>JANRMT010062791.1:100552634-100624648 GCA_026402145.1 Polypterus bichir lapradei | reverse complement strand
ATGCCTGCCTAAATAAGTCACCCTCGCTTCGCTCTTACTTTTTTACCGTTCATTTAATCATGGCTAGTGGCGAAAAAATTATAAAATGGAAGGAGGATTACACTGAGTATGGCTTTACCAAAACAATTATTGATGGCGAATCGATTATTCATAAAGCTTGAATTGGTGATCTGTTTTTGTGTGTTAACCTCATATTTTTTCATACTTCTTCTCAAACCAAGGTGGTGCGAGGCTAAAATGAATTGGGATGCGCTGATCAATGTAATCGGTGTACCAGGAAATCATGCATTGACAAAAGTTCCCCTTTGATTGTAATGCAAAGTGTGATTAAATGCATTATTTTTTAACGCGTTATGGAGCACATGCATCGAAGCTTCTCAGCTGTGCTTGTGCTAAGAAAATTAAACATTTTAAAAATAACGTAACACGATTGTCAATGTAACCTTTTGTAAGTAGTGCCTGGAGTATTCAGTGTGGAGAAAGTCTAGAGACAGCGTGTGTTTTAACTTGTGGATTTCTCTGTATTTGGTAGCAGTGTGACGAAGTTGCTTCGGAAGACGGCGTTAGCCGCGGAGCTCAGCTCAGAGCGAAATGAGGTAAATGGGAGGGGAGATGATGACGTGACTCCCCCACCCACCTTAACTGTCAATCCCCCACAAACACAGTCTCTCGGAATTTGCATAAGCACACCCCTTCACCTGCAATTTTAACTTAGTTACAAAGTGATCAAAACTCTCGTTTATATCCTGCGTCCTCTCATTAAACTTGTATCCTGCATTACCCGTGGGCACGAAAAGCACCAGCGGCAGCCTGTCTATTAAGTTAATTTAAAGTTTAGGTTTATACCTCGCTTTGTTTCCGAAGTAGCTGTACTGATGAATATGGTAGTATGTCAATCGCTCGCTTCTTATTGTTTCGCTGCCTTCTCAATTATATAATGCATGTTTTGTTCAGCGTATTTTGGAGCTCTTCCTGGTTTTCTACATAGTGCGTTGACAGTCAGTTCACGTGATTACGTGGGCGGCGTAATGATGTCACACGAAACTCCGCCCCCACGGCGGTCAAGCTCAACTCCATTACAGTAAATGGAGAAAAATACCTTCCAGTTATGACCATTACGTGTAGAATTTCGAAATGAAACCTGCCCAACCTTTGTAAGGAAGCTGTAAGGAATGAGCCTGCCAAATTTCAGCCTTCTACCTACACAGGAAGTTGGAGAATTAGTGATGAGTCAGTCAGTCAGTCAGTCAGTCAGTGAGTGAGTGAGTGAGTCAGTGAGGGCTTTGCCTTTTATTAGTATAGATACACACATCTATGCTTGGATATTTTCATCCTCAGTTATTCTTATAAATTGTACTGTTTGGTTTATTGCAGCAAGTATGTCAGAGTTATTTGTTAAAAATAGTCTTCCCCCACATTTAGATTGTAACAGAGAAAATTAAAGTTATTTAATGTAGTCTTTCTCTGATTTATTAACCTCACTCATAAATAGTATAGATGTCTTCATATTTCTGCCTTCTAGGCTAGAAGGTGAAACAGAGATCCCTCACGTTTTCTTACAAAAATAAAAAATATTTTTTATACAAGTAGATAAAATAAAAAAATATTTTGACTTGATTAACATTTGCATCATTTCAATAGCTGCAGATGAATGAATGAATGAATGAATGAATGAATTGGTTCATCTGTAGCTATGTAAAATTTGCATTAATTCCTCTACTTATGGTTTATTTAATTTAAGTTCCTAAAAGTTAAAGGAGAAGGAGAAAAAAACAATTCCTTCGTCACACACCCAGGCTGGTCTTGGAGCTAGCACATATAATTCATAAGGTGAATGTCCAAAGTTCAAAGCTCAGAGTAGAAAAACTTTTTAATACAAAAAAGTTAGTACCTGCTATAGACAGTAGACACTCTGATCATTTAAAAAGGCATACATTGTCATGATTTTTTTTTGTAATTCAAGTTTAGATGCTGAGACTACTATGTTCTCAAAATGAATGATTATTTGATTTTTACTATTTATTTACAATATATATGACCTACAGAGAAAGTGAAAAAAGCAGAAAGCTAGAGAAGCACATACTCCTTAAGCAAAGCTATAAAGACATTTATTTAATGAAGTGATGGGTTTATAGAAGTCTACACCTCATACGATGTTTAACAATTGTGTAAAAATAAAAATAAGAATTAAAATATAAATTATAAAAACTTAACTAAAGTTAAACACAATGACAAGAGGATGAGCAGAAAACTCAATACCACTTTACAGGTACACAAATCAGATGTTTTGAAGCATAAGCCATTGCAAATATATATTTTAGTGGTGGAGTCAATTGTACAGGAACACCAGACTTTAAGAGGTTTGGTTTTTGCTGCTGGTTTGGGGGTAATGTAAATGGTGGCATTAAGTTAAAAACCCCTGCTTGAGTAAAACTCTTGACAATCCGTAAACAAAAAGGAGGGTCACTAAATCAACTTGGTGACATCTGAGTGGAAAGAAATTAGTTACTTGTTAGGTTTTTAGTGCTAATATTGCTCAGTTTTTAGCATAATGATGCACGAATAATCACTTTGGTAACAAAGTTTTAATATCATTCCCAGCTATTCCATCACTTTGGATGTTTGTTCAGAGTACAGTATGTTTTTGACATTTTGTCCATTTGTTTAACATAAATGCAGGCTATGCACCAATGAATTATCAGCAACACATTCAAGGGTTCTTATTAGCTTCTCTTGAAATGACAACAGTATCAAAACCTTCATAGATTTTTGAAAAGGTTTAAAAATAATATATGCTGTTTAACTGTTGAGAAATGTTACTTTGACCTGAAAGAGTATGGAAGAGATAATATCTCAAATAAGGTTTGCAGAGAAATTGCTGTCTGTTTATAAGTCCTGTTCTTAAATTTGAAGCATGGTTAAGGCTTTGATGTTATGCAAGAGATATTGGTATCCTCCTCTTCTGCATAAAGAGAAGAGGAAGATGATAAGAGAATGAGGACTGAACAGAAAATTCATGATGTGAAATTTCTTAAATAAATGTGAGTAGTGCAAGGTGGTTTATTGTCTATGAGTGAGGAATTTGAAGCCAGCTTTAAATGCGCATCAAAGACAAAAATAATGCTTAACAAAGTAATGCTTAACAAAGTATTGCTTCACAGTAAAAAAAAATGAGACAGTCCACAATTTATATTTTTACAAAGAAAATCGATAGACCATTCTTTTCAATCTAAATGCTTTCCTCCTCCTAGAGAGGAAGTTACTTTTGATGAACAGTCTCTGAAAGGTTCATTGATGAAACAGAAACTGAAATTTCAAACTGTGCTGAACCACCATCTTTTTTGGCTCAAGTTTGACTTGCCATTTGTAGGATAGGATTTCTGGAATTTTTTATCTGTTTTTAACAAGGACTTTTAATTTGGAAATTACAACACCTTGTTATAGTGTTTATCCATATAAGGTCATTTATCTAACCAATGTTACTTTAATTGCATCAGACAGTTCTTTTATATTTAGGCTCATGTTTGAAACAAAGTAGTTGTCAATTGGATTTGTCTCTGGATTCTCCTTAATTTCTGTTGTGAGTGCTTCCCTGCATTGAGTTACTTACCTGAGACACAACAGATTGGCGAGGAGGATTGGGATTGTGGCACACAGTGAAAATGGCTAATCTTGTTACTGCAGCTGTTGAGTTTAGGGAGTTGGAAGAAAGTTTTTCTGACTTTGAAGAGAGGCTTGTAATTTTCTTTGTGGCAAATGCTATTAATGAAGAAAAGAAAAAGACAGTGTTCCTGAGTATAACTGGGACAAAGAACTTTGTGCTCCTAAAAGATGTGATAGTGCCACGAGCCAGAAAAGATTTTAGAACAACTAACCACCATGCTAAAGGCACATTTTGAACCAAAGCAGATTATAGTGGTTGAACATTATGTTTTTCAAAGCAGAAAATAGCAAGGTATGGAGTCTTTGTCACAGTATATATTGGATTTAAAAGGATTGGCAGAACATTGTCAGTTTGCTGCAACTTTAAGAGAGAACAGCTGAGAAACAAGCTAATCTGTAGGATAGTTGACAGGGAGCTGCGAGGCCAGTTGCTAAATGTTGCATATGAAGAAGTGTTAACCAGGGACAAAATGGTGGATATTTCTAAAAATTATGAATGCACTGTTGCCAGCATGAAACAGTTTTGGCATGTAAAGCCATTTAGTACCAGCAGCTTTGTTGCCAGGAGAAGAATGAAGTAGAAGTGCTTATGTTGTTTGGGGATTGACCAAAAGCCTAATATGTGCCAGTTCAAGGATTTTAATTGTAACAAGTGAGGAACGGTGGGCCATTTGACTAGGGCTTGCCAAAGAATGCCAGTTGGTGAATCATTGACATCATTTCCAAATCTTTGTGGATTTGGTGCCAGAGCAAGCCAGAGCCATTTCTTTGCATAGGCCTGCCAGACTGTCTGTAGGATGGGTCAGAGGACGTGATGGACTTCCGTAAAAAGGGACATAGAGGATAGTTGCCTCTGGTGCAGAAACTGTTTGTGATGGACAGTGAGTTTGTAAACCCTATGATGTTCTGTTGACAGTACAATATAAGAATCAAGATGCAAACTGATTACATGTCTGTAATTTCAGAGAAATTGTACTGTTCTAAGTTTAGCAGGTTTCCATTTTGTCCAATGGATGTTGTGTTTAAAACGTATGCATCAGAAAATCTAATAGTTTTGGGTAGGTTACTTGTAAATGTAGAAAATGAGGGGAAACAGTTTGTTTGCCACAACCTGTCGTTAAAGGGGCTTTCCCCACAGCCCGGAAGTACTCGCATGTCATGGGGACAGAAATCCAGAAGTACTTCCGGGCTAAAGAAAATTAAACTTCTCCATCTGATTATTTAAAGGACTGCTAATAATTACAAATGTTGTGGCGACACGGTGGCAGAGCGGTCCCTTGTGTTCCCTGCCTGTAGTTTGTATGTTTCCTTGGTGGGTTTCCATAGTGTGCTCCGGTTTCCTTCCAAACACATCATGTTTTGGGGATTTGGTGACGCTGAAATGACGATAGTGTATGTGTATGCTTGTATTTACCTTGTGATGAGCTGATGCCCCATCCAGGGATTTTGTTTCTGTCTTGCACCCGAAGCTTGCTAGAATGAGTGCATCCCTGGATTGATGGATGTAATAATTAAACATTTTCAGAGATATTGTTGCAAGGTGTCCTCAGAATTTAATGGATGTTTCAGGCAATTCACAACACAGCAAAACCGAATGTTTTCTCACCATGATGATATCTTGCACTGCCACCTGGTAGAATCTTCCAGATTTACGTAAAGTATGTGCAGAACTATAAACAGTAAAACGCTTGCATAGTAGTAGTGTCCGGTGGAGCACTCATCGCGTTGCCTGAAGTATGAACCTGGCCTAAGGCTTATGAAAAAAAAATTGAGGCAAGTAAGAGGGCCCCCACATCCCAGATTGTATCAGAACTGAGGTCATTCCTAACCCTAGTGAATTGTTATGGAAAATTGATTCCCAACCTTTTTACACTTATTAAACCTATAACAGAGTTACTGCAGAAGTAACAAAAATGGTGGGGTCAGACAAGGAGCATTCATGCTATTAGCCTGCATTGCTCCACCCTATGGTGTGGGAGCTGTTATTACACACAAGTACGTAGATGGTACAGAGTGGCCCATTCCACGTGCTTCTCGGACATTCAGTAAGGCCAAGTAAAACTATTCTCAGATCGAAAAGGAGGCACTTGCTATTGTTTTTGGGCTGTTAAAAGTTCATGAATATCTGTATGGTAGAAAATGTGAATTAGTCACTGATCATAAGCCCCTAGTAAAATTTTTAGGTCCAAAAGCAGGAATTCCCACTTTAGTTGCTGCAAGACTGCAAAGGTGGGCATTAATCTTGGCATCTCATCAGTATGATATTTGATTTAAAAAATCTTTAGAGCACGGAAAACTGATGCATTATTAAAATTGACGTTAAAAGAGACTTGTCCAAATTCAAGCTTAGAATACAAAGTGTCTGTCTTAGATGCTCTTCCAGTTTCAACAGCAGATATTGTTCAAGCTACAGCCAGAGATTCAGTGTTTAAGAAGGTGAAATTCTACACAATGAGTCGGAGGCCAGTGTATCAAAGTGAGGATGAATTGAAGCGTTATTTTTAGAGGGAAACATAACTCACAGTAGAGAATAATTGTGTACATTGGGGGCTGAGTGGTAATTCCAGCATCGTTACATAGTACTCTACTGGACAGGTTACATGGGCAACGCTCAGGAATAGTAAAAATGAAAGCGATAACCCAGAGTCATTCTTGGCAGCCAGGATTGGATAAGCAGATAGAGGAGAAGGGTGGCTGTGTGCGAATCCTGTCAAGAAAATAGGAATCTACCAGAAAAAGACCCTGTACATTCTTGGAGGTGGGCTGAAAAATCCTGGCAGAGGCTTCTATTGGATTTTTGTGAAAAAATGGACAGATGTTTTTAATGTTATTGGATACCAATTGTAGGTGGGTCAAGATTGAAAAGATGAATTCCACTACCACCACTAGGTTGTTTGAAGTTTTAAGAAAACTATTTGCTGCCTAGCAGAACCCCGTGACCCTGTGTTAGGATATAGCGGGTTGAATGATGACTGATGATTGATTTGCTGCCCAAGGTATTCCTGAAGAGATAATATCAGACAATGGTCCACAGCTGAGTTCCTCAGGCTAAATGCAGTAAGACACAAGACTTCAGCACCCTATTGTGTGCAAAGCAGTGGAGCTGCAGAATGTGTGGTGGAAACATTCAAATTAGAACTGGAAAAACAAACAGGATACCAGAGATCATTAGAGCAAAAGAGAGCTCATTTCTTGTTTGCTTATCATACCACACCTCATTGCACAACAGGAAAGGCCCCTGTGGAGCTGTTTCTGAATAGATAGGTACAGACCCCATAGTCAGTAATGAAGCAACCATTTTAAAAAATTATGAGAGAGAAAGAAGCAGATACTGAACACTAATGGGGAACTAGAGAATTTATGCCTTCAACAGAGTGTGTTAGTTAGAATGTACTGGGGTTGAAAAGGCTCAAGTTGGGTGCCAGGGAAAATTATAGATAAATTGGACAATGTCCTGTACCTTGTATGGGTAAAAGGCAAGGTAATGAAATGGGATGTAAACCAGTTGTTAGCCACAGGAGTGAAATGTGAACTGGATGGTGAAACAGAAACTGGTGCAGCAGAATGGGAAACATTAATACCCATTACTGCCAATGTTCCCAAGACGGAACCCACTGGAGCTGAGCTGGACACAAATGAGGGAACAGGCAAAATCTTACACAGAAGTTCCCGAAGGGAGTTTTGGGGCTCGTCCAAGAAGGATAAGAAAGTGTCCTGACAGGCTGATGTTAAAAGTGTCAATTTGATTGGTACGGGGTAGTGTAGAATATGACTAAGTTGTTTTGTCTGTATTTAAAGAGGACTTCTATTTTGTCAATTAAAGGGTTGTATACCACACCTTGGTATACAGTATATCAATGTAAAGTAATATATCTATCCAATGTTATTTTGTTTGCATCATACTGTTCTTTTATATTGAGACTCGTGTTTGAAATAAAATAGTTGTCCATTGGATTTGTGTCCGGGCTCTTGTTAATTTCATAGATTTACTTAACTGAGACACAACACCATTCACTTCATTTATTGCAGTCTTGATAGCCAAACTCTTCTTATTCTGCCTCATCAACTACTGTATTGGGCCAAGCAGCTTTCTTCTTCAGTGAATTGCTTGTCTCTGTGTGTTTGCCTTAATGGTTTATTTGATTCAAGGTGTTGTAGTAGTGGAATTTGCCCAGTAGGTTTGAAAATTATGCCTTAAATAAATTCACATGTATCTTCTTTTGCAAAAATACCTGACTAGTGTTGAGCGCAGAAATAATGGAAGTGTTTGCAAATATCGCCGAACTCAGAGAAATGCATTGAGGTCAAAGAGGACAGACTGATTGAACTAGATTTGATTGGATTATAATGTACGTACAATAATCTTTAAAGCATCCCTAAGGACTAGGTAAATGTTTGCCAACTACACTGGACTGACTGTTGTGGATAAAAGGGGACCTGAGCTGTAGAGCAGCAGTGCCAACTGCACCAAGGTGCCTATCTGAAATCAAAGCAGAAAGAACACAGTCAGAAACAAAGCAGAAATGCCGAAATCTTGGTCAAATATGTAGGTCGCTTTATGTTGATTTCTGTGAGAAACTATTGCTTTTTGTGCTTTTCAGAAAACTGAATTTTTTTGGAAATATATTTAGCCCTGTTTTTTTATTTTTGATAAATTTGCAAAAATCTCAAGTAAACTTTTTCATGTTGTTATTATGGGGTGTTGTGTGTAGAATTCTGAGGACAAAAATGAATTTAATCCATTTTGGAATAAGGCTGTAACATAACAAAATGTGGAAAAAGTGATGCGCTGTGAATATTTTCTGGATGCACTGTATATTTGTATGAGTTTTCTCTGCTAACTCTGAAATTCTCCCAGTGTTCATATCTCCAGTGTGTCAGCCAGTAGACTGGCAATACTAACTGTGAGTGCGATTGTGTGCTCTTCATGGTGCCAACCACTTTGCGACCATGCATCCATGAGATCAAAGAAGAAAGAACATGGTGAGAGATGCACAAACTTTGTAACCAGTCTGTAATGCAAATGATCAGCATTATATACTCCGGGGGGCAGCCCCATTTAGTGTTGGCTATTACAGTTCTCCTAAACCAGCTGAATTATCAGTAAATAATTTGATGAACAAGGGTGAATATGAAAGCAGAACATTCGCTGCAAATAATGCTTTGGCGAAATTCGCAGATCAGTACTATACCTGACACAATTAATGTTTTTAGAATGTTTTAGAAACTTCATTACCTTTAAGAATGATTTTATCATAAATGCACAGCAAAACAGCAATCATATTTAGAAATGTCCATTTGAGTGTGAACCTTTTGTGTGACATGGACAGAAATAAAACATAAGGAAACTTTTTAGCTTACTATACTAACCCTAACCTTAAAATATTCACCAGGAACAAATTTATTTCATATAACAGCACCTATATTTATAATTGGAGTTTTTCCTTATGTTTTCAAGTGCATTTTTATGTCATTTACATAAACAAAGGAACAAAATAAACACTACACACTGTCGTGGCTCGACCATCTCTGCAGACACTTCTTAAACGTTTAATCATTCGTGGGGGTATTCAGAAACTTTATGAATGCTAGAAATAGAAATTGTAATGTCTTCATAGAGTTGCTTTTTCTGTTTTTACCAGCATATGAGAACTCTGCCTCTGATCTTTTAAATCCTGTCATCTAATATTCTGAATTTTGTTTCACAATAGAGAGAACAAAATGGAATTCAGCAACTTTAGAAAGAAAAAAGGCAATTGTTATTTTTTTTTTTATTAGTAAACTAGGGAAATTTAGGTATGATTATATGTTAATAACATGCACATCAGACATGATCAGTGTTATAAATTTGTAGTTCCATTTACAAAATTACAAAAACTAGGTGGAATATATCAGCTTGCGTAAATGAAAACCCAAATTAAATCAATCAAAATCAATTAAACTGGAAAAATGTACATCTGCTAGTAGCTTTGGCTATTCATACCCCAGAAATAGTTTCCACACAGGCCTGCCTGATTGTAGGCAATTGGCTAAAGTTTTTCCTGGAACAATTCTGTGATGAGTTGCACAGATAAAACAAATTTGGATGAAGATAAAACTGAATGGGATAAGACTGCAGCTGAGTGGTGTGGGTACATTTTTGTTTTTATTATGTTTTCCTGTTTATTTATTTTCGTTATTTATTTAACTGTTAGTTATGTCATTCCTTAAGACCTTATATTGATGCATATTCATGTGTTTAGTTGTACTGTCCTTATGATGAATCAGTGCTGCAATAAAATCATGTAGCAAACCAAATCAAACTTTTTATCTTCTTTTGTGGCCCATAAGTTGTACAAATGTGACTAACCTCTTGTCCATATACAGTCATGGCTGACCTACAATACTCCACATAACACAATAAAAAAGTGCCTGTAGCATTTTCTGTTTCTTGTCTTTTATATCTTGTCAGCTGCACCATTGTCACCATACTACAGGTTTCATTGTAAGTAGTGTAGTAGACGTTGGTGTCTTTTATGGCCCTTTCATTTCAAACTATTTTTAGTGAATAGGTGTAATCTAGTGATTTTTTCTTCCCCTTTTTGTCATTATAATATTGACCAGACAACAGTAAATCTGGTGCCAGCAGGAATAGATAGATAGATACTTTATTAATCCCAAGGGGAAATTCACATAATCCAGCAGCAGTATACTGATACAAAAAAATATTAAATTAAAGAGTAATAAAAATGCAGGTAAAAACAGACAATAACTTTGAATAATGTTAGCATTTACTCCCCTGGGTGGAATTGTAGAGTAGCATAGTGTGGGGGAGGAACGATCTCCTCAGTCTGTCAGTGGAGCAGGACAGTGACAGCAGTCTGTCGCTGAAGCTACTCCTCTGCCTGGAGATGACACTGTTCAGTGGATGCAGTGGATTCTTCATGATTGACAGGAGCCTGCTCAGCGCCCGTCACTCTGCCACGGACGTCAAACTGTCCAGCTTCATTCCTACAAGTTTGTCCAGGCGTGAGACGTCCTTCTTCTTTATGCTGCCTCCCCAGCACACCACCACATAGAAGAGGGCACTCGCCACAACCGTCTGGTAGAACATCTGCAGCATCTTATTGTCGGCTCTGACCTTTCTTGCACAGAGCATCAGTATCAAGTATACAAGTCTTTGATTAGCTTCCTATACTCCTCCTCCTGCCCACTGCTGATACAGCCCACAATAGTAGTGTCATCAGCGAACTTTTGCACGTGGCTGGACTCCGAATCGTATTGGAAGTCTGATGTATATAGACTGAACAGGACCAGAGAAAGTACAGAAAGTTGCTGACCACAATGTCAGACCTGCAGTTCCCAAGACGCACATACTGAGGTCTGTCAGTAAGATAGTCCACGATCCATGCCACCAGGTGTGAATCTACTCCCATCTCTGTCAGCTTGTTCCTAAGGAGCAGAGGTTGGATGGTGTTGACGGTGCTAGAAAAGTCCAAAAACATAATTCTTACAGCACCACTGCCTCTGTCCAAGTGGGAGAGGGATCGGTGCAGCATATAAATGATGGCATCCTCCGCTTCCACCTTCTCCTGGTATGTGAACTGCAGAGGGTCGAGGGTGTGGCGGACCTGTGGCCTCAGGTGAAGCAGCAGCCGCTCCATGGTCTTCATCACATGTGACGTCAGAGCAACAGGCCGGAAGTCATTCAGCTCACCAGGACGTGATACCTTTGGGACTTGGGTGATGCAAGATGTTTTCCAAAGCCTCGGGACTCTCCCCTGTTCCAGGCTCAGGTTGAAGATGCGCTGTAGAGGACTCCCCAGTTCCAGCGCACAGGCCTTCAGCAGTCATGGCAACTCCATCTGGACCCGCTGCTTTGCTGGCATGAAGTCTCCTCAGCTCTCTGCTCACCTGCGCTGCTGTAATTGTGGGTGGGTATGTCTCTCCTATGCTGGTATCAGCAGAAGGATGGTTGGAGGATGCAGTACTCCGAGGTGAGAGTGGGTTAGGGTGGTCAAACCTGTTAAAGAAGATGTTCATTTGGTTTGCTCTCTCCATGTCTCTCTCTATGGTGGCACCCCACTTTGAGCTGCAGCCAGTGATGATATTCATCCCATCCCACACTTCCTTCATGCTGTTATTCTGCAACTTCTGCTCCAGCTTTCTCCTATACTGCTCATTCGCCGCCTTGAGTTCCTTCTGCATGCACTTGAGCTCATGCTGATCACTGCCTTTAAAAGCCCTTTTCTTCTCGTTCAAAAGGCCCTTGATGTCACTTGTAATCCATGGCTTGTTGTTAGCATAGCAGCGTACTGTTCTTACTGGAACTACAATGTCCATACAGAAGTTGATGTAAGCAGTTGTGCAGTCAACAGCCTCTTCAATGTTCTCACTATGTGACCCTTGCAGGATATCCCAGTCCGTAGTTCCAAAGCAGTCTCTTAGAGCCTGCTCTGCCTTATTGGACCACTTCCTGAATGATCATGTGGTTGTAGGTAGCGCCTTCACTCTTGGTTTGTAGTGAGGCTGAAGCAGAACCAGGTTATGATCTGCTTTCCCAAGCGCAGGCAGCAGGGTGGTGCTGTATGCGTCTTTAACGTTTGCATACAGTAGGTCGATAGTCCTATTTCCCCGGATGTTACAATCCACATATTGGGAGAAGGCAGGTCATGTTTTGTCCAGCGTCACATGGTTAAAGTCTCCAGCGATTAGCACAAGCGCCTCGGGGTGCTGTGTTTGTAACTTAGCAACTACGGAATGGATGACGTCACCCGCTATCTCCGTGTTTGCCCGAGGAGGGATGTAAACAATAACAAACTCTCTGGGCAAGTAATAGGGACGCATACTTACAGCCAACAGTTCAACGTCCCTGCAGCAAGTGGAGATTTTAACGTTTACATGTCCTGAGTTGCACCACTTTGTATTGACATAGAGAGCGACACCCCCTCCTTTCTTTTTACCGCAGGTATATGCGTCTTTGTCCGCTTAAACTATGCTAAACCCAGGTAGCTCCACGTTAGCATCTGGGATGGTAGTTGTTAGCCACGTTTCACTAAAACACAGCAAGCTACATTCTCTGTAGGTTCTGACATTTTTCACCAGCACAGAGGGTTCGTCGATCTTATTTGGTAGTGAGTTCACATTTCCCAGGATCACAGAAGGCACCGAAGGTTTATAGTGCCACTTTCTTGCAAACCGCTTGGCTTTTATCTTAGCGCCGGCTCGGCTGCAACAATATCATCTTCTTACCTCGTCAGGTAAATAGGGAACCACACCGGCGTGGGCATTTCTTCTCAGTGCTTGAAGTTGACTAATTGAATAGGCGAGACTCCTGGCGTGTAAAAATCCATGTCAAGTAGTAAAATGCATTTGAATGAATGAATGCAGTTAAGTGAAATATATTCAGCAGAATGTTTCCAAGACATAGAAGTATGTTATATAATTCAGTATTGAAAGGAATAGCTGAGATGTCTTCAAAGCAGATGTATTTCACAACTAGCTAAAACAGACACAACATAAAAGAAGTAGTTTGGTTTGCTTTTTGTCTTTCTTTTGGCAGTATTTGGAGAAACAAGTATAGGAGCATGGGATATAATCATATTACGGTCTTGATGTACAGTAATTGTGCTCAGCTATGATACTGATATTGAAAATAGAAAATACACATATAAAGGTTCTGTCATTAACTTACAGTAGTGTTGTTATGTTAATTATAGAATCTCATAAAAAAAAATCCAGAAACGTGTCAGTCATTTTAAAGTTTATGGCGATTGACTATATACTGTAAAATAAAACGTTGACTCACTCATTCACTCATCAAAAAAGCACAATTTTTCATTAAATTAAAAAGCTATGCACCAAGAAAGGACATTCTGATATATAAATATTTAGGTGTTAACCTCCCCAACAAACCACATACTTCAAAATCTCAAAAATGCCTTTGCAGATTTTATTGAAATTTGGTGGCATTAGAGAAAATTAGTTGGCACATGTTTTTATTTGTCAATATTTATTAATATTATTCTAACATGCATTCATTGTGGAGTGCTGTGAGCATGCTTTATGCAAACAAGGATGCAGTAGAAGTGATTGACAGGTCACACAGACAGCACTGCTGACCAATAGGGTGGACATATAACTGAAAATCAGGCATTGTTCTGGATGGGAAAACATAGACTTCATAACATTGTGAAATGGAAAAATGGTTTGGTAATGCTCAGAGACCATGCAAAGCTCAATGGTTAGCAAGTGCAATTTTTGCTGTTGACTACTCTTAGATGTGTACTAGCTCTCATCTTGGTCATCCTTTTCACTCCATTGACCTACTGGCTTGAAATACTAAACACTGTAATGCATTCTTACACAAATGACAAGTGATGCCCTGGACTACCATCACATGTCAAAGCAATCTCAAAAGAATGAGGAATGGATTTTTGGGGTCCCCAAAAGCCTAAGGTGCATTACCAAAGGGTGAAAGGTACAACAACAGCTGTATGGCAGTTCAAAGGCGCTGTGCAGAACCCAGAAAAAGGTGTGCACACATTCTGCTTAGAGGGAATATACAGTAGCTGATTACCTCTTTCGATTCAAAAGAATGCACTTACCTGTAAAATTGTATTTTGCATTGACCACCAACAAAAGCCAAGTCACTAGGGAAAGCAGGTAAAAACAGGAATTAATCTATGGCAGGAGTGTTTTATTCATAGACAATTGTGTAAAGCATGTTCAAGAGTAAGCAATATAATATTATTATTTAACTGATGTCATTATCCAAAGCAACTTACAACATTTGAGATGCAATTGATTAAATTTCTTTAGATTTTCCAATCTAAAGCATAGGCAGATGAAGTGACTTGCTCATAGTCCCAAAGTGTCAGTAGCAGGATATGAG
This sequence comes from Polypterus bichir lapradei, assembly GCA_026402145.1. NCBI lineage: Eukaryota > Metazoa > Chordata > Cladistia > Polypteriformes > Polypteridae > Polypterus > Polypterus bichir. The sequence goes on along the minus strand of JANRMT010062791.1, from coordinate 100,610,112 downwards.
CCCACAGCCTCAAGATTTGAAGTACTAGGTCTAAAGTCTTAACCACTACACCACACCGAATGACAATAATATTATCCCCTGGTGGCAAAAAAAACAACTACAAATATAAAAGCACTTAGTTACACAGTACTTCTGATATACCCGATTAGCAGACAACGCTACTATATACCTGGTACAACAACAACAACGTTTATATAGCACATTTTCATACAAATGATGCAGCTAAAAGTGCTTTACAAGATGAAGAAAGAAAAGTTTATAAAAAAATAAAAATATAACAATAATATTAGGCATTACTAAATTAATTACTGTAACGCACTCCTCTCAGGACTACCCAAAAAAGACATCAATCGTTTGCAACTAGTGCAGAATGCAGCTGCTAGAATCTTGACTAGGAAAAGAAAATCTGAGCACATCTCACCAGCTCTGATGTCACTACACTGGTTAACCGTGTCATTCAGAATTGACTTTAAAATACTGCTTATGGTTTATAAAGCCTTAAATAATCTCGCTCCATCTTATATATCAGAACGTCTGACACTTTATATTCCAAATCGTAACCTCAGATCTTCAAATGAGTGTCTGCTTAGAATTCCAAGAGCAAAACTTAAAAGAAGTGGTGAGGCGGCCTTCTGCTGTTATGCACCTAAAATCTGGTATAGCCTGCCAATAGGAATTCGCCAGGCTAATACAGTGGAGCACTTTAAAAAACTGCTGAAAACACATTACTTTAACATGGCCTTCTCATTTCATTTTAGTTTAATCCTGTTGCACTGTATATTCAATTAATTATCATTACTGTTCATGGTGGCTCTAAAATCCATACTAACCCCTACTCTCTCTTCTGTTCTTTTCCCGGTTTTCTGGGGTGGTGATCTGCGCCACCACCACCTAATCAAAGCACCGCGATGTCCCTACATTGATGGATTAAAGGCCAGAAGTCCACGTGACCGTCATCATCACGTCCTTCCATGAGAACCCTGAATACAATGAGGACTGATCATTTATGTTAGGTAGAATGCCTAGAGTGGGCTGGACGGCCTCTTGGAACCCTATTTTTTTTCCAGCCGTCTGTAGTTTTTTTTTTTTTTCTGTTCTCCCTGGCTATCATACACCTAATTTATACCTCTTGACAAGGTCTGCCTCTGGTGAGTGATACCAGTCAGTCCATAAATATAGTACATGGGGATAATGTGCAACCTCCATGCAGACCATGGCATTCTAAGGAAGGAATGACAGCTCTGTATTAAAACTCTGTCTATGCTAAAACATCCATACTAAACTTACTAAACTTCAATCTGATTAACACTGAATATGCCTATAACATCTCTAAAGTTCTTATCATGTGACTGTAGTCTTTCGCTCACAAGGCCACCAACGTAAATGTGTGTATTATCATTAATTGGCACCGTTCAGTATATTTGTGAAATAATTAAATGACCTTCCTTATTGTGAAAGAATGTAAGCTATCGTAAGTGTGACTTTTTCAGTTATTATTGTCCAAATGTCTACAGTAGTGAGACAGCAATCCACATTTGGTCATCAGCATGCAATAATGTCAGTAATGGCGCTTGGCAGTGACTTTCCAAAGTGAATTCATGGCCCTGACCCTGAAAGATTGTTGTGGAGGAAGATGATTAGTGAAGTGAAGCACATACATGGCTTCCTTTTAAAATGGCTAAATCTCACAAACATGTTTTGCTTATTCCATTTATCCCCTTCGTAAAACAACATGGATATACTGTTTTGTGATATGTGTGCAATATCAAGACATGGATCAATACTCACTCACATTTTGACCTTGAAAAATGCATGCATTTGGTAAGTTTTAATGCTTTTGTTTACATTGGGAACGTCTGTACCCATTAGGCCCATTATAAAATTCGGGATTGGGCTGGTTATTTAAAAAAATGTATAAAGTATGCTTCACTTTAGAATTCAGTTTATGTGGCAAATTGATCTATTACGTGACTGTGAAGAAATATGTTTGACTTGATAAATACCGAATTTATCCTTTAAGACTTCAAAGACTAAATCCTTCTAGTCCCACAGCTTTTCCTGTATGTCACCTTCTCAGTTGTCTCCTCACTTGTTCCTCAGTTATGGACAGCCTATACCGATGGTCAGATGTGGACTCATTACTGGCCCTACCAGTTGAAGTGGTAGGAGTAAAAAGAAGTATGTGAAGTAAATACTTAAAGCATTTTTAAACTGAGCTTGTCTTCCATAAAATGATCTTGATCTAACATTCTGAACAGCTCTCAGTCATCTTGAAATTTTTCTACAGGGTTGAGACTCGTACTACCTCATCTTTATTGAAAGCTTGCAGTGACAGTATTCTGTACTGTTTCCACCAGGTTATACTACATTGCACTTTTTAGAATTTCAAGTTTTGCTCAGATATAGTTTAAATTATAAATAGTTTGCAATTATATACACGTGCAGATTTTAAAGGTTACAAAAAAATGTCCAGCATGAACTTTCATTAAAATATCAGCAAACTTTGGCAATATGATGTTTATTAGGAGAGTAATGATGTACTGAAAACATTCTCATACGATCCAACTGCTTTTGACACCTGGACTGAAAGTAGCAGTGAGAATAGGGCTGTCATAATTATTACATAATTGCGATTATTTTATCTGACCATGTTCATTTTACATAATTGTTTGAATTCATTATTTTACATTCAGATCTCACAGGCCAATTTACATCTGAGATTTACTAGTTCTTCAAGGATGGGGACATGAAGGAGGAGACAAGTGCATTCGGAGGGAGAAGGAAGTGAAAGGCATCCTGCAAACCGGAGAACACATGCTGCACATTTCAAATCATACTTCTTAAAGTTTAAACATCTACTAACTATACTTTTCACTATACTGTATTATAGACTTGCACCTTATCTGCTGTATCAATGAGCTACAAAGCTGTTTGTCTTACTAGCTGTAAGAAAAGTTTGAAACTTCAGCCAGCTGAGATGGTGCCTGGTCCATATTAAACAAAACCATGACCTCAGTTGAATCCCTCAACGTACAGTACGCGGGCATTGTTCACAGATCTTAAAACACACTCGGTAGTAGTGTTACTAGCATTTGCTGCTTTTACTTTTGGGATGCTGAAATCAGATTCTGGAATGTTTGGAGATTTTGTTTGTTACTATGGTGCTCTGACTATATGACATTTATGTGGAGGAGGAGGACATTTATGTGGAGTGGAGGAGATTAAAGTGAAGAGCAGCCTGTGTGAGGCGGTGCCCTGGGTGGATACCCAGAGCTATATGCAATAGCCAAAGTACTGCATGAAGTGGAGATACAGAGAAAGTAGAAGTTAGGGGCTTTGAGGATAATATTACTAGAATTATACTTGTTATGGTGTGGAATCAAATAACAAGACAAATGATTAATTACAATTATTTTCATGATAGTTAATCTTTAACAAAATTTTCATGAGTATGACAAGCCCAATTGAACATCTTGCATCTGAGGATCAGCCTTTATGAATGTACAGTATGTCCTGAGGTCCAAATTTCATTCATGTATTGTCTCTCAAACAATAGGATGAGGTAATGTGATAGCAGTTCAGTATTAATACAGCTTTTACTTTTATGTTTGGCCGTTTACCTCTTAATGATCATTTTCTTATTTTTCAGGTGGACCTGATGAAAAATATAAGTGACATTCCCAAACCTTTCCTATATACACGGCATGTGCACTTCCTAAACTTCTCAAGGTAAAGAATAAATAGATTTTTCTGACACAGTGGACTTGCTAATGGTTAATCATTTTATTGACTGTTTGTACAACTTGGTCATATGTTTACAATAATATATATTTTCTTTATCTTTGGGTGCTAAAACTGGCAGCTATCAAGCAGTACTTGAGTTTCACTAATCTGTATAGTTAAGGATTAAAAGTTAGCATATAAAATTAATCATATATGACAGCAGTGTAGAATGTACTAGTTTAAAATATGTAAACACTGCAATATATTTCAGGAGCTTTGTAACTAAAATAAAGTTATAAGTAGAATTATACAGATGTATGTGATTATTAATTATTGCAGAGTGTGTTGAAATATGAGCAGGAAAATGTTGGATTATTCTAAAGGAAATACAATTGGTTTTCTAGTCATATTGATATTTTCACCTTAAAGCAGCTTTTAATTTAGACTGTATTTGGAAAGACCTTTTGGGTTAAGTACCATCACAGAGTACTTTACACAGCAGTCAGCATTACAAAAGAAGATGTGATTATGCTTTTTCGAATTAACCTGCAAATATAGACAGTGGATGGGTGAAAAGCATCCAGTTAAGTATTTTTTTTTTTTAAAATGGAGACTACTGGATCCAACTGTGGTCCTGTTGCTGACTGGTATAAGCAGGTTGGATGGGTTACCCCACAAACAGAGAGGTGCCAGGTAAAGAAAACAGTATTCAGCCAAATCCAAAGGGTCTAATTTCAATGTCTTATTTAGCTAAATTTATGTGTGCAACTTAAGGGACCTTTAATGGGCCTTTAATGACCTCTTCGGCACAGACATCAGCAGTATGTCTGTCTGCAGAGAGAGTGTCGACCTTGTCAACACTTACCTCGGCAGTGACATTCATTCAGTAGACGGATTGGGAGAGCATGGGGTCACTGGAAAGAGGTATGTGGCACTCCCGATATCTATGCAAAAGAACGAAGGTCCAAGTCTTTAGAGTCCTGGTGCTTCCTGTTTTGCTACATGGTTGTGAGACATGGACGCTATCCAGTGACCTGAGACGAAGACTGGACTCCTTTGGTACTGTGTCTCTTCAGAGAATCCTTGGGGTACTGTTGGTTTGACTTTGTTGTTCATGGAGTCCCGAATGAGGCACATTACCTGCATCGTGAGGGAGCTTCAGTTACGGCACTATGGCCACGTGGCGTGATTCCCCAAGGGTGATCCGGCTTATAATATTCTCATTGTTGAGGACCAGAGTGGCTGGACCAGGCCAAGGGGACGCCCATATAATAACTGGCTGCGGCAGATAGAGGGTCATTTCCGGAGGGTGGGACTGGAACGTGTGTCTGCCTGGGGGGTTGCCAGCCAGGATCCCAAACTGTTTCATCAGGTGGTTGGTGTGGCAACGTGCTGTAAAAGTGCATGCTTCCCAACCTAAACCTGACCTTAATGGAAAATGATGAATAAGAAGTGAACCCCAAGTTTATTAGATCAGCTCAACTCAATTGTTGTTTTTTTTTGTTCCCCTCTCATTCTCTCTCCACTAACATGAAACCTGTTTCTGTAACTTGTACATTTTTACGCAAAGCCTTCTCCCAGCCCTTGCTCATTCGTTTATACTGAGAGTGGGATTTACCACTATCTGTTCTTCTTACTTGAGACCAAATTTGTAAGAAGTTTTATTTTTAAAAAACCCAGTAATAAACATGCCCAGTTCAAATTTGTATGTTGCCTTTATTTCACCTCTATAAACATTTTGCTATGGCGCTTTCTAATGATCCCCTTTGTTTTCTTTGTTCATCTAAACCCTCAGGCACTTTTTTATATATGTACTGATAGTGTCCTAAAGTCCCAGCCATTTTGGAATCACTTGGATGCAATACAACTTACTTTTATATAGCACTTTTTACTGTGTTCAAGCACAACACGCTGTGAACAAATTCCTACGTAAAATGCAAGTATAGATTATACTAATTACTAAATACAGAATTAGTACATATAAAGATGCAGATTTGTTAAAATACACAGAAAACAAAATAGAAACTGTTTATCATAAATTGAAACCAACAATATTTGCCCATTAATTCACTGATGAACTATGGCCAGTTGACAATGGAGGAGATTAAACTTGTAAAAGACACAGTCACTGTCCTAAAGATCTTAGCCACCTACTCCATCTATGACATTCTGTAGTGGTCTGTGCTGCATAATCCAATCTGATGGGAGAATCTGTCTGTGTGATGATTCAAATGCTTCTTTATCTGAGATGACTTTTCCCTAGACAGGTGAACAGCTTGGCAGTACAGCAGTGGTACCAGGTGCCACATCAAGATACTGAGAAGAAAAATAGAATAGAGGAGGGTTAATAATGGTTTGAATTACATATATTTCTGTACAAATGATTACCAAACAGAGATGCAGTATGCATAGCTAATTAGCACCTTTAGTCAGGGTATGCTAAACTAAAAGTAAGTCTTCAGCATTAATTCTTCAACCCTGTTTTAAAAGCTGATGCTGAAGGGGCATCTGTTATATTAGCAAGCAGATCATTCCACATCTTCCAACCCCTGTGACTAAAGCCTTGACCTCATACTATTATTTTATTAATTCTTGGGATCTGATTTAGGCAGGCATCTTGAGACCTTACTGTGTGCTCTGGTTTGTAAGTAATAATACTGTAAGTTCAGATAAGTAAGCAGGTCCTTGCCATTTAACGCTTTATATGTTAAAAGGAGGATCAGTGTTAGGACTTCAAAACTGGAGTTACTGTATTGTTTGTATTTTCAACTGACTGAAATCTACGTAAAGAACAATTTGAACGGCCAGCGAATACTCCATTGCATTAGTAAATCCTATCAGAAATAAATGTATGAGTTAATTTTATCGTATACTGCATCTTTAGAAAATGTTTTAATTTTCCAACATTTTTAAGATGGAAAAACATGTTTTAGATGTTGGTAGAGTTTCGTAATGTGTGTTTTAAGTGATATGTTAGTGTCAAAGATAACGCCTAAGTTGCATGCTGATTTAATAAAACTAATGGTGATTCCATCTGAGTTAAAAGTGACATGATGTTGTTTTGGTCAACATCACCCCCCAAATAAACACCATTCAGAGACAAGTACAATACTTTACCTTAGGCAGGCAAAACAACTTGGCAGGCAAAAAGTAGTTCTCATCCATCCACTCCTTTAACTTACTGATACAACTAATTAATGATAACATCAGAGAAATGCCATTTGGTTTAAAAGAAAGGTATATTATGCTTTCTACTGATAGTTCCCAATGGAAACATACACTATAAAAACATTAAATGTCCCAGTGAGATACCATATTTAACCTCTGAGTATAATGATGGAGTATATACAGTATCTATACGTACTGGACAATGCCTGTGAGCCTAATGTAATTTTTCCAGACTGTTCAGTAAAATAGAATGGCAAGTGTTATCAAATACTGTGCTTAAATATAACAACATAATTACTGTATGCTTATATCAGAATGTCATTTACAAAATGGGTTAATGCCGTGTCTGAACTAGATAGATAGATAGATACTTTATTAATCCCAAGGGGAAATTCACATACTCTAGCAGCAGCAGCATACTGATAAAAATAAACAATATTAAATTAAAGAGTGATAAAAATGCAGGTATAACAGAGAATAACTTTGTATAATGTTAATGTTTACCCCTCCGGGTGGAATTGAAGAGTCACATAGTGTGGGGGAGGAACGATCTCCTCAGTCTGTCAGTGGAGCAGGACAGTCACAGCAGTCTGTCGCTAAAGCGGCTCCTCTATCTGGAGATGATCCTGTTCAGTGGATGCAATGGATTCTCCATGATTGACAGGAGCCTGCTCAGCGCCCGTCGTTCTGCCACGGATGTCAAACTGTCCAGCTCCGTGCCTACAATAGAGCCTGCCTTCCTCACCAGTTTGTCCAGGCGTGAGGCGTCCCTCTTCTTTATGCTGCCTCCGCAGCACACCACCGTGTAGAAGACGGTGCTCGCCACAACCGTCTGATAGAACATCTGCAGTATCTTATTGCAGATGTTGAAGGATGCCAGCCTTCTAAGGAAGTATAGTCGGCTCTGTCCTCTCTTGCACAGAGCATCAGTATTGGCAGTCCAGTCCAATTTATCATCCAGCTGCACTCCCAGATATTTTTAGGTCTGTACTCTCTGTACACAGTCACCTCTGATGATCACGGGGTCCATGAGGAGCCTGGTCCTCCTAAAATCCACCACCAGCTCGTTGGTTTTGCTGATGGTCAGGTGTAAGTGGTTTGAGTCGCACCATTTAACAAAGTCCTTGATTAGGTTCCAATACTCCTCTTCCTGCCCACTCCTGATGCAGCTCAAGATAGCAGTGTCGTATGCAAACTTTTGCACATGGCAGGACTCCGAGTTGTATTGGAAGTCTGATGTATATAGGCTGAACAGGACCAGAGAAAGTACAGCCCCTGTGGCGCTCCTGTATTGCTGACCACAATGTCAGACCTGCAGTTCCCGAGACGCACATACTGTACTGAGGTCTTTTTTTAAGATAGTCCACGATCCATGCTACCAGGTATGAATCTACTCCTATCTCTGTCAGCTTGTACCTAAGGAGCAGATGTTGGATGGTGTTGAAGGCACTAGAGAAGTCCAGAAACATAATTCTTACAGCACCACTGCCTCTGTCCAAATGGGTGAGGGATCAGTGTAGCAAAGAGATGATGGCATCCTCTGCTCCCACCTTCTCCTGGTATGCGAACTGCAGAGGGTCGAACTATGACTAGTGTGGAAGCCAGACTGGAATTTTTCAAATAAATTGTGATGTGTAACTGAGACTGGAGCTGTGTGGCAACTTTTTTCAAGTATTTTACTGAGAAAAGTTAAATTTGAAATGGGTCTATAATTATGTATTGTGTATGTGGGTCTACGTCTGACTTTTTAAGTAATGGTCTGATAACTGACACTGTTATGAGCTGCACCATTCAGTAATGAACTATTGATAATGCTAAGAATAGATTCTGTCAGAACATCTATTGAAATTTTTATTAGTTTAATTGGGACTGGATCTAAGAACATTCAGTAAGTTTCATTTTAGAATTTGATATTACTAAAGGGCTTTGAGGAAGACGAGACAAGGTTTGCAATGTGACACATATTGTCGATTTTCTCTTTAAAGAAGTTCATAAAGTCTGTACTGCTAATGTTTTGCCATGTAGTTCAGAATTCCCATTTGTGGGATTAACCACTGTCCTAAGCAGTTGAGGAGAATTATTACTGTTGTTATTTATTATTTTAGAATAGTAGTGCGCTATACAGAAAGCTTTTTTATACTTTTTAATACTCTCTGTCCATGTAGTTTGGAAAGCCTGCAGCTTTGTTGCTGTCCATCTATGCTTCAGTTGTTGACATTAAAATTTAAGAGCTTGAGTATTCTCATTAAACCAGGGCGAGTTTCTATGTGGTTTAATCACTTTTGTTTTAATTTGAGCTACCATATCTAGTGCCTCTTTCAAATTCAGATAAGTACAAATGTTGACATATAGTGACAATCTTGATATCCCACTGCCCTTGTTTTAATCTGTGAGTATATGGGTAAGGGCAAACCCAAATCAAAATTAATTAAGTAGTGATCAGAAATAATATCATCTGATGGCTTAATATTTAAATTTAGAATCTTAACCCTGTAAGTAATCATTAGCTCTAATTTAAGGTTATGACTGTGAGTCGGGCCATTGACAATCAGGCAGAATCCTACTTAGTTTAGCAATCAAGTAAAATATTTGCTAAAAGTGTCAGTTTCCACATCAATGTGTATGCTAAAATCCCCCATCAACACTACATGATGATAATTTTTGGTTAAGATGCCAAATTCAGTCATGAATGATAAATATGGCCCTGTTGGTGTGTAGACTAGTACTACAGTTGTGCTAGAATCTGTTTTAATATCTAATACAATTAACATTCATTTGTATAAACAGTTTGTAGTTCATCACACAGAATTATTCAAAAGCCACCTCCTCGACCAGTATATCTAGATTTATGAAGAAGTGTGTAACTGTTTTTGGTGAGGCCTCGGCTAAGGGAATACTGTCAGATTTTCTAAGGCAAGTTTCAGTAAGAAGACACAAAGGAGATTTTGTACTTAATAAAATATAGTTTACCAAAGCAGCTTTATTTCCAAGAGATTGAGTGTTTAGTAAGCAGCATTTTAAACTTCAAAGATATTTCTGCACTGGTGTTATATTTCCTCTGTCCTCTATATAACCTAGGTAAGGAGTCAGAGTCAATCGACTTCTGACATTTTCTTTTAGCTTTGTTGCCTAAAGATACAAATGTCTTTAAAACCTCATGTTGCTGAAAAGTGATCTGATTTGTGCTGAAACACAACACTAAGGTACATGAATCATTGTCAACCAGAAGGTTCAATTTTCACCCCCAGAAACAATTAATTGTAGCTGCTGGATTAACATAGTTTGGAATTCTAATATTCTGCACTATGGAGTCGCCAATTATGAGCACTTCATTCTCAGCCTCGACAGATGCACTGCTGAATGCTGAGAATCTGTTCTGGGATTGAATTGGTTACCTTGGTGCTGTAGGACTAAATTGTTGCTTCTTAAATACCCGTCTCAATTTTACCTACTCAACCTGTGATTGAATTGGTGCTGGCCGTTCACTGACTACAGTGGGGCCTGGCGGGACTGAAGCCAAATCAGAAATGGCTGAATTGGCTAAACAAACAGAGTCAATCTGACTTCAACTAATCAAATGTAATCAATCTAATAGCTGTCCAATTCCTAACATGGTCCTCAAAGCACATACTTTCCCTACCAACTCTAAGTTAAATATACATTTTTGGCAGGTGAACTTGTCTGAAGTTCACCTGCCAACTTCACCTGTACATACTGCAGGATGCATAACATGTAAACATGTCCTTGGCAGGCAGAGAACAAATTGAGCCTACTTTTAGCACCAAGTGTTCCTTGTGTTAGCAGTAATTTCAGTTCTTTCCGAGTTGTTGGTTTCTTCTCCTAGTCACATGTCAGCTCCTACTCCAGCTGTAATTGTTCTTTACTGACGGATTGGGTTATATTTTCACACCATGTGTCTGTGAGACAACATTGCGCTACACTTCTGCTGCAGCTTGTTCCTCACTTGCGCTTGGATGTGAGCTGTGACTTGTCATTTATATTTGGAGGTTTTTTGGTTTTTTTTAGTTGTGCCTTCTCTCCACTGATATTATCTTCCGATAAATAGGGCTGGTTGTTTCTGTTTTTATTGACGCTTTCAGGGCTGTGTTTGTATTAATTTGAATATTTATTTCATAAAAAATTTGATAACAAAGAATATTTTTTCCAGCAGTAGCAGATTCTATAGGATAGGTAAAACAAGACAAAGGTGAAACAATGAAATATAACATTTATATAACGATCCCACTATTAAAGGAATTTGCATGTTAGCCCTACTGACATCAGGAGAGCTGTCACGATTGTAGTAGTAACAGCAGAGTTTGCTAAGAGTAAAGCACTGCAGAGAAGACTATTAGAGGATCTCAGCTGTCATACCTGTTTGTTATATAGTGGGGTACAACACATGTATTGACATCAAAAAAAGTACCAAAAGGACTAGTATCCATGTAAAAAACAAATCTGTAACCTGGGAGTGTTGTAGTTTGTGTGTAGTGTCACAGAAGTATATTTTCCTGTGCCAAGAAGCGTTCTAACTGTGTAGACACTGTATATTCTATCCAGTGTTCCCTGGCTAATGCATTTAAATATTTGTGGTTTTGATGCACGGTAGCAGTAAAACAATAATTTAATTGATGCCCTTTGTTTGTCTGCAGCCTGGAAGTGATTACTTCAGTAGAACAGAATAGCGGATAAAGAGCAGCCATGCAAATAAATGTTGAAATGAAAGCTACATGGGTGTTTTTTTTTTGCTTCTCCCCCTGACAATTCCACATTTTGCATTCTGATATAGTAAGAAGTTTCATTTGCATAGTTCTCACTGTCTTTTTTCCTCTTTTTCATTGCTTCGTAAAGTTAGCACTTAAAGCAGCTTTTCAGTTAGGAATGAGCTTTTAATTAAATTGGTCGCTGATATTTCAGACAGTCTGTACAGTTCCAGGTACACAGTGGAATAGCCAGTATAAGCATTACATGCACAGCTGCTCAATGAGACACATTTGAGTGAGTTCCCTTTAGGCTATTTTACTGGACACAGGCTGGCATACTTTTGAGTAGTTTTTGGATTTCTGTGGTAGCGTTCCATAAAACTGTTTAAAAAAATCCACATACTGGCCATAGTACACACTATAGCAAATAAAATAACCCTGTATCTGTCCAGCACAAATATTTGAAGTGGAAAGCTGAGATTGAAATACAGCAAAGCTAAAATAAGTACTATAGATGTAAATGTGAACTGGTAATCAAAGAATGGGCAATTCAGTGGTGTTGTTGCTATAACCTATTTTTTAGCTAATCTTAGTCTTCACAATAATTTTAGTTTGCATTCATTACAGTCACATAAAAATGTCTGAACTCAAATGTGTTTAACCAAACAAAATAGCTGAACTCCAATATCTTTAACCAAAGAAAATGGTTTTCTTTTGCATACATGGCATATATCTCTCTTTTCCTTTCACATTTTAATTTGAATTGCTTATATTTAGGCTTTTTGCTAGATAGTGGTAAGCGTGGCTGCCTCACAGCTCTGACATTCTGGGTTTGAATCACTGCCTAGTCATTATCGTACTTACCATGTTCTCTGTGTCTAGGTGAGTTTTACTTTAGGTACTCTGGCTTTCCTCCCTAATGGCAGAACTGAGTGTGTTAGATTTTTGGCCCGGTGTGAGTGATTATGGTTGTGTGCATGTGATTCCCTTCCATGGTTGGCTTCTGCCTTGTGCCTAGTACTACAGGGATAGCCCCTAGCCCCCAAGATGCTTCAGAAATGAATGGATTGACATTTAATTGTTATCATTTACAGATTGTTAGCTGATATTGCGTGGCACTATCCATAAAGTTGTCCCTTTGATCAAAACACTATGAAAATTGCCAGCTGTATTAATTTAACAAATGTTAACTAAAAAATAGTTTTAATTAATTTGCTTTAATTAATTCAACAGGTGTAATTTGATACAGTGTATTATAATAAAGATACAATAAAAGATAAAATAAAGATCCAAGTGTCTGGGTATCTATGGTATGCAGGTTTTTTTTTTTTTAACTGAAATTAATTTTTTTATTTAGAATATTTTAAAAACTAAACAGAAACAATTGACTCAAGCAAGGTATTCTCATGGGACATAACTGAATCACTCTGATATGTTTATGTCCTGTCTTGGACTAACATTCCCTCTAGGGTTGTTATTTACCTGATGGCTGTCGCTCTCCAAAATTCTGGAGTTAATGGGATCATAAAATCAAGTAAAGTGGCTTTATTGTCATGCCATCCATATTTACCATTGCGGCATAGAGTGGCACAAAATAACATTCCCCAGGACCGCAGTGCAACATACGTATAAATTCAGAAGTATAAGACAGATGAAGAACTTTACTATACTATAAACAGATAGATAAATAAATAAATATAGGTAAGTGAATAGATAGTAATAATTTGAAATTAAAATTAAAAAAACTAATAATTATTTTTTATGAATTATTACAAGTTAGATGCATAAAGTGTGGCATGGTGGCGCAGTGGTAGCGCTGCTGCCTCGCAGTTAGGAGACCCGGGTTCGCTTCCCGGGTCCTCCCTGCGTGGAATTTGCATGTTCTCCCCATGTCTGCGTGGGTTTCCTCCGGGCGCTCCGGTTTCCTCCCACGGTCCAAAGACATGCAGGTTAGGTGGATTGGCGATTCTAAATTGGCCCTAGTGTGTGCGTGGTGAGTTTGTGTGTGTCCTGCAGTGGGTTGGCGCCCTGCCCGAGATTGGTTCCTGCCTTGTGCCCTGTGTTGGCTGGGATTGGCTCCAGCAGACCCCCATGACCCTGTGTTTGAATTCAGCGGGTTGGAAAATGGATGGATGGATGGATAAAGCCATTTTTTTGAACTTCAAAGACATTTTAGAGATTACTATTAGTCACCTTTTATTCCAAGCTGAGCCTGTTTCTGCCTATTTTAAAGTCTTTCTTTTTCTCATTGAATGTGTATTCCTTACAGTAGTTTTTGGAATTAAAAAGCATTCTCAAGATGTGCTCCGGCATTGTCTTTAAGCAAGAGTTTCATTAGTCTGGCCCAAGAGAAACAGTAGACTCTGTATTAAGTTGGCCGACTGTATTGAGTTTCTAAGAATAGTATAGCAGATTATGTATTACACTTCATATTCTTTTTTAATTTTATAGTATCTAGTATAGATTTGTTTTCCTAAAAACAGGTATGTGAGATACAGTATGAACATTTTCATGTAGGCAATAACAGTCACTTTTCACAATGCAAACCACTTCAATCAGATGTGAAGGCTGCTGGATTTACTGATATAAACTATAAGTTTTTTTTTTTTTACCATTTTATTAGATTTATTGAAATCAAATAACATTCCATACAAGCAAGTCAAGTTTTACACAACTAGGTTTGAAACAACTGAGAAAGAGAGCTTGGCCAACACAGTAAAACTTTAATAGTAGAAAAAATAAATAGATAAACAAATAAATAAATAAAAATAGAATAAAAAAGGGAAGAGAATACTCTTCCTCAATTTAATTGCTTATTCTAAAATGTTATTGATTAGATCCTACCAGACTTTGAAAAGGTTTTGTACAGGTCCTCTAAGTGAGAATTTGATTTTTTCCAAATTACAAATAGTATAAAACACCAGCTACCCACTGATTTAACAGAGGTGCGTTAGGATTCTTCCAGTTGAGCAAGATAAGCCTATGTGCCAATAGTGAAGTAAAGGCAATCACAGTTTGTTTGTCCTTCTCCACTTTACGCCCATCTGGAATTACACCAAACACAGCTGTTAGTGAATTAGGAGGGATTGTGACATCATGGCTGTCTGAAAGGCATTTAAAGATTTTTGTCCAGAATGATGTTAATTTGGTGCAGGCCCAAAACATGTGGCCCAATGAGGGTGGAGCTCGATTGCAATGTTAGCAGGTTAGATCTTGCCCTGGAAACATTTTGGACAATTTTAAACGAGACAGATGCGCTCGATATATCCTTTCAAGTTGAATAATTGTATATGTTTTAAGAAGCCTTGCCTAGAGCCATGCAGATTTCATTAATTGTAAAATTAAGTTAGTTATGAACTAAAGAAAATAACTGACAAAAACAAGCATAATCTGTAGTAAGTTCTATCTGACTAAAGTTTTCAATATATCAGTTTATAATTGTTACAGTTTGCATTAAGTTGACATTCATTTAAAAAAGTATTTTGTTCCCTAGTAATTACCTTTTGTATATTTTTTAACTACATTAATACTTGCTGTCATTTTTTTTTTTGTTTAGACTTTCATTGTCAATGATTACATAATATGTATACATATAGTACATATTCTTTATTCCTCAATTTTTCCCCCCCAAGTCTCATAAAATAGCAAAATAGAAGCAATGGTCCATTTTCATTATGCGCCAGCCCAGGTTTATTTAGTATCTGAATATTAACGATAAATTCCAGTCAACAAAGTTTTGACTGAAAAAGGGGAAATGGAGAAAAATAGATAGTGAGAGCTAATAAAACAGAGGTGGCTCTGCACCTGGGAAGCATGTTTCCTGGCTTATTACTTTTTATTCTGTTTTTAAATTAAAATTAATAACATTTAAAGATTTTTGATATCTAAAAATGTCCCTCCATCAGTCCATTTTCTCAATCTGCTATTTTCCTTACAAGGACAGAGGCAGGGAGCTAAGGAAAATTCTCAGCGTTTTGTGATCTAAAACCAAATATCATTGTCCCCTACCTCCTGTAAATGTAAATGACATGTGCTTTTGTTCCCAACTTTATTCTTTAGTCAAGAAAAATTATTAAATTAATAATGAATTGTGTAGCAGGACATCAACATTAATGACAGGTTCAAGTTTAATTGTGGGCTGTGCTTGCGCACTTTGTTCCATGTGACATTAAAATCTGTCACAATGTTAAATTTTGAGTTGTTTTATTATGGAGCAATCAGAGTAGCATACACTTAACCTGTGAGAGCAACATTTGTGGTATAAGCCCCACATTTGCAAGTA
Source organism: Polypterus bichir lapradei (assembly GCA_026402145.1). Classification (NCBI taxonomy): domain Eukaryota; kingdom Metazoa; phylum Chordata; class Cladistia; order Polypteriformes; family Polypteridae; genus Polypterus; species Polypterus bichir. The sequence goes on along the minus strand of JANRMT010062791.1, from coordinate 100,594,236 downwards.
GTGGAATTTTAGCATTATGCCTAGCCGTATTAGTTATTAATGCTGAGATCTTTTAATTATTTCATATACCTACTGCAAAAATTATAGCAAGAAGCATTATTTTTTTCTGAATGAAGCAAGACATAACATTAAAAATTGTTTTTGTACAATTTTCCCAGAAACACTTTGGGATTTTTTGGATGTCTTTATTAATTAATCATAAAATGTGGTATGGTTTTCAACAAAGTTATACCTGTCATCCTCCATTAAACAACAGTGGAATATCTAATTGTCTATGATAAAATGATTGGGGACCTACCAGAAAAAATCAGACAAATGCCTGCAGATATTAAAAAATCTAACAGATAGCCTGACATTATTTTGTTTTTACAAATTAATACTGATTATGGTAAAATAAGTAATAGACAGATTATTATGAAGCCAATAGGTACACCATCTCTTATATGAGTAAGGAATATAACAGATTTGCAGGATAATCGTAATTAAACTGGATATATTGATATATTGTATACAGTAATATAATACTAATGTTCCACACAAATGAGTTACGCCAGCCCAGCAGTATTGAGTGGTTGCATACGTCAGTATACAGTTTCTGTCCTGATGTAAATTTAAGTAGACAAGATGCAATTCAAGCTGTAACTATTTGTACACCTCATGGTGAAATAATTGATACATTAATTGATACATATTTCAGTCTGTTGTATATCTGGTGTAGAAAACGACCTGCTGCTGTTATGTAGAACTGCACAGTACACAATAGTTTCTTCCATTATTATTCTTCCAAATACGTAAAAAAAAGACTGGGGATGAACTGAATATTTTAATAAAAACATTCCACACTCTACTACACACCTGTTCATTCACACTTGATATTGGTATTTGATATTTTCAGTAACAAAGTTAGGAAGCATCTCTGTACTATGTAGAGGTTTTCCAGAGTGAAATTGTCTCAGAGCTCTTTGTGTGCTCATAAAGTTATTGCCATGTTTATTTTATGGCTAGAGCACAGGTAGATCAACTGACTTTCCCAGGGTCACTCAGAAAGCTACTGCTCAAAAAATTAAAGGGCCACTTTTTAATCAGAGTATAGCATCAAGTCAATGACACTTCTGGCATATTGAGCTGGTCAGTTAAGTAGCAGAGGGGTTTGTTAATCAATTTCAGGTGCACTAGATGGGCAACAATGAGACGCCCCCCAAAACACGAACAGTTTAACAGGTGGAGGCCACTGACATTTTTCCCTCCTCATCTTTTCTCAATGTTTTTTCACTAGTTTTGCATTTGGCTACGGTCAGTGTCACTACTGGTAACATAAGGCGATATCTGGACCCTACAGTGGTTGCACAGGTAGTCCAACTTCTCCAGGATAACACATCAATACATGCCATTGCCAGAAGGTTTGCTGTGTGTCTCCCAGCACAGTCTCAATGGCATGGAGGAGATTCCAGGAGAACAGGTTATTCTAGGAGAGCTGGACAGCGCCGTAGAAGGTCCTTAACCCATCAGCAGGACCGGTATCTGCTCCTTTTCGGCAAGGAGGAACAGGATGAGCACTGCCAGAGCCCTACAAAATGACCTTCAGCAGGCCACTGGTGTGAATGTCTCTGACCAAACAATCAGACTTCATGATGGTGGCCTGAGGGCCCGACGTCCTCTAGTGGGCCCTGTGCTCACTGCCTGGCACTTTGGGGCTCGATTGGTATTTGCCATAGAATACCAGAATTCGCAGGTCCACCACTGGCACCCTGTGCTTTACACATTTGAGAGCAGGTTCACCCTGAGCACATGTGACAGATGTGAAACGGTCTGGAGAAGCCATGGAGAACATTATGCTGCCTGTAACATCGTTCAGCATGACCGGTTTGGTGGTGGGTCAGTAATGGTCTGGGGAGGCATATCCATGGTGGGACACACAGACCTCTACAGGCTAGATAACGGCACCTTGACTGCCATTAGGTTTTGGGATGAAATCCTTGGACCTATTGTCAGGCCCTATGCTGATGCAGTGGGTCCTGGGTTCCTCCTGGCGCACGACAATGCCCGGCCTCATGTGGTGAGAGTATGTTGGCATTTCCTGGAGGATGAAGGAATTGATACCATTGACTGGCCCCCACACTCGCCTGACCTAAATTCAATAGAACACCTCTGCGACATTATGTTTCGGCCCATCTGACACCGCCAGGTTGCAACTCAGACCGTCCAGAAGTTCAGCGATGCCCTGGTCCAGATCTGGGAGGAGATCCCCCAGGACACCATCTGTCCTCTCATTAGGAGCATGCCCCGACGTTGTCAGGCATGCAGGCAAGCACATGGGGGCCATACAAACTACTGAGTAAGATTTTGAGTTCCTGCAATGAAATTTCAGCAAAATGGACTAGCCTGCTGCATCATTGTTTAACTTTGATTTTCAGGGTGTCTTTGAAGTCAGCCCTCTCTAGTTTGAAAATTTTCATTTCTATTAAACGATGTGGCATCCTTTTCGTTTCTAACACATTACCCTGTCCATATTGGTATAGATATCCAGCATGATTTTTTCCCCATTGAGATCTCATGTGTTTTCAAAGTGTTCCTTTAATTTTTTGAGCAGTATATAATAGTGATATGTTGAATTTTATTCTTTTTGCTTTTCATTCTACCTTTATGCTAAAGAGTTATAAATTGTATTTATCTTTCTGTGTATAAGGTAACATGCATCTAAGCATACAGTCGCATTATTGAATATATGACAATAAACATAATTTGGTAAGATTTGAAAAAGACAATACACACCAAAATCTTGATTTCTGAAGCGTGTTTAAGAATAACCCATGTGATTTATCTGTTTGCTACTTAGTAGACACTGGAAATATTTTTATCATAAATTATTTCTGGAAATGTGGTCTTAAAATAGGAATAAAATAGGGTTTAAATTTGAATAAATTAGCTATAACAAATAGCCAACAACTTTCTATGTATTTAAGATTTAATAATTATACTTTATGAAGTGGGGGTTAAATTGTGGCTATTTGCACAGAGGCAGCAGGGCTTCTACTACACTTGAGGAAGCATACTTTTTTTGAAGTTGGAAAATTCTTTGAAGAAATTCTTAGTGTCTTCCATCCTTCCATTATCCAACCCGCAATATCCTAACTACAGGGTCACGGGGGTCTGCTGGAGCCAAATTCCAGCTCTTGAAGTCTGTAAATTCTTTGTTGCAAGCCCAGTCTATAGATATGTATGATGCTGGGGAGGTCATCATTGCTTTTCTGGGAGCACTGAAAGATAACCAGGGAGAAGGTTCATTGGATGATTTTGAAATAACACCCAGTATCCCCCTGCTGCAAAGAGAAAGAGAACCATGACCGTACTGCTTACAGACAGCATTGTTCTCTCCATTCTTGGTCAGACTGACTCGGATTCTTTAAGCCCTCCCAGTCAGTCTTTGAGGAAATCCCTTCTGAACATTCTGGGCTGAATTACTGAAGAAATGGGAAATAGATTTTCAATGACAATTCTTGACCTGATGAGAGCCGTAATTGTCTTCTTCCTCAGTCAAATTCTTTTCTAGATTTGACAGTCTTGGCTCCCCCCCTCACTGGTATGGATGCTTCAACCAATAGTCTGCAATATGAAATTCCACTTGCAAAAGCCATGCTGCTAAAGAAATTCTCGTCTCACAATTATGTTAGCCTTTCAGTTGTGTAAGCATCATGCAATGTATGTAACTGCATTGGTGATGGGTGTGTATCCTCAGCTGTATGTAAAAGTTCATTCACAACACTGTCACATGTCCTGACCCCTTTCCGTCACACCATGCTACACGACTGGAACACGAATTTGGTGATTTTGGGTAATGAAAAATTAATAACAAAAGGCTTAGACATGGAAGAATGTTAGATCTGTGGCTGAAAAATAGAAGTCTGATGCTTTGAAGTAACTGGTTAGAGGTTGCAGCAGGATAATTAGTAGCTTTCTATTTTTTCCACTTTTGCCTATCAAATAAATAAAGTTTCCACCTTTGTTTGCTAAGCCAATTTGTTTATGGTTTGGTAAATTGTTATTGTTTTTTTTCTCTTTGTTCCCTCCACTACATTACTGTTCATGTTAAATGTTCTGTTCTTATGTTATCAGCTCATGAGTTTGAATTCTAAATTTGCCTTTAATATGCCAGTAGATAAGTCAAATTTTATGTTTCATTACTATCTATCTATCTATCTATCTATTTATCTATCTATCCAAAGCATCTTAGGGAAATCACAAATAATAATAGTAATAATAATAATAATAATAATATGTCTTTCCTGATCGGAGAGATGACTATGAGAGCATAATGCAGAGTTAAAAATATTAAAAATGAAACATGAAAAATAAATATGTCCATGTGCCCCACTTGCTGGCCACAATATGCTACTGCACTGTTGTATAGTTCGTTGTGTGAAAAGGTGCCAAATCAGGATTACTTACTGCCCCCCATTGATCTGATCTGAGCAGTCTAGATCTGGGATTGGTTGCAATCAGTGAAAATATGACCCAGTAGCTCTGGGCACAAGTTTATAACCAACTCTGGATCAGGTGCCAGTCCATTGCAGAGATCATTTGTGCACATATAAACACTCACTCATAATGGCACAATTTATACCTGGCAATAAATTGGGAGGAAAATTAAACTACCCAGATAAAAAAAAAATCACACAGACATGGGGAGAATGCAAACATTCCACAGAGATAAACAGCAGGATCACAATTGTTAAATAAAATGTAACTTGTATTGTGTTAAAATAACCTTTAAAATTGCTATGTACAGTACACTTGTAAGTGTTAATATTACTTTAGTGATTTTGCTGTGTTGGTGAAAGGGCAGCAGCATTCAGCATTCTACCCCCATGCTACTCAACACAATACTATAGTTACCTATTATTTCTGTTACTAATCTTTTAAATATCCAGCAGTAATAGTAGTGGTATTGCCATGTTTAAAGAGTAAACTGAAACTCTCAGTTGCATATAACATTGAAATCTTGTGGATAAACCACACAGATAAACTCCAGTACAGTAGCCAGTCTGGCAGCGCTTCTGTAGCTGGATCATTGATCTTACTTTTCCTGAAGCCCAGCACTGTGTCTTCATGTGTGCTGTTTTTAACTATTGAAACTATTCATTGTTACTGCTGTCAGTGTACTGATTTTTAAGCAAAATGTAAACAAGTTACTGTCAAATGTTTCATATTTCTAACTTTTCCATATTTTTGATGAAACAAAATCCTCTATGTTAGAACTTCTTATATGGTTTATATTCTGTGTAAACATATAAAATGGGTAAAAGCAGGAAAAAAGATGAAAACTGACAGATTGGATAAGAAGAAAAAAACAACCCAAAGCAGCCAACACAAGTATAGAAACAAGAAATAATGAACTTTTGTTCTGAGAGAAAATGGGAAATAGCTACTAGTTCCAAAATTCCCCTTAATCGTAGCAAAAGCCAAAGACAACATACAAATGTACTGTTGCCCTGAATTTAAGTAGACTTGTGCGATCACATGTATCTACTCTTATTTCATACTTAAGATTGCTCAGATGCCACAATTTTAAATTTATTTTGTCTTTTTCTTTTTTTTTAGTGAAATCATAACACAATGCATGCAATATAGGCCATATTTGTTTTAATTTTAGATTGATTTCTTGAGCTCAGACACCTTAGGAAATGTCTAGTCATTTTGAATCTGACTGACAAATGATATCCCCCCAGCTTCAACAACAGAGTCGTATGGAGTAGTCTGCAGGTTTAAGTGGGTTGGTGATGTTAAATTAGACCTAGTGTGTGTGTGTGTGTGTGTCTGTGTGTTAACCCTGCAAAGGACTCGGGCTCTGTCCTGGGATTGTTCCTGTTTTGTGCCCAATGATTCCTGGGATAGGCACCAGCTGCCCCCAAACTCTGCACAAAATGAAGCAGGTTTAGGATATGGATAGAAGGGTGTTTCATAAGTTTTCAACATTTAGATTTGCAATTGTATGATCTGAAATGAGATTATAAAGAGTAATGCTGGAGTGGCAAATGATTATAATTTGGTGACATTTTGGGACAGACATCCAGGGCTTTGCTTAGATGGGTTCAGGAGAAATAAATTGGTAGCTATAGTGGTCTGATAATGTCCCCCTTTTTTCTAACCTTAGAAGAGCTTGTGCACTTCAGGAGATATCAATGTCTCAATGGTCCTTGGTCCAAACCTCAGAAATAAAGATGACTAAAATGATCTGTGTTTGAAAAGATGATTGATATCTTTCTTGGCAGTAGCCCTAGGAAAAGTCAATGGACACCACTGTTAAGGGAAGACTCAAGACAAGCAGTGTTAGAAGAAAGGTTTTACTATTTGTGTACACAAGCCAAAAAGTCAATGTCTACACTAGTGGCCAAAGTCAAGGTTTAGAACTGGCAAGGGCATAAGGAATGATTCTGAGAGAAATCTCACAGTTGAAACTCAGAATATTGTCATTTATTGAAGTGGTAATACTGTCAGATAGCAACAACAGCTGGGCAATCATCAGAAGAGCAATTGTTAGAACTGAGTTGTGGCACATAGTCCATTTCTGTGGATGATGTCAAATTGATGGTTGAGAAGCTCCATCCACAAGGGGAATGCTGCAGGCATCGATACGATCCACATACATAAGTTAACATTACTGGCTAGGGCTTTGGTGTCTTGGTTATTGTGCCACTTTGATATTAAAAGGAAGACAAGGACAGTATCGTTTGGCTGGAATAATGGAGTGTTTAGTCCCTTCTATTCAAAAAAGGGGGAAAGAGAATGTGTCCATTGATTTTCCTAGGTTTCTGCAGGTAAAGTCCATTCTTTAAATGGTCAAGATCTGAATTTGACACTTAGTAAAAACAAGTCAGATTCCTATATGTTGAACACTGGAACAACTCACTAAGTCAAGTGAGCTGTCATACTATCCATAACAGAGCACTGCGACATACAGTGGCACGAAATACCGTTCCCACGGTATACACATAAACACAGGACAAGTGCAAGACAGGTAAAGAACTATACTATAAAAGATAAACAAATAATTAAAAGTAAATGATAGAAAAGTGAATAGATAGTAATAATTTTAAATATATAGTAATAAATAATAACAGTAAAATTAAAATTAAAAAACAGTAGCTCAAGTGTATCAAATATATAAATTCACTATTAGGTTTGGATCTTAGGGCAGGGTGGGAGCACAAAGTTTAGAGTCCAGACAGCTAAGTGGTAGAAGCTTTTTCAGAACCTGGCAGAACTGGTCCAGATGTTACAGTACCTTCTGCCAGATTTAAGTTTTAGAGACCGTGGGAGGGGTGGAAGCAGTTCTTCACAATGCTGTAAACTTTGCAGATAACAATGCTTTACAAAGATGTCTTCAATGAAGAGCAGAGAGGATCCAGCAGTCTTTTCTACAGTGTACACCATCTGTTGTAGGATCTTATAGTCAGAGACACTGCAGTTCCCAAAGCAGACAGTGATGCAGCTGGTTAGAACACTCTTGATTGTACTCCTGTAGAATGTGCTAAGAATATGGGAAGGTAGTCTTGTCTTCTTCAGCCACTGAAGGAGGTGGAGACACTGCTGCACCTTCTTGGCTGTGGAGGTGGTTTTACTTGAACAAGTAAGTTCAGCTGCCAGGTGTGCACCAATGAATTTGGTTCTGTTGACCAGTTCCATTACAGAGCTGTTGATGTGCAGTGGGGTATGGATAGCATAGGCCTTCTGAAGTCAACAATCATCACTTTCATCTTATCCACATTAAGAGACGTTGTTGCGCCAGTCCACCAGTTGTTGTTTCTGTATTTTTTAAGCTGGTTCATCTCCATTGCTGATGAGACCAAACACCATTGTCATCCGCAAACTTGATGATGGTTCTTAGAACCGTAAACAGTTGTACAATTATGAGTCAGCAGAGTGAACAGAAGTGGGCTGAGTATGAAGCCTGGGGGCTCAACATGATGGTACTGGTGATGGTGTTTTTGTCCAGGGTCTCTCTGTCAGGAAGTCTAGGACCCAGTTGCATAGGGAAGTGTCATAGCCTAGAAGACCCAACTTCCCTATGAACTTCTGAGGGATGATGGTGTTGAAAGCTAAACTGAAGCCAATGTAAAGCATCCTAGCAAAAGTTCTTCTCATGTCAGCGCTGGAAAAGCACAGTACCTGTTCTTTCTGAGAAGGGATGGACTTCGGGCATGTATGTCGTTCAGGACATCAGACCGTGCATAGATGTTGTTTAGGTCATCTGGAAGGGAGGCATCACTACTGCAGACATCTTGCTTAGCTGCTTTGATGCTCCACGATAGGTTTACCTTTGCTGTCCTGAGGGCTACCTTGTCACCTAATCTAAAGGCAGCATTACGGGCTTTTAGCAGTGCACATACCTCCAATGTCACCCATGGTTTCTGATATTGCATATGTTCTGATGGTCTTTGAGACAGTTACACTTGTTAATACGAGGTGCGATCCAAAAGTTTCCGGAATGCATTTATTTAAAAGCATACACACCAAATAACAATTAATGGTGAACAGTTCCTTCAAAATAGTCACCCGCTGATGATTTCAATGATGATTTCAATGATGATGATGATTTCACCCATGAGATTTCAACCTTTCGAAGCACCTCTGGAAGTTGTTTTTTGTCAGTGTGTTCAAGACGTCAGTTGTTACCGCTTGGATCTCCTCCACCGTCTCAAATCTGCATCCCTCGAGCCTCATCTTCATCTTAGGAAATAAAAAAAAATCAGACGGCGCTAAATCAAGGGAGTACGGAGGGTGGGCAATGGCAGTAAACTTTGTAGAAGCCAAAAATTCGCACACAATCAGAGATGTGTGAGCTGGTGCATTGTAGTGATGCAAAAGAAATGACTTGTCAGCCCACATCTGAGGACATGTTCAGCGAATTTGATTTCACAAATGCCTTAGAACATCCCTGTAGAATGCTCCATTGGATGACACCCTTCACATCAAAGCAGCAAATGAGCATTGACTTGGTGTTGCTGTGAACTTGTTGAGCTTTTTTGGGTCTTTCAAATCACTCATTTTCACGAACAACCCTTCACAGACACAACCGAAGTTTAAACGAGAACTGCGACTTGAAAAACAACTGCGCTGACGTTATAACGTGTGATAACAACTCTCAAGGACAACATGAATTGCTATCTAGCGGCGATTGATATAACCAAACCCTTCTGGCTGCATTCCGGGAACTTTTGGATCACACCTTGTATAGTCAGTGACTGATGATGCATACTCCTCTAAGATGATCTGTTAATAATAATAATTAATTACATTTAAATGGCATTTTCTTGTTACTGAAAGCGTTTAGATAGTAGGGATCCACTTCAACCGTCACCAATGTGTAGTTCCCACCTGGATGATGCGATTGCAGCCATTATTGCACCAGTATGCTCACCACACATTAGGTATTGGGTGGTGAAGGGGTGAGAGAGAGAGAGCCAGTTAGAGACAAGGGATGATTAGGGAGTCAGAATGGACGGGGCCGTGATGGGCAGTTTAGTTAACATCAGGATAAATCCTGTTGGCCATAACTGCTTTAAATATGGTCCAGTCCGTGTGATCAAGACAGTCCTGCAGGGCTGAAATAGTCACCTTTAGCCACACCCTGAATGGTCTTAAGAATTGGTTTGGAACCTTTAAGCAGTGCTTTTTTTGCAGGCAGTGGCGTCTCTCAAACATGATCAGAAAAAAAGAGGGATGAGCCCGCTCTTACCAGCTTGAGATGTCAGTTGATTAGGACAGTTGCATTTCTACTGAATGGGGCAAATGCAGTTATTTCATGTTACTTGATCTTTAGATAGAAAGATCAAACTTTATTAAATAAATACATAAATAGGCAGATAAGTAAGTAAATATTGCTGTTGGAACCCGATCACTTCTGCTGAATAATTTGTTAGCTGAAAGTCCTCAGTGTTAGTGTGTCAGAGAGAAGATATGCAGCATTGTTCATAATGGCTATCGGTTTTATTTTAATTCCCTCTCTTCGCTACTACATCCAGGGGGTCTACAGTGTGTCCCATAACTGAGCCTCCCCCTTTAATTTGCTTGATGATTCAGTGGGCCTCTCTTGAAGTGAGCACACTACAGCATAGAAAATTGCATTGGCCATCACAAAGTTATAGAAGATATGAAGAATGTCACTTCCCACATTAAAAGAACACAGTCTCCTACGGAAAAGAGCCTGTTCTGCCCTCACTTATATAGTCTCTTATGTAGTTCCTCTGTGTTCAAAGACCAGTCCAACCTGTCATTATTGTGGACCCCTGAGTACTAAACTGGTTAACGCTGATTTGCTGCTGTTTTTTGAAATGATTTGGATAATATTACTAAGACATTTACAGCAGCGGCATTAAAGCATGTAAATCAATAGCATGATCAATTTGCCAAAGGATCCTCTCAGGATTACCTGGTGTTCTTCCTTTTTGGAGGGTTGTGTGTTTGAAGTGGTGCAGCATGTTCAAAGTGATGAATGCAACAAACAAGAAATCACATTAGAGAATTTGACCTCCATGAAACATATTTAAATATTTACACAGTTTGCTAAATTTATCACAAGAAATGAAGAGACCAGCTTGAATCTCTGGTAGGAAAAAAAAATCCCCCACAAAGCAACCACCAACCCGATTTCTCAGCTTGTTGCAAACTTAAACTGAACTTGCTAAGCTTCCACAATAAAAGGTGCCACATTTAGCAGTCAGTCGTGAGGCACGCAGGCTGTCAATACAGTGTAATGCTGTAAAGGCACGGCACTGCCATCTGATGTAGCTGTGAAAACTTACTTTTCCCACTATAATGTTAATTACTGTGCTTTGTGATTGCAAAACACCTGAAAAGTCAAAATTTACCATAAATATTGATATGTTTATTATATATTTATGTTACAGGGGTGTCTGGGCCTGCTTGGAATAGGACTGAATAACTTTTAAGTGACAGTGCTGCTTTTCTTATTTCTTTATGCTTGTTGAAGTAATAGTTGCAAACCTTTATTTAGATACAGTAGATAAATAGATACTTTACTGTGCATTGACATTGATACATTCTGTTAAGTAACAGAGGCAAAACCAGTTCAACTTTTTTTGTTATAAGGAGTATTTTGAAATCACCTCTTTTTTAATCTTGCATAGTAAGACATGCCTTAATTTTCTGATTTTATTTAATCAGGAAAAGGAAAGTATTGGTGTAGTATGCATAAAAAGAAGGATCATTGCTAAAAGTAATACTTAAATTGAATGCAGTTTCCATAAATGTAAAGTTTAGACACCACTAGTAAAATGTGGACAGTGTTTTTTTTTTTACTATCTGCAGAACTTTCATGGGGAGAGGGCACTGGCAGGAAGTGATGAAGGGCATCACCAGGATGGCAAAGGGTAGGTTTAAATGTCACCAGTAACCTGGACACAAGAGAGACTCACATTTGTAAATGAGGATGTGCTCTATATGCCAGTGTGGGAAGGCAGGTGCTACTGGAGGCAGTAATTCCTCTTTTTCCTAGGTTACCGGAACTGGGAATACTGGTAACCTGGAAGGAGCAAGTCTTCCATGATGCCACTGGGCATCACAGCTAGTGTGAAGTGAACCAGAACCCTGTACTTGAAGCAAGTGAAAGTGTGGCAAGGAGACCTTCTGGACAATAGAAGAAGCCATTAAGTAGTGTTCTAGCTTTGCATCCCTCCAGACGCTACTAGTCACAGAAAGTATTTAGAGTTTTGGCTTGGAAGTAACTCCTGGGGCAGAGGCAGGATTTAAAGCTGCCTCTAATGTGTCAGTGAATGAATTGAGAAGTGACTTTAAGGTGAAGGCTAAAACCCTTTTATTTGAAATGCAGATATTTCCTATGAACTGAAGATTAAGATTATTTTTTATCTTTTATACACTTTGTGACATTTTCAGATTTCATTTCTGGCTGTATTGTTTTTCTTAACACATTTACAATATAAGGATCATAAATAACTATCTTGCTGTGAAGAATGACAAAAAGACCAAAGAAATGATATTTGACTTTAAGAAGCACAAATCTATTTGTTCACTCATCATTGTTCTGAGAGAGGAAGTAATAATAGTGACTGAATATAAATACTTACGAACTCTCCTAGATAGTCATCTTAATAGGATTATAAATGCAAAAAACACATACTCTAAACTTGTAATCAACGCTTATTTCTCCTTCATAAATGCAGACTATTTAAAAGTGGACAAAGACCTCATGTTGTCCTTTTACCGCAGTGTGATCCAGTCTGTCATCACTTTCAGCTTCATTGCTTGGTTTTATGGTCTGACAAACCAAAATTTAAAAAGCTCCAGCAGATTACCAAACATGCAGCTGAAGTTATTGAGCTAATGTAGGGAATTTGGTAAGTGTGTGTCAGAAGGCAATGTTGAGAGAACTGGAACTGATCTCGACTGATGACAGACACCTATTACATACAGAACTTAACTTCAGTGTGTCAGGAAGGATAGCCGCTTTAAAAACCCACACACACTGCTCCAGGTATTCCTTTCCTGCCAGTGCCATACTTTTTTTTAATAAGTGATATTGGATATAATGAAAAATTCCAGAAGTATGACGTTTTCATATGTATCATGTAGCCATTTTTGGTAAAAACATACTGTCAAACTGCTATAAATATTTACTAAAGAATCTGTTTTTCAAATGATCTAAATATTTTTGAATTTCTGTGTGCGGGTTAATGTGTCTTTTGCTTTATATTTTGTTTTATATTCTTTCTGACTGGATATAACTGAGAAGGCAAATTTCATGATGTCTTATGTAAACATGACTAACTTAAAACCCTTTGAAAAATACAAATTTGCCCAAGAATGTCCTTTACAGTTTTTAAAATGCAGTGAATGATTTCAATTTATCCTCTTGGGCTGCCTTTATTTATAGATTTAGTGCCAACTTATGACAACTTCCTAGTAGCTACGTAGAGAGGCAGTACAGTCCTTATATTGGTAACACTTTAGTTTTGGCACTACAAAAATGCATCTATTACTCATTAACTCTTATGTAACAAGTGATTCTGTTGGCCTTCTTAACACTTACGAAACATCAGCAGATAGGTTAATCATCTCAGTGCATTGTGGCATATTGACATGGTGGTTAAATTACTTGTTAATGTGAAGGATTTACTGGTCTTGTACTAAATATGGAATATCAGATATCAGGAGATTAGGGAGGTTATGCGTTCACTTTCTTAGCCGTATTATATATTTAATATCAGTTGAGCCACCTCAGGACACTCCAAAGTGAAGTTTTGTTAGTTAGGTCACTTTGCAGAGATGAATAAACACTGATAATTGATAATTGATAATTTGAAAGTGTTATGAAGACCCAAAGAAGTGTTTCTGAAGGTCTGTCTTGTTACATACGAGTAAATGAGTAACAGATGCATTTTTACAGTACCTAAACTCAAGTGTTACCCTTATATTTATTTATTAGCTGGCAAGCTCTGCTGCCCTTATTGATCTTTTGTAAACTCTGAAACTGATGACCTGTTGATTTGTCAATTCTGATGCCCTTTTAGTGTCTGTTTTTTGCTCTTGAAATACACATATCATTTATTTATTCACCTCCTCAGTTTAACACAGAACATGAATACACCAATTGTTGCTTTCAAATTTGTTACAGATTTATTTTTGTCTTTGTGACAACTTTGCATGATGCTATAGCTGTATGTGATTTGTATTAAATAAATTAAAATTCTCTTTTTAAGGTTTGGGATGGACCAGCCTGTATACATCAATATAATCAGGGATCCAATCAATAGATTTCTCTCCAACTATTTCTTTCGTCGATTTGGTGACTGGAGAGGTGAGCAGAACCACATGATTCGAACACCAGGCATGAAGGATGAGGAGAGATACCTAGTAAGTTTGGCTTATTTTCTCAGTCTGTCATGGTTATGCAGTAAATAATATAATTTAAATAATCATATTCCCATGACTTTCTCCAAAACTTATATTGTAAAAGAAACAACCATTTCACTCTTTGTTTAGACAGGAGAAAGTCCAGAGATCATTGTAATTTTAACCCAAAGAAGCATCCATCCACCGTGCATGGGTGAAAATGTAATTCTGAGAATGTTAAACGTGGTATTTTATAGCTTAGCCTTCTCCATCTCACAAGATGTTTTGCATGTATACCTCATAGGCAAGACGGCAGTGTTACACTTTGATGCCTTTACTTGTCAAACATATATATGTACCACCCGTTAAAAGATATGACTGTGCACAAGCCTACAGTGTGTGTCTCAAAGCACTAAATAACTTGGACAGAACATCATACTTTGGCTAAACAAGTAGAACAAAGTGGAAAAAAATCTGACCAGTCATGCTTTACAAAAATTTAAACTATGTGCAGACTCATAAATACCTTGATATGGTTTGCTAAATTTTCATATATTCTTGCACAGTATAAAACATTTGTATGAGCATTACTACAGGCTTGTTCATGCACCTAAATCTTTTTGACTGTGTTGTGATGTCTTCATGCTGTGTATTCTTTTTCTCAGTGGCTACAGTCAGAGCTTCCTGCCTGTTTCTTATTCATGCATATAGCAGACAAACTGGTCATGATTTTTATGTTTTACTGCAATGTATACGGAGTAAAGTACAAGAAAGGCCTACAAAATGAATGTATTTACTGTATGGCAGGGCAGAGACTACCAATTTTTCCTTTTTTATTAGCTTTAAATTTCAAAACCTTCAATAACTGCATTCAGTACCCAGAATTACAAAAATGAAAGTCAGTCCAAACAGGAAAAAAATCTATGAACTGATTGTGGTAATGTCATCAAGCTGCCACTCAGAGAACTAAAACTAAGTACGTTAAGCTAGAATATAAAGTCCTCTTAAAAGCCACCACTTGACCATCTTGATCTAATGGGGTAGATTCGTTGTATTTATTAGTTCATTACCCTTTTGGTGCGTTTTTATTTCTTTTAAATATAGACTGGTTATTTGACTATTTAGTTAATCTGCATTTGCCCAAAATCACCACAAAACTGTTGCTTGAAGCCACTGTGTAATACAACATTGCTATGATTTTAGTGGTGCATTGCGACAACGGCATAGTTTGATAATAACACTGGACTAATAATTTAGCTCTCCATTATTTGTGTTACATCCCTAGCTGACACTAGCCACTGTTTCAAGTACCCTTTTAAAAACAAACATATTGGTAGAAGATTTGAGACACATGTTAGAAAATAATGTCCTTTATTCAAATAATAGAGTGTTAAAACATTTACATTTCATCTTAACTTTGTTTAGTGCTTGGTTGGTTTTATGCTTTACCGCTCCATGTTTATGAAAGTAAGAATGTTTTCTATTGTTGCAGACTAAGGCCCAACTGCCAGCATTAAAACAGCCATTATGGTTTTTGGAAAGAATTACTATTACAGCTTTGAAACGAAGCATTCCCTAAACATTTACAACTTTATTAGACATCACACAGATCCTTTATCCCATCACTTATTTTCACCATAAATCTACATGTAGCTTTTATTATTAGTATTTTTATGTGTATAAAAATAGCATTAAAAGCGCACAGTGCTGCATGCTGTAATGAAGTCATCTTCATGAAGTGCCACTTTCAGACCACATCAAAAACATACTGCTCCTGTCACTTACATTACGTTTTCTGATTAAAAATGATTAGAGAGAAGAAAAGCCAGAGGGAGGGTGGTTCTGTAAGATGTGTCATTGCTGCAGGAAATTACAAGTGAAGTGGCACTCATCCCAGATGTTGTAGTTGTGTCTATTAAAAATAGATTTGGCACACCTAACTAGTTGTGTTTCCATAGTCATACTGGGATCTGCTTACCTGTACTCAAAAACCTGAGTTGACATCTGTCTGTGACTCAAAGCTATTAAATTCATACACACTTGCTCATGTTCAAGATTTTAAAATCAAAATTATTTTCCTTCTCTATCATCATACACATGGTGTTACTGCACTGTCATTATTACCTCTTTTACATACAAGACTTACCCATAACTTTTCACTTTCTTGCTTCTAGGTTTAAATGCTGAAAAGCATTCCTTACTCAGCAGCACTCGTGCCTAGGTTGTAACCCACTGTATTTTTCTTCCTGTTGTGATTGGGTGAATAGACAAAGAATGCCAGAAGAAAGATTGAGGTACCACCTGGGCAATTCTGTTTAACTGTAGAAGGAAAAAAATAGAAAGTCTAGTGCCTTCAGCACTTAGGTTATAGCGGCTTCAGCAGCCAAAGGTTTGGCACTTCAGCGAGAGCTCTGTTGCCATCGAGGTCCTAGTCCAAAATAAACGCATTCTTCTGAAGACCACCCGTCTTTTTAGCGTCCTGGATGGATGGGCAGAGTCTTCTCTGGATGCTGTGGGCAGAGCTTGATGGTGCCCTTAGACATCTTCTCTGAACTGCGGTGGAGAGAGAAGAAATTGTTAGCAACAGTGCCCCTTCTCATCCCAAGGTGGTATTGCTTACCTTCTCAGAGCCTGGAAGGTCGTCCCCAGGAGAGCAATTGAGACACTGGGTGTAGTAGTAACCTAATATAATCCTGAGGTTCGCACTAACTTTATTCAAAAGTCACTGAATGCTTCCACTAGAGTTATAAAATACACTGTGTGGAGCAGGGGTGTCGAACTCCAGGCCTGGAGGGCCGCAGTGGCTGCAAGTTTTCATTCTAGCCCTTCTCCTAATCAATGAGCAGTTTTCACTGCTAACTAACTCCTTTTCCCTTCATTTTAATAGCCCTGTTTTTAATAATTCAGTCCTCTGAATTTATTTGTTTCTGCATTAAATGGCAGCCAAAGAGAAATGAAATGTGAAACGAGCCAACAGATGACCAGCTAAACCAATTTCACTCCAACCAATCTCTTAATGAGAAGTCCAATTCTTGCTATTAATTAGGCCTGTTATTTAACTGCTGTTGCTGTTCTCCTTCTGCTACAGCAGACATTTCCAAAACTGTTGATTTTTCTGTTTTTTCTAAGAACACTGTCAAGATGTTTTGGTGACCTGAGTGACCATCACCTTTCTTTATTTTCAGATATCGTGTGACGGGCACAGGTGAGCTGGTCATGTGGCGGCTTGTTTTGTGTCTCATTATTGTTTGGCTACTAATTAAGGAAAAAGAAACAATTAAGGGGCCTGAGTCAAGTGAATTAAAACTAAGGCAAAAGAAGTTAATTACAGTAGCAGCAAAAAATGGTCACTAATGAAGTAGTAGTGGTTAGAATGAAAACCTGCAGCCACTGTGGCCCTCCACGACTGGAGTTTGACACCCGTGGTGTGGAGCTTAGAAGACATGTCAGGTGATGCACATTGTGCATGGTTAATTTCATAATCATCAAACATCACTCTTTAAAATGAATGCTCACCAGTTGATGTCAAGGAATCATAATTGCCATTGAAGTGTACTCTGAAATCTGGCTACTGGCAGAAATGAAACATTCCCACCATATCATTTTCACTGCATACTGTTTTGACATCATCAATTCACTTGAACCCACATAATGAACTAAATTGGCACTAACCCAGGTTAACATTCTTCCAAACCATGGTAGGTGCTTTGACAGTACACAGGGTTTAAGAAGATTACAGGGATGTCAGCAGGCTACCAGGGACAACAGTTAGGGCAAGACTGTATATTATGGGAAAACTCCAGGAATAAAGAGAGAGCTAACTCTGAGAGCAGGAGAGGACTTTCCAGTGTGGGTGTACAAGAGCTGCTAAAAAATGGCATTCCTCATAGGTTCTGCTGTATGGTAACATTGACTGCATGGTTCAAGTTCATAGCTGCAGGAACACTAGGAACCACTAGTCGAGGCTCTAACCTGGCGTCTCCAGAGAAAGTTAAAGGCTGTCCCAGGCCCTGAAAATGATTCTTTGGTTTAGCCAGAAATGACGGGGATGTCGTAGTGTTTAATGCCATCTCATAGCCAGAGGCCCTTTGAGTATAAGAAGAAAGTGGATTCAGGTGGTAATGGGAAGAAGAGAAGACAGGGTCTGTAGAGAAAGAGAGAGACAGAGAGAAAATAAAAACATGATGGGAGGGGATAGCGAGAATGCTATGGTGAAGTACTGTGGTGGGCGAAGGAATAAGCCACCCAACCATATAGACACTGGCGTTTTCAAAGCCTGTTTAATCCTGTTCAGCACAATATTCAGAAGGGTGTCCATGTTGAAGATTAGTGTAGCGGAAGTGAATCCACAGTTTTGAGTTTGAGACCCACCTCTCCCATTCTATTAATTGTTTAAACATGGCCTCATGTGAAGGAGCTTTCTGTTTGTGAACTACTTTAATTTTCTGGAGTTATTTATCCATGGGTTGGAGACAATGGCACGGACCAGAAAGCAGGAGACAGAGCTGGAGGTGGCAGAGTTAAAGATACTAAGATTTGCACTGGGCGTGACGAGGATGGACAGGATTAGAAATGAGTACATTAGAAGGTCAGCTCAAGTTGGATGGTTGGGAGACAAAGTCAGAGAGGCGAGATTGCATTGGTTCGGACATGTTGGTAAACCAAAATCTTGACATGACTAGGCTACAGTTGTTAAACCAGGCCAATGCAGTAGCTACCAACACCACTTTTTCCCAGAAAAACACTTTGACCATAACAGTAGTCAGTTTGACGAGCCACACCGAGAGAAAGTGGCGAAAACAGGCAGTAGAAAAGGCTGCCACAAGGGAAAGGGACTGGGTGTGTATTATTATAGCAGACCAAGTGGACACATCATGTATGAAATAAAAAAATGAGGTCTACTTTGAATACTTGGATTTCGTCTTAGATGGGCAGCACAGTATAACCCACACTTAGACAAATATAAAATGATAACATCTGTCCTTCTATTACGTGATTACTTGTGAACTAGCAGACTTACAACTTTGATCTTGGTCTTAATTGAAAACGTATGGCCTCATATCTTCTGGAAATTCATAATAATGTAGGTAGTGGCACACTGGTGGGCACACTATTGGTGGGCAGATAGGTTTATTATAATTTAAGCATGGTCCCCACAATCCCATCTTTTGGCAATCCCCAGGAACACGGTACATATATGTTTGGAATTCATAATCAAGTGTAAGTTCTTACTGTACATTTGTCAACAATGGGTGGAGAGTTTATTGTTGTTTATCCTTTGTAGCATTTTATTTTAGCACAGAAGGTTCACATATTTCTCTAGTTTAACAATGTCTCAGAAAAAAATGTATGCTTTTTGTATGTTGTGAGCATATGACTGGATGACTTTATTTTTGGATTATTAGACATAGGATTTTCTTTCATGGATGTTTTTGATACTTACTGTTGTCCAGCATTGCTCAGTATTAAATCCCTTTCTATCAAAAACTTTGATTTGTCTGTTCTCCATGTAAATATTACAATAACATTTTTTCTAGGCCACCACTAAAATACATTGGATAAGTGAAATACAAAAGGAATACATTTTGAATGGGAGTATTCCTTTAAAGGGACAAATATACTGTCTGTTGATGTGCGGTAACCCTCCATCAATTTTCCATTTTTTTTTTCTGAACTTGCTTAACTACCGGGCATTTACCTAAACGTAACACAACAGCTGAGAAAGACATCAACTGTCAGAGGTTTTTAATTGGTTGGATAGTTTGTTTCTTCATTAATTTTTGCAAATGTTTTTTTGACCTTGTTACATGAAACCATATTTTGCAAGTTAATTAATACATTAATTGAAAGAAATGTTAAATATGTCAAACTGTAATTTCTGTTTTTTCTTCGATAGAGCTAAATGTTGAATTTTCCTACTGACAACACAATGTGTGATGTGAATTGAGCAAATGTTAAATCTGTAGTTAAACACCCATGGAGTCATTAAATAATCGGATTGAGTGTAATTGAGCACATGGTACATTTTAACAAGTAGTTTTATACTTGTCATCATACACATTGTTTCTTACTGTCCCAAAGTGCATACAATTACAAATTCTTGTAACTTTGGTTGTGGCTATAGGGCAAGGGGATAGACAAATGACTTACAACTGTGTTGCTAAGAGTTTTCAACCTGTGAAGAAGAGACATTAAGAGAAATTCATTTAAAATTCAATCGGTAAAAGAGTAGCTTTGTTTTTAGAATTGCCTACAATAAATTATGAAGATCTCCAAGGCAGCTGCCGCAATGACACAATGATGCAAAAGAGTACAAGGTAGTAAACTGAAAACTGCAAATGACAGTTAAAAAATAGTTTTGGCCTGGTAATTTTTAGTTCTGCTTCACCTTCACTGCCCATTTTATAATATAATTACTGATCCACCAGCGGAAGCAGACACCTCTTATTATTGTAAATGTTTAGCTGCCATCATTGTTCCTTATTACATTAGTCACCGTTTATTACTTCCTTTAAGCTCTCCTAAATGTCTGCTCTGCCCTCCAAATTAAAGGCTTCCAATATTGTTTTATTTTAAACTTGCATGGAGCCCATTCCCTGTCACTCTTGGTACAAACTTCTGTAACGTTTCCTTTTACATGTCATAATATTACCAAACTTAAAAACTACTTGGAGGCAGATGGCATTAATGTCTTTTCTCTTACATACTACAGACCATGATGGATGTTTCTGTTGAAAACACAGCTTTTCCAGGGCCATTCATCTTCCTGTCCCCCACTCTCTCAATAAATTTCCCACAACAGGTGCTATCCTTTCCAGATTAGTTTTATTGTGAAGCCATTTGACCGCCTGCTTTATAAACTTTATCTTGTATTGCCTGCACACGAAGCTGACGGGTTTAGTGCTAGTTAACAAACAGTCTCTTAGCACATCACAACAAGGCTTTCTGCATGGTCTGTAACTGGTGATTCGGTGCAGTGTTTCTGTGTTGTTTTTCTTTAAACAGAAATATCCTTGAGGCATACCATTTTTATATAATCAGGAGGCATTTGGAACAGCGTTCAGTGTATTTTAACGTTTTCTTTGGGGCCCTGATCGTTTGCAGACCCAAGTGTATCAATTCATTTATTCTAGTAAAAAAGTGACTTGAATGTTTTTCCAGTTAGGACAAATGATTGTTACTATACAATACAGTACATGCCATTTTCCACTATATTATGGTTTTGATGAGAGTACCTGTAAAAGTTATTATTTTAAAATGGTAATGATTTATTGAATATTGTATAGAAGTAGTGAAGAAACATATTAGTAACTAGCTGTGTTACCTGACTTCACCTTTCGAAGACAATGGGCCTCAGTGACAGTCTTGTCAGTTAATCAGGTGTATTAGAAGTACTTTGTAACTAAGTGCTTTTCTGTACACAATAATAATAATAATAATAATTCATTACATTTATATAGCTCTTTTCTCAGTACTCAAAGCGCTATCCACAATATTTGTAGGTTTTCTTTTACCAAGATCTAATATTATTGGCAGGAGTGTGGTGTATTAGTTAAGGCTTTGGACCAAGGACTTCAAACCCTGAGGTTGTGGTTTCACATCCTTCTACGGACACTGCCTGACCTTAAGCTGGCCACTTCACCTGCCTGTGCTTGAGCTGAAAGAACAAAAGAAATGCAACCAAGTGTATATCAAATCACCGGAGTTGCTTACTCCTGAACGTGCTATACACAATTGTCCATGTGTAAAACATTTTGGTAATGGTCATTGCAAAGCACAATTTTATAGGGAAGTGTATTTTTTTTTAATTGAAGAGGTTAATCAGTAGGAATAATGTGAAATGTGAGTATATATTGTGATGGACAGCCGGGTCCCATGCCCGGCCGGGACGCCTCTGCTGCATATGTCCCGGGGGAGCCACCATGGACAGTGCAATACCTTCCCCGGGGCGCCTGGGGGCAGTCTCCCTGGCCATGGGTCCTTCCTCAGTCTCCCCCGTGGCTCCATGGGACATGGAGTCCACCACAGCCCGGTTGGGAGATGGGGTGGCCGCTAGGGGGTGCTGCGGAGAGCCAGCCGCCACAAGGGACGACTTACCAGCCCCACCCGGAGGTGCAATTAAGACCAGCTGGTCAGGCACCTGGAGCACTTCCGGGTGGGCTATAAAACGGGCCAGCCTCCCTTCATTCTTGGCCAGAATCGGGAGGAAGAGGACGAGGTTGCCTGGGAGGAGTGGTGGTGCCAGGAAGGGTTGTGTAAAGTCTGTTTTGTGCTTTTGGGACTGTGTTGGGCCTGTGGGACACGGGGAAGGCGTGCCCCACGGCTGAAGAAAAGAAAGAATAAAACCTGTTTGTTGTACACGTGCCTCTGCGTAGTCTGTGCCGGGTCGGGCGCTATATAGCGCCTTTTACAATATATTGTTATTATTTGCTGTTTCATTTAAGTACAGTATTTCTGTTTGTGTTTTTCGCCAGGTATATGTAGTCCTCCTTTAAAGTCTGCAGATATGAATGTAAATGCAAAGCAGTGCTTAAAGTGGATATACATAAGTGCCGGTACCCTATGTGTTACATTGATGTATTAATGTGAAGAGCCAGAAGCATAGAGAAGTAGCTTTGGCCATCTTGACACAATTTTTGTGACCTCCCCATTACAAACTCAAGCTCCACTATCAAAGCATTATGCAATTTATGTTTTTGGGGGTCTTCTTTGCAGTTTGCAGCACCGTGATCAAAGAGTGGATATGAGTGGGTGGTGCCCCCTTGTAGTTTTCAGTGCTGCAACTGAAGGTAGGAGGACAATGGAGGCAGAACGGATAACCAAGATGAGAGCCACTACACTTCTAAGAATGCGAGTAGTCAACGGCAAAAAACAGCACTTGCATCTTTCTTGAGTTTTGCTGAACTTCCGTTTTCCATTTCACAACGTGATCATGGCTCTTGTTTTGCTGTCCAGAACAAACACAGACCCATCCTCCGTCGTTTGTCCGGACTATCGGTTAGTGATGCTGTTTGCACAAACCATTACTTGTTTCTGCTGTGTCCTTTGTTTGTATAAAGCATGCTCAGTGAAGTATAATATCAAGGAATATCAACAAAATAAAAAAAATGTTTTGGCTTATTTTGCTTTTTCTATATTATTACCCAATTTCAATCATATCTGTATAAGCATTTTTGAGATTTTGGAGTATTTAGTTTTTCTATTGACCCCAAACAGATGTGGGAAAAGATTGAAGTGGAAAAGTAAAAAGAAGAAGAAGATCTATTCATCCAACAAGCTGGGGAAAGTGTTCTTTTTGAACTTGCGTTGTGTGACAATGCTGCACTTGTTAACCCATCTAAATACAATGTGTTGCCCCCTGCTAGTCTCTCAGATGCAGCACTGCTATGGAGTACAATTACTACCAAAAGTTCATTTGCGAGCACCACACATTTTGTAAGCATCCTACTCAACACACCCCTTGTAGAGAATCCACACACCTGACCTGTGCTCTCCGTGCCTTTTTTTTTTAAAGACACAGCGCTTACTTTTCAATTTTTCTTTTTTCAGTGGATAGGACTGGCGAGCTTTGTTGGGCTGAATGGCCTGTTCTTGTCTAGAGTGTTCTAATGTTCTAATTCAGGCAGCATAAAGCAATTTCAGTTACATTTTCAGGTAATAAGATTACTGAATTTTGTATAATTTTGGTCTATTGTAGTACCATTTTAAAAAATTTGTAGTGTGGTACTATTTCAGTACTGGCATACCACACAACACTAATTTATGTTTGAATGTGCCCAGTGATTGGTGCCAACTCCTTGACTGTGTCCTGATGTTGCAGGTTATGCTCCAGTTCCTCTCAGCCCTGAATTTTTAAAACCATGAATGGATGAATTACTTTTGCAATGTCAGAAGCGAAGTCCGTTTCTCCACTTCTTCTCTGCCGCTGTTACTAAAAGGATAAAGACATAGAACTACCCTCTTCCTTACCAGTTTTTGTCTTTGCTACACTTAGACCATAGGTGTTAAAACTGTGAATACTTTGTGTAGAAGCTTGGCATCGTCAACAAACCACTCCCCAGCAGTCAATGGAAAGTCCCTACATATTCTGTAATTAAAACAATTAAAATTAAAAATGTATGCTTCTAAGGGAATACCCAAAAACAGAACATCTGTCCAGATTGGCCATTCTACTAAACTAATTCATCGTTCCTAAAGCTTTTATGTAGTTGTTAGGTATGAAATGTTAACAAACTCTTCTGAATTAGACAAATGACATAGCCCCCCTCACCCAACCTGGTGGGGCCTGTGCTATTCACTGAGAATGTTGTACTTCACAGACTAAACAGCTAATGCTGCATGTGGAGCTCTGGGTCTTGAATAAGAAAAGTTATCAGTGCAGATTTCTCCAAACACAGAGTACCACTTTCCAGGGCATTGAGCCCGTCCTATGCCAGAGTAAAATAAAGCTCTCCATTTAAGATAGACGTCTCAATTTCTGTAATGTAAGAACTAAAATGTTCACAAAATGTTGGTTAGTTTAATGAGAAGTTAATCTCCTTATCTTCTGTTTTAGGTTACAAGTCTAGGTTTTAAGTCTTCAGTTCCAAAGCTCAATCACACACTGCCCAGTATATACAGTAACTCTATTTTTTTAAAAACACTTGTGTTTGGGAAGTTGTGACAGGAGTACTCTGAAATTTTTATTATAAACATTTTGATATTGCTTGCGGTTTGTTACGCATTAGTCACCATAAGGCCTGTTGTGTTGAGTACTTTCTTATATCTGTTCTCCATAGAAAGACATTGAAAACATTTCTCTACCTAACAGACTATTCCTTTAAACTGTTTTGGTTTAAATACATTATGAAATTTCATCAAGTGCAGCATTACTACCTTTAGGGATTCAAAGTCAGTTGCTTGTTGTGTTCAGTGAGGTTTCTAATCCTCCCCAGGAAGATGGCCACTGATGTTATATCTGCAAGAAGTGAAGAAATGTAAAATAGATGGAAACCTCGTACCTTTTCTTGTTATTTGTGAGACACTGATCATTATGGCAGTAATACATAGTATAGGTTACTTAACTTTCATTGGTCAAAAACTCAACAGTATGAAAACCTATTATATTTTTTATTAGTAATTTACATTTTCCCACTTCTACAATATTAATAAAATTATCACTTTTTACCATGTACAACTGTTTTTCACAAAACCAATCCACAACCATAGGTCAATCAGACAGAGTTTACATTAGTTCAGAGCTAGGCAATGTGAAATAAGCACCTTAATTGCTGCATTTGCCCTTGTAAAATGGAAAATGCATCAAGTGTTAAGACTACAAGAAAAATAGACACCCTTATGTTAGGCATGATAAAACTTAATCAGGATTTTTTAAATTATGGAAAACAGAAGACAGCAAGCCCCTGGTAATGATGCAATGCATAGAAATGTTTATTATTGGATTTCCTGGATGGTACAAGACTGCCACCTAGTGTAGGACAGCGGCTCTCTAAGCCTAATGTACTTTATGTGATTCCGATGGTGTTGCCTTTTCTGAGTTTAATTTGTGTGTCATACAAGAACAAAGTTTATTTGTACTCCTTTTACATCAAAGTAAGCTAAGATTTCAATAATATGTTATTTATATGCATTAAAAAAGGTATTTCTAATTTTTGTGTAGCAGATTTTTGTAAAGAAACCTATTAATGGGGTTTGGTTTAGAGGGGGCCACATCTAAGGTGAAGGTGCACATATTATTGCAATAAACACCTCAGGAGGTACAAGTGCAAACCTCCTTCAACTGCATAAAAGTGATACTCAGATATCTACTCATCCAGTGTCATGGCAAATGAGTGATCAGCTCACTAAAAACTTTTATGATGTAATAATTATAATCTGAATAATATATGTAATGTGGCATTGTATCAGCTGAATCTCTGTTTGTGGCAATAATGCTATTAGGCATTTACTGAGAAGCACCACGTATTTTAACCTTATAAAAAGAGGATTGCTGCAGCAGTAAATTATCTGATGGTCCTGGTAAAAATGTTGTTTTCAATTCAGGACACTCGAGTTGTTGTTGAGTTTGTTGTTTAAGGTTACACTTATTTTCAAAATTCAGAAACATTGCTACACTCTAGTCTTCTTATTGTTCTCCTAGACATAATACAATTGAATCCCTGAATGCATGTATCAAATGTAAAATATCACCTTATATTTAACATACAGTATTAGCTAACAAACTGGAAAACAAATACACTGTCTTCATATAACAAGTTTACTGATAAAAATGAAAAGAGCAGTTTGGGATGCTGAGCCTATTAAGAAGTACTTGTGCTTGTTGCAAGGGGGTCGAAACAAGAGTGACATTGTGAACCCATAAACAAGCTCGCCGTCTGACTCCACAGCTGTGAGAAGATCTGAAGTCACCAACAAAGACTTGACTGTTGATGCTAATTGGCGACATGAATGAAACCAAATCTGCACATTTAACAGTGAACGAATCAACTGGTATAAAAGATAATGCTGAACTGTTGTGTTCTTGCAGATATTACAATGAAACATTTTCAATAAAGAAATGTTGCTTAATATCGTCTGAAAACTATGGCACAGCAAAAGCTCTTTTAGTAAATGGCTTTGCACATCAAAGCAGTTTAGATTTATGTAAAGAAAAAAATGCGTGTTGCAGAAAGTCATTACAGAGAAGAGAATTTTCAGTGATACACCCTTGTATTGCATTCTTCATTACAAAGTCTATTTAAGCAGAAATGTGCGGGCCTTTCTGAGAAAACCTGAAATCTTATGAAGAAACTGATAGTCAAATACTGCTTTTGATGAAAATACAGTGGAAATATTGCAAGGGTTTTCAAAAAGGAGTTAGAAGATATTTAGGCTTTAAAAGAGTTTTTTGTTCAATTTACAGTCTGTGCCGAGGGACACTACACTTCTGAATCAAAATGATTTGATGGTAAGATGTCTTTTATTTTGGACATCACAAATCATTACAGTTCAGATCTGCAGACAGTTTCGGTGTGCCTTCTGTCAATTAGGTGAATAGCTCTGTAACTCAACAGATTATGCTCTATTCGTCGTTTATGTCCTACTGTTATTTCAAAAAAGCATTCAGTTACTGAGAAACAGCAAAAAAAACCTTTCCAGATTTATGTGATAAATAACTCTATCACTGTCAACCTTGCTTGAGATTCTTCTGTCTTTAGAAATTCCTATAACAGCCTCAGAATAAATTATTCTTTCTAAAATGTAGTTCATTGGGTGCTGTGATGGCAGTGACTCAAGGGTTGCATTCCCAGGGTGGTCACACTCCCTTTTTCTTCATTTCCCATCTTTATGGGGTACAATTGTTACATTTGCAATGTTGGCTAATCATAAACACCTTTTGTAAAATGTAATCTTTGAAAATAAAAATATAATGATTAGTTAAGATTATTTGATTCATGTGTAGTACTGTGCAAAAGCTTTTGGCTACCTACAAATATTATCTTTAAAGCTACTTATCTAGTCAGTAATTGTGTATTTGCTTTTGAAAACACCACGTAAATTAAAATAAACAAACATAAACAGTGACACAGTAAATAGTAACATGAATGTCTTGTATTTCGAAAACAAGTCACTGTTTTATGTGGCCTGTCTTACAATGCAAAACACAAGCAGTTTCCTTTGGTACACCGCTGTATAATTTTATGAAGTAGTCCTGTGGTAAATTCTTCAAAGCTTTTTCAGAATTTCCCATCACCCTTCTCATTTTGTATTTTTCCCCTGCCTAAGTTATTCCACAGTTTCAATTAAGTTGAAATCTGCTGTTTGAGTTGGCCAGTCTAATACTGTTGGTGTTCCATCTGCAGACTTCTGCTCCAGGTACCGTAGGTGTTGAGTGTATTTTCAGTGTTGATGGGATCATTATTATCCTAAATAATTAACGTTTTTGCTTGTAAGTCATTTTTCCAAAAGTACAGTATGATGAATCAAAAATCTGTTTACATGTCTCAGCAGTCATCGTTCCAGTGATTTTGACCAGATCCCCAACATCATCAACTGAAGTGCACACCAGACCATGACAGAGTTGCCACCATGCTTCACAGAACGCTGTAGGCAGACCCAGTGGACCTCAGCCCAATTCGCCTTCTGACATAGTGCTTGTTGCTCTTTACTCTATGGTGTTTTTTGTACTGCCATCTCTTCTGCTTACATCTTTTATATAAGACAGTTTTCTTAGCTACACCACACACTACAAGGCCATATCTTTTAAGACTTCTTCACCTAAGAAACCTAACATTTTCCGACGCAGATTAAGTGCTGGGGTGTAACCTCCTGGCATTACATTCTACCATTGCACTTTCACAATCCATCCTGTTTGAGCTTTGACTGTTTTTCTACCCAGCTACTTCCTGTAGAATCTGCCTCTTCTCTTTAGGGTTTTCCTTCCTAATGTTTAAACTCTTTAAACACTTCTTGGAATCAATCTTGTATATGTCATCAATGTCTTGCATCATGTCGAAAAACACCTTCAACCCTATGAAAGATGGCATGCTCTCACCCTACATCCTTAATCTTTTGATAGATGGGTGGCACAATGTATTCCCCCTTGGAGGGTCTTCAATTTGTTTCAGTTCAGTTCTATGGTGTTTTTAATGCACTTCACTACAATGTACAAAAGAATTTTCTTGAAATGGTTTACTTAATATTTAGCCAAAATGCATGCCTGGGACATTGTGAGCATAACATTGGATATCTGAAACTTGGATTATGTGACACAATAATATGAGATTTTTGTTGTGGGTATTTTAATATTGCATGCTATTGTTCAACGTGGGTCTCCACTGAAACACATTGCATCAGGAATTGTTATCCCCATTCCCCTGAATACATGAGATTCATTTTTTTTCTCAGCCATTACTATAAACAATGAAGGGTAAGTAACAGATACAAAAATGATCAATTTTGGGAGGAATGTACCTCATTTTCACGTCAGTGTATTCTCTATTTCCTTAACAAAGGCAGTGACTCATTTAAACTTTCCTGTCCCTCGATCATACCAAGGCAATGATATCTGTTGTTCTTAGCTGTGGGCTGATTGTCCTTTTCTAGGTAACCCAGAATCGTTTTCAGTCCATGTAAGTTCTAGTGTTACAGCTGTGCAAACAATCAGGTAGTTTGCTCCTCCCTATAATTTCTATTGTGTCCTTTTTTTTCAGAATACAATGATCCCCCGTCTGTCGCAGAAGTTATGTTCCAGACCAATCAGCGATAGGTGAAAATCTGCGATATAGAAAGACCATATAAATAAAAAATTTTTTTAAAAGTTAAAGCCTTAAAATACCCATCCCACACGCTTCAAACACATGTAAAGTTATTAAAACACACTTTGTTTAACACATGATATGTGGATGTCGGGCTAAGGATATGAGAAAGATCTCTCTATTATAAAACATTTTAACGTCACGCAAGACAAGGCAGTGAGACAGAAGAACAGCTGCTGTACAGGCTTTTAAATGATTGACACACAGAGCGACAAGCAGAACAAGTATCTTGGCAGAAGTCAGCACAAAGTCCACTTCTTCTTAGTGTGTGTTCAGCTCCCCCCCCCTCCTTCACAATGCAAAGTGGCAGGAGTATAGCGCGCCTCCGGATGGAAGGGGGGGGGGGGTTTGAGTGAAGCGATCAAGAACAGATCATCTTGGACACACACTTTGACGACACGCAAGACTAGATATTACAAAGTTCAGGTGCTCCCAGCTCTTAAAACAACGACAAGCAGAACATGCAGCTTGCCAGCAGCAGCTGCAGAAAGCCAGCAGATGATCCAAAAACTTCTCCTTAGCTTGCGTTCAGACCTCACACCAAACCCCCCCCCCCCCCCCACACACACATACACACTCCTCCTCCTCCTTCAGAACGCACAGAGCGACAAGCAGAACAGGCATCTTGACTGAAGCAGCACAAAGTCAGTAGCTGATCCATCCACTTCTGCTTACCGTGCGTTCAGCTGCCCCCCTTCACAAAGTGAGGGGCAGAGACACGAATGGGCAAAATGACAGCTGCTGTACAGGCTTTTAAGTGATTGACGCAAAGCGGGACAAGCACAACACACAGCTGGCCAGCAGCAGCAGCAGCAAGACACCAGCTGAACCGATCGCATCTCTTTAGCGTGCGTTCAGACCCCCCCTCACAACACGAGCAGCATTATAAGTGCCGCGAGAAAGAGATTTTTTTTTTTTTTAAATTAATTTTATTGTAATCATTCCATACAAATCAATCAATTTTTACAGAAAGTATGATTGAGAACAAGTCGACCCCCACCCCTGAGAGAAAGAGTGTGGCCAACGGAGTAAAACTTAAGGCTTGTAAACATACCTAAATTGATAAGTTTGATAAGCCAATAGAGAAGGATGGAGAAGAAAAAGAAATGCAGAAATAATAGCTTCCTCTGTGCTTTAAGAGCTTACTCTAAAATATTATTGATTAGATCCTGCCATGTTTTGAAAAGAATCTGTACAGATCCTCTGAGTATTTCATTTTTTCCAATTTCAAATAGAGAAAGAGATTTAACCACGCCTGGGACAGGAAATAAAGGACAAATATTGTTTTTACAAAATTCTTAAAGTAAAAATGAAAATAATGCATATGTAACAATTCCCATGAAAATAACAATCTCTTTAAATTGTTTATCTGGTAAACGAAACCCAGGGGTGGGCCAGCAAAGCGAGCAGGGGGCGGAGCCCCCTAGTAATAATAATAGTATTAATAAATCTGTGATGTAGCGGAGGCGTGATAGCTGAACCACGATATAGCGGGGGATCACTGTATTGCTTTTTTGCCAGTTTCCTTATTACTACTCAGTACATGTTCTGAAATAATCCATGAAGAAGAAAAGGTAACACTTTTCTGTTCAGGTAGTGCACAAATGCATTTATTACAAATTACTACTATGTAAAAGACCTTAAAATATACATCTTTGGGTCTTCATAACCCTCACAAAGCATCAGTTCAGTGTTTAGTCATCTAAGCAATTTGACATACTAAAAAACTCCAAATTTGGAGTGCCCTGAGGTGGCTCAACTGAGTCACATTTCTCTTGATACACCATATTTAGTATAAGACCTGTAAATCCGTTACATTAACAAGTCAATATGCCTCCCTGCATACAGAGATGAATAACCTGTCTGCTGGTGATTTATAAGTGTTATGAAGACCAAAAGTAGCCTTTGTTAAGTCTTGTTATGTAACAGTAAATAAGTAATAGATTCATTTCTGCAGTACCAAATCTAAAGTGTTACCAAAAAAATATTTTACAAGGAGACTTCTTTGTTTTTATGAAGCCACATGCATTGAAAGTTATCTGTTATGTAGAGATGTTAAAATGCAGAGATCTGGAAGGTACACAGCTTGTGTTCAAAGAAAACTACAGTAATAGAGCAGGCCTGCTTTATATTTGCAGTACTTAATGCCCGTCGCCCAAATCTCAGCAGACACATGTTATTACTAAATGACATGCTCAACAGTTTGATGAATGGGGCATGTCCAGGTTCTCTTCGAATCTTTAGAAAACTCTTGAGCTTCTCTGCCTTTCTCCTACTTTCTGTGATCGTTACAATTGCATTTAAGCTGTTCACCTTTCATCATCATCTTGAGTAATGATCTAATGTAATAAATTCAAGTTTGGTTGATTGCTTGAAAATCATTGCTTTTTCAGTTTCAAATTAGAGAGCAATCACAGACCTCTTCAAGGATATTTTGCTCAGCACTTATGGGATTATTGCAGAACCACCTCCGTTTGATTGTGACACATGGAGTGACTTACTTTCTCAACTGACCACTCATCCATCAAAAAATGTTTGGCTTGGAGTGGCTAGGTTATGTATAGTGCATCATCCCAATGCAGAGTTCTGATGTACCATCAAGCTGTTTGTTCTCTCCAGTTAATCAGCATGATGGATTAATGACTGAGGATCCCAAATAGTGATGAGTGAAACTCATGGAGTTCACTTTGCTGCGAGTTTGGCAAAGTCACAAAAATGTCTGTGAACTTCGCCATACTCTTAAGAAATGCATTAAAGTCAATGGGAGAGGAGTGAATGAACTACTGTAGTTTAGAATGGCTTATAAAGGTGCAATGGTATTTTAAGTGTCCCAGAGGGCTAGTGAAGCATATGCCAAAAGTGGTGGACAGATTATTGTAGCCAATAATGTTGTCTGATCTGTGAGGAAGCATTGCTAACCACTGTGTCATCAAGCCTCAAACAACAAAAGATGCAAATGGAATGATAACCAAAATGAAAATGCAACAAATGACCATAAACTAGCAATAAGTAAAAAAAATGAAGTATCTTCTTTGCACTCACAGAGTTCCAGTCTTGAGGCACCCCACTGGCTGTGCCATGAATCCCAGGGATCACTGTTATACTGTATATCCTATGGAAGTACTCCATAATAGTCAGCTAATGTACCCCTCAAATGGAAATTACAGGGTGCAGATCCAACTGGTACGCCAATCAGGTAGTGACATCAGACATGCACAAAGCAGACTGGGCAGCAATCTTATAGTACACACACGTGAAAGTTCAGCTCGTGGCTGATAATACACTGGCCTCACCAAGCACCCTGAGGCTCTGGGAAAAAAATGTTCATCTAAGCCAGCTGCACAGCAAGTTTTCAAAAAATTCAAAATTCGGTGAACAAGGTCACTGGTGAACACAGCAAATTTACTGTACAGTACACTTTGATGAATTTTTATGATAAACAGAAAATCCAAACCAAAGATCAGTGTCTCAGTATCATAAATCTTTCGGTATAATTTGATGCTAGACTATTCAACAATTTCCGAATTGAAATCTTTCTCTGTTAATTGAATTTCTTTATTTACTGCCACAGCTTCTCAAAGTTGTAACATTTTTGCTTGACTTGAAAATGAAACTGTTTTGTCAAAAAATCCTTAACGCCATCTTCACTAATATAAATGTCAAACATTAACAGGTAATTATTGCTTTTTGTCTTCAGCCTTCATTCAAGCAATTTCCAGTAACTAATAAGCAGCTGTGACACTGGGAAGAATCAAGTCATATTTGCACCTAAGATTTTGTGAATTCACAGACTTCATTCAGAGATGTAGTAAACTATTGGAATTGTGTAGTTGCTGGTTGAACTACCAGATGACAAGCAGACCTCATGTGTCACATATTTTTCATTTCTTTGACACAGTGTATACAGCTTGAATGATGGCCTGGGCCTGTATATTTATTTTTTTTTTATTTTGAGTTTTTAGCCTTAGCTAGATGCTGCTGTTTATAGTACAGTACCTGTTCTTTACCGACTCTCATGGCCACGTTATAAAGTGCTACTTTTTCATTTTTTAAGTCTGTAATTTTGCAAATTGTACTCAATAAATTTTTGAATGATACCACACCATAGTCTGCTACTAATTTTGTCCTCTCCAGGGAATGACCCATGTCTTTTTAGACTGGACATTACTTAAGTTTGTAGTAACAGTATATAACATCCATTCTCAATAACCCATTAAAAAACAACATTACACCCCTTCTCCTCATGCAGGCACTCAGAAACAGCACAGTTCTTACAACTGTAGTGCTATATGAAGGTTAAGAACTGAAGTAGCTAGTCATGAGAGTTAATCTACCATGTATCTATCATAAAGACTACTGCTGTTGCTTTAAACCTTTAATAATGGATTTTGTTTGCTTTCATTTTTTCAGGATATTAATGTGTGCATTCTTGAAAACTACCCTGAATGCTCTAATCCTCGGCTCTTTTACATCATTCCTTACTTCTGTGGCCAGCATCCCAAATGCAGGTATGTGTAGCTATAATTTATTCAACAATTCTGTCTATTCTGAACACATTTTTATAGTCTAATGTATTTCTACATGTGTAGGAACTTTTAGTAACCCTCCTAGTGTTCACTCCTTAATTCTTTTGGTAATACTTTCAGATGGAGATTTAGTGTGGCTTTGAAAGACACACCTTGCAGGCTATGCATCTGAATTACATGAATAACTTGAAAATGTCTAGACTGAGGGATAGAAGTATATCTTATAATTATATTACTAATGGCTACATAAAAATTGAAGCTTTATAAAGTTGTTTATAAAGTTAATTTATTAATAAAAAAGTGGAACTGAGTGGTCTAAGTTATTTGTGTGTTAAATAAAATACTTGTTGTAGAAAAGTTGAGTTAGACTTTCAGGAAGTTCTGGGTATAATGAACTGTAAATGCCCAATTTAGTTTAAAGAAACTCCAAGATGAGCCACTGTATGACTTCTGAAAATTGAAATGTATGGACTGTCAGAGATCCAGAGAGGAGTGTTTGAGCATTAAAACATACGGGGGGATGATTTTGTGGCACTTATTAGAAGCTCTGCTTTGGTTGTTTTAGACTGTAATAGCCTCTTGAATGACAACAGTCCTTTATCCAGGGCTTATCCATTATTTGAAACCTTTACCTTTAATAGGTTATAACTATTAGAAAGCTTCAAGTAACGTTTAAATCATGAGCAGTAATTGGAAGATGGCTGGGGGCAGGGCAAATGTGCGAACCATATGTGCTTATAAAAAGAAACCATTTAGAGGAAGAGACTAATTATATCTTTAACCAAAAAAAAAATGCTTAGGTTCGCAAGAGGTCACTTGTGTAGAAAAGCTGTGAGATGTACATCATATCCAAAATATCCACATGCAGCAGAGGACTGGGGCAGTATCCCTACACAAATGCTGAATAAAATACATAACTATGAGAGAAAAACAATAGTATCAGGTTTTTTGTCTGCTGCTTTCAAGGCAAATTTGGGACGTTCTTCCTGTCTAGTTTTCTATTTTTGAAGTAAAGCTCATGCAATGAGTCAGCTACTCACATTATAAAGTGATTTTATCATAAAAGCCTAAACCTTGAAATAAACTTTTTTTTTTAATAAAATTAACACCTTAAAAAAGGTATTATATACCATAGTAGTTAGCACAAATGAAAAAAACATATTTAAATGGAAAAAAAACTGATTAAAGTCCTCATATGTAACTGATCATTTTAGGTTTCTTTACAAGATAAAAGTCTTTGACTTGAGTAAGATAAGATCTAACACTAGCATGTTGTCACAGTAGGTAGTTTACTAAAAAGCAATAGCCCATTGATTATTAACCCCAATGAGATTCCAAGACTGTCCTACATCAGCAGCAATTTTGTTCCAAAAGGGTCTATACAAATCACTTTCTGAAAATATCTGGCAAAGGTAAAGTAGGTGCCTGACGACATCTCACAGAAGGAGGACTTAGCCCAGACAGATTTTAGATAATGTAAATCAAGAGGGAGATATGTGTAATTGAGTTAGACCATAGTGAGGAAAAATCTGGGCCCATTTTTTTGAAAATTGAAATGAAAGGCCCTTTTCCTAAGTTGTCTTGTATTATGTAGAAATACACCATTACAGTTTTGAGATACTCAATTCTACAGAAAATATTTGGGGAATGTAGAAAAGTTAGGCAAGTTTAATGTAGTGTTTCAAGTCTACTGTATTGCTTGCCTATAATATACTAAAAGAAACATTTTGATGGAAGTGTATATTTGAGGCACAATTGGTCAAGGGATGCATATACTGTATATTGTCAATATACTGTACAAATCTGTAAAGGTCCCAATGCCAGCAGATTTTACATATTAAATGTTGCATACTTTAATGATGGTTAATAGTATCTCTAGCACTTGTATCATATTCTAAACTGTGCCAAACCAGTGGTATTTATGCCACCTGCCTTGGAAGATGTGGGCTAGATAAAAGTTTCCATTGGTATGGCACAAGGCAGGGCAATGCCCAAATGACTTTCAGCTAGTGGAAAAATCCTCCACGTGCCAATATGGCAACAAAGCCAGTATGATGCATGTCCTGGAAATGCAATGGACAGGGTCAACAGCATAATAAAGAGAGAAGCAGCCTGAAGGACAACAAACAATGGTTCCTCAGAACACTACTAGTCGGGGCATCTGATCCTCTCTGTTTAGAGAGAGTGAGGCCCTGATGACTGATAAAGATCATAAGGTACCAAAAAAGAATCCTTTAGACAGTGCAGACAGCTGCCCTGGAGATTTGGCCTATTAAGGTCAATGGAAGGTTCAGTAGTGCAACGACTCCAGAAGCCACTAGAGGAAGTTCACTGCCTCAGATGGTTCTTTGAAGCTGCCCTTATACCAGTGGCCAGTTGAGGTTAGAGTCAGAAAAATGTTAGGCAAGCACTTAACAGCCAGAAGGAAGTGATTCTAGGCCAGAGATTTGTGTGTTGTAAGAGCTAATGTGCACACTTTGTGCTGGTACTATGGTCAACATCCAACCAGACTGGCAAGGATCTGTTTAGTCAAGCCCAGGGTCAACAGGTTATGCTATTTTGCCTTTAGTTTGTTAGTATTTATTACTTATTAATAAATGTGCCATTTTTTTATAAACACTGTCTTATTGATTTCTGGATGTCCCACCATAACAGTGGTGATTAATAGCACTAGTGATCAAGACATTTTGACATAATGTTAATTTTGAACTGATTGAGCATAACAGAGATGATTAATGTATGTTTAGCTTAAAGGAACACATGATGTTTTTTCTTAAATTTTTGTTTTTTATTTTTTATCATCGTAATATGTGGATTTAAAGTTCAAACACATGCTACTGCATATGGATATTGTTTATATCATGGCCACCGTGACAGTACATGTTACACACCAAGCAATCACAGAGCATCAAAGCAGCCAGATCACAAAACTGCAGCAAGAGCAATGTGATGGGGTCAACAGAATAACAATAAAAATGAAAAGAACAATTCATAACATTTTAAAAGTACAATAAAACAAAACAAAAGAGAATAAGAATAGTACATAATATTTTTGTGAAAAAAGGAACAAAGCAATTTTTGCGTTTTTTTTCCCAGAATGTTAACATTGATATTCAACAGGGAAACTGGTCACAGAGTTCTAGCAGATACTGTTTCTCCAGTGATATACAGTATGTTGTTGTTGAAGTTAATTAAATGAAATCTTCATCTGCAGCCAATTAAAGATTAAAGGAATACTCTACCCAAAAATGATGTACTGTATTTTTTATCTGTTACTTTAGCCTGCATGGTTTGTAGTGAGGACAGGGCAAAACCTTTAATGTCATGTTTTTATAGGAAGCAGAGTTAACAGAAGTGAAACAGTGGGCTTCTGTGCAGACCCTGCTTGAACAACATCAGACAAAATCAAAATGTCCATGAAAAAAATCTAAAATTATCATGTTGTATAATCTACATGTCACGTTTCCAGCTGTATGCTCTCAATGTCCCAAATGCATGTATACTGACTAAAAGTTTGTTAAATGAACCATTTCTGGAAAAGCCTCATGTGTACAAAAGAGAAGAACATGCAAACAACTTCAACTCAAGATTCATCTCCCTAGACTACTATTTTAATTATTGTACCCAGTAATAGCTCAGTCATTGGCTACCACAGCTCCTCACATGATATCAACGTAGCAGAGTGTGTCTGAGAAGGGTTTACGATAAGAGATTAAAAGTTAAAGAAAAGTAAGCAAAAACATTACCAATTAGAAAGCAGGCCTCGTATTTGTGCATACAGTATCTGAGGTGCATCAACAAGTAGAAAGCCAATTCATTAGTATAGTTTTAGAAACTGCTGTTTTAGCTTACCAACCAACAAATGAAGGAAGAGGTGGATCAGCACAAAAGCTCAAGCACATTTAAATGTGCTTCTCTCTTGTGCATCATAGGATTTTTCAGAAACAAAATATTTAACAATATTTTAGCTAAAATAAATGCGTTTGGGACATTGAGTACACAACTGGATCACTTGACATGTGAATTATGATGCATAAGTAACTAATGATACCTCACCACGCTTTGCTAGCTTATATAAATAAAACCAAACTGAAATTTCCAGGAGACTCTAGTGCCAATGATGCAGCGATTAAAAATAATTAGCATGCCCTTTCTTGAACATGGTAGAAAAGTCCAGGAAACACGAAGAACAAAAGCAAATTGTGCTACTGATTAACAGATGGCATCAGAAGTTGTATTATTTGCAAACTATTTTCCGCCAGTCAGTTGCTGTTTGCTTATGAATGGGGTTGAATATGGTAGTAGTTGGGGGGAGGCCGCAAACAAAATTCTCACCAAACGTAGGTCGTATCTTAAAGTATGGGAACCACTGGCCTAGGGGTACCAAACTTGTAAATCTGCCACTGTGTGTGAGACAGATGGAGGAGCCATTACCAGATACTCAACATTTCAAACATTTTTTCTTTTGCCTATATAATAAAATAGGAGTGAACTTACCACATAATTTTCTCTTTATTTTACAATCTTCCCATTTTTCAGGTCTTCTCGAGTCGCTTAAATAATGATTTTGGATAGACATAGCCATTTCTTTCAGTTGTCTCCTGGGTCAAATTGATTAACTGAGTATAAGTGCTAGTAAAGGTGCTTAGGCCTGAAAGTGTCATGAATTACTGTACTTACCTGAGGAAAGAGCTGCCTCATTTCCCAAGGATGACGTAAGTAACTAATAAGGTATATAACTCACTTGAACCTAGATTTTTTTTTTCTTTCAAAACACAGACATGTCCATGCTTCAGTAGTAATGAGCCTTTGGCCTAGAGCATCTGCTTATAATGATAGTATCAAGACAAGTGGAAATACAGGAGCTTTATTGAGAAACATAATTTACATTATTATATTGCAAACAGATTTCAAGCTTTTGTTTGTGGTTTCCTTCTGAAAATGTCAGACTAAGAAACCCATGGAAAAGCAAATGTGACGTAAATAAATTGCTCCAGGGTGGTGTTTTACTTTAAGCTATGATTCATGTTTCTTATTTCCTTTCAACATAATGGTTACACTGGTTTTAAAAAAACAATGTGGTGAAAATAATCACTTTAATTTCCCAATATTGCAATGAATGAGCATTCTTGTGGGTAATATGTATTGATGTCTGCTGCAATAATGTGTTTATTTCCAGAAACATCCTTGAGCCGTAATTTTCAACTCTCAGATCTTGTAAAAATAAGTGAATGATAAACATTTCCAAAGGAACTTACTTCTCTGTTGATACAAAGTAAAACAGGACCAGATAGTAGATTTATTCAGTACACCTTATTTGCATTAAATGGCTGAATTTAAAAGCATAATGTAAAAGAAAAATGTTTACCAATTTTTGCCATTTGAAACAACTTTAAACTTATTGAAAATTGTTGTTTTGTGTCAGTGGGTAGCAAAACTTCTTATGTTTAGTGTAATTATTAGTTTTGACTTGGAAAATATATATAGGGCAGAAAACACCTTCATTATTTGAAACAGATGCTTTGGCAGAATAAGGTAATTCAGTAGCATTATAACCCAAATTAAATAGGTATCATTTGTAGACTTTCTATAACTTGATTTCTTTTTTAATATGATTATTGCATATTAAAGGACAGGTTTGGTATTTTTCAAGTCAAAGTTTTTATTTTTGTATATATTAATTTTCTAAATGAAATTATGTTCTAAAGTGAAGCAGTTGCATACATTTATAAAATTCCCTGCCTGTTCCTTTATTTTAAAATGGAGGTCAAAGATTAGGGTTGCAAATATAAAAACAAAAGCCTTACTGAACATTTCACTTTTCAATTGATCCACAGAGAGTCAAGGTACAGGACGCTTTCTCAAAAGTCATTCATTCAAACACAGGAAGTCCGCAGGGTGCGTCTTATCACCATTACAGTTTACTCTGTACACAAGTGACCTGAGACAGAGCAGTGACCACTGGTCTATTATCAAATATGCTGATGACACCATGCTCATCGGACGCATATCTGGGGAGGATGAAAGCCACTATCTAAATCAAGTATGGTAAACTGGTGTAGTAAAAACTACCTCACTCTGAATGTAGAAAAGACCAAAAAATTATATTTGATTTTAAGAGACAAGAGATCTGTATGTTCACCCATTGTTGTTTTGGGGGAGGGGGTAGAAATAGTGAATGAATATAAATACTTAGAAACTAACTTAGATAGCAATCTTAACTGGAATGCAAATACAAAAAAATATTCTCTAAATACAATCAGCGTTTATTTCTCCTCCATAAACTCAAACTGTTTAAAGTAGACAAGGACCTCATGTTGTCCTTTTATCGCAGTATGATTCAGTCTGTTATCACTTTCAGGTTCATTGCCTGGTTTAGTGGTCTAACAAACCAAAATTTAAAAAAGCTCCAGCAGATTACTAAGCATGCAGCTAACGTTATTGGGACTGATGTAGATGATCTGGCTAGTATGTGTCAGAGGAAAATGCTAACGAAACTAGAAACAATCTCAACTGACGACAGACATCCATTACATGTAGAACTGAACTTCAGTAAGTCAGGAAGGATAGTCGCTTTGAAAACCCACACAACTCACTCCAGTAATTCCGTTCTTCATAGTGCCAAACAACTTTTTATTAAGGAATATCAGAGATAATTATTAAGGTTTGATATGTATCCTGTAACCATTATTGTGCAAATACAGTATGCATTATCAAACCGCCTTACCTTAACCTGTCTTGTCTCTGTTTGTTTTGTTTAATTTCTTTCTGTCTTGTTATTAGAACTGAAAAGCAAATTTCATGTTTTCTTGTGTAAACATGACTCAACAAAGCAACCATTCTTTTAAGATTACATAGAAAATAGAAAAACATTTTTGTGAGATTCGACCATTTCACATAGAGACTGGCTATGCCCTTCACCTTAATGTATGTCTCCCTCCATATCAGTCTTCCAGTCTTAGGGCCGTGGTTTCCTCTAGCATGTCCATTTCACCTCAGAAACTTCCTTCTTGTTTGCTGTAATAATTTTATCGAATATTATCGAATGTTGCTACCCAGCAGTGAATTGCTGTCTCCGTTCTGTAGATATCTAGATAATCACAATAATCACAAAAAAGTCACACAATAACTCGCTGTTTTTCACTACAGGTGATTGTAGACAAATGCGAAAAACTGTTTCCATTTGTCACTTCAGTCATAATATGGGCAGAAGTGCAATGGAGATATCGTGTAAATACTCAATCAACACTCATCGAATGGCCAATGGGCATGCATCTCGTTCCTTGACTATGTAAAATATAACAACACAGAATCTAATAGGTGAACAGTAGCCTCTGCCACAATCATTATATCCAGTGGGTTCCACGGGTCACAATTTCAGTTGGTGAAAGCATATATAAAATACTAGGAATGTCCTTATAGTGTTTTTCACACAACTTGGAGTAATTAGCACACAGTCTGCACCAGTTTCCACATGGAGAAAATAGTACAGAGTGGAATGAGCACACTCTGGGTGAAGAAAACAGTGCTGGAAGACAGCACACTCTTGGCAGACCCAACAGTTTATAAAAAATGCAGCAATATATGGTCAGTTTTCTTTGCTTGATGTTGACATGCATCTGAGATATGGTACTCAACTTGAGATGCCATTTAGGTGAAATAATTATATGATGTGAGTATGCATCTGCCATCAAACCACTGAATCTGTATTTGATTCAGAAAAATATGATTTAAGTGCACATGGCATAAGAACAAAAATGATTTGAGAACAAACACATCTGCGACCATGGCTTGTGCAGATTTTGAATCATGTACAATCACAATGGTACATACTGTAGGATTATTTGTTACGAGAGATGGTGGAATAGATAGATAGATAGATAGATAGATAGATAGATAGATAGATAGATA
>JANRMT010062791.1:100454367-100543407 GCA_026402145.1 Polypterus bichir lapradei | reverse complement strand
ATATATATATATATATATATAGGGTGGTCCAGATCTAATTATGCAATTTTCATTACACTATAACTTAAGTTTATTACATAAAATCACCCGAAAAATCCCGGACCATCGAGAAGTGTGTGAACTGACGACATGAAGAATCATCTTCCCGCTAAACTGGAATCATCCCTGCATAAATCAAAGTCATCCAGACGATCTGGATCTGCATAATTAGATCTGGACCACCCTGTATATATATTTATTTAGTGCCTTACCTATGAGAAAACTTACAAGGAAATGTGCCAGTAGTTTTTGGAGTGAGAAATGGAGAGAGAGTATGAAAATCTGAACATACATTTCTCAAAAAACTCCAGTCAGCTTTGTGTGAAGAAGTTTAAGGCAGCTGTTGACAGATTCATATGTGAGATTTGCTAAGGTATATCTGTTAAAGCCATGCATTTCCCCTTGACATGGATTGTGCTTGAATTTTGTGGCAGAGGAGCATTCTGATGTGTTCTAATCCATTTCATATCACGTCAGTTACTCCATTAATGTGTATGGTTTATTGGGATTTCTGTATTAGTGCTACATTAGCTGAAAGTCTGTAATGTAAACACACATTACAAAAATATAATTCAATGTGAAATCCAGCTAAAGAAATGCTGAAATGAATGTATGAGAATTATGAGTTCTTCTGTATATACTCTGTGCATTTTTATCATTTTATTAGTAGCAATTATTTGCAAGGGGTGTACCTTTTTTTAGCTCTATTGTACAATTTCAAAAAAGGTGTCATACATTACTGTATGATATCTTTTGTACATCTGTTGCATTCATTGGCTCAGCTCCAACTTGCAGTTGCCTGGTAAAAGCAATTACATTGTGTCACGATGTGCACTTTGTTTTGTGTGTTTTTTTTCAGGCTTTTCCATGGACACTAATAATAATGGAGATATTGTTACTTCAGAGAGTGTAGTAACACAGTCTGTTCCAACTCTGCTTTAATGCAGACAAAGGGTTTTTAATTAATCAACAGAAGTTGGGACACTTGTTCAAATTGTTTGCTTCAACTTGCAAAGCTTAATTTACTTTAACTTCTGCAGAACAACTGTAGGTTGTATCCTATTTGTTCCTTGAAGAAGGATCATTTGTAATTTTCTGATTTTTGTTTTTTTAGTTTTTGCCAACCTAAACTTTAGATTTATACCTCTGGCAGTTTACTGCTTACCTTTTTGCTCTTTCAGGTCATTCATTGCATTTTAACTGGTTACATTTGAGGAAAAACTGAGGTGTTGCAAAACCTTTAATTGGCAGCATGTCTGTCTGTGTGTGTGTGTATGTATATAAAAAAATGTATATTTTTATACAGTACATAGCTATCCATCCATCCATATATATATATATATATATATATATATATATATAATACTCGTTATATATTGTGACGGACAGCCATGGCCATTACCTGGCCAGGACACCAACTGGAGAGAGAACCTGCAAGGCACTACCTCCCTGGGATGCTAGGGGGCAGCCCTCCTGGGTGGCTGTGGCACCACAGATTCCCACAGGACATGCTGGGAGCTGGAGTTTGGTGCAGCCCTGTAGGGTTCCGTGTGGGCCACCAGTGAGAGCTGCAGAGCCCTGTGCTCAACTTTCACCACACTTGGATGCCCAAGGGCGTGTACAGCCACACTAACCCGACACAGACAGGCAGACACAAGTTTTCCCACACAACACATGCTTTTATTTACAGATGAGAGCGCTTTCTCTGCTCCCCAGAGCACAATACTTAGCCACACTAATCTTTGCTTGTCCTTCTGCTTTCACTCCTCTTTAGCGAGCTTCATGCACCTCCTCCCAACTCTGGCTTCTCGAGTGGAGTGAGGCAGCTCCTTTTATTCAGCACCTGGGAGTGCTCCAGGTGGCCCATCATAATTAGCTGGAATCCAACAGGGCAGCACCAAACTCCAGCCCCCAGCATCCCAGGGAAGGTAGGGCCGAGGCTGCCCGTCATAATATATATACATGCAGATAATATATATATGTACAGACAATATATATTATATATATATATATATATATATATACATATACCTACCTACCTACAGAGGGTGATCCAGCTCTCCACACCCGACAAAGACAGACAGAAGTCCAGCACAACACACAGCTTTTATTTTGCTGTAGAAAACGCTTCCCAAATTGCTTCCCACCAACCAGCACTGTACAAAGCACAGTACGACACAAATACCACACAGCAATTCTTTTTTCTTCTTCTTTCTTTGTCTGTGTCTCTCTCTTTCCACCTCCAGTCCTCCTCCAGCAAGCTTCATCTTCTTCCTTCCAGAGCAGTGGAGTGGGCTTCTTTTATCTTGCACCCGGGAGCACTTCCAGTGGCCTGTTAGCGTGGTCCAGGAGCCCCTGATGGAACCCAACAGGGCTGTACTGAACTCCAATTCCCATGGAGCCCTGTGGGAATCTGAGGCACAGCTGCGACCCATGGTACTGCCATCTAGTGCTCCAGGGGAGATAATGCCCTATGCATAACCTCTCCCCCAATCCTTACTTTATGAAGGCGTCCCAGCGAGGTAAAGGCCCTGGCCATCCACCAAAATATATAAAATGTAAAGTTGACAGGCTCATTCACTCACTCATCAACAAAAATAATAAAGTACAATACAATGCAACTTACTTCTTGTATGGCATTCTCAGCTGAGTGCAGGCACAGAGCACTGTGAACAATTCTCAGTTAAAATTAAAGTAAAAATTAAACTAATTACTAAATACA
Organism: Polypterus bichir lapradei; assembly: GCA_026402145.1. NCBI lineage: Eukaryota > Metazoa > Chordata > Cladistia > Polypteriformes > Polypteridae > Polypterus > Polypterus bichir. The sequence goes on along the minus strand of JANRMT010062791.1, from coordinate 100,540,646 downwards.
CAACTGGTACGCATATAATAAAGATTTGTTACAACACACAGAAAACAAGATATAAACTGATTAAATATAAATGGAAAACATCAATATTTGTCCATTAATTAACAGGTGAACTACGTTCAGTTGACAATAGAGGAGATTCAAATTATAAAGAAGAAACAACTGGCCGCTTACCCACTCCCGGGTTTTGTATAGTGGAGTCTGTGCTGGCCATCCAGTCTGAGGAGAGAATCTTTCCATCTGATGATTCCAGTGCTCCTTTATCCATATGAAAGGGAGCAGCCTGGCAGTAGAGGTGTCACATCAAGATACTGAGGATAGAAACCGTATAGAGGAGTGTTAATAATGGTTTATAAACCTTTATTTCTGCACAAATTACTATCACTCAGAAATTCCGCATGCACAGCTAATCAGCAGTTCTAGTCAGAGTATGCTAGACTAAATTAGTGAGTCTTCAGCTTGGATTTAAAAGCTGAGAATGAAGGGGCATCTCTTACATCAGCAGGCAGATCATTCAAACAGCTTCAGGCCTCTGTAACTAAAAGCTCAACCTCCCACTGTTATTTTATTAATTCTTGGAATCTTAAGTAGGCCAGCATCTTAAATTCTCAATGTGTTCTTTGGATTTTAATTAATAATAAGTTCAGATAAGTAAGTCAGGCTTTGGCCATATAAGGCTTTATATGTATAATGATTCTTACAACAGCATTTTGAACTAACTGAAAGCTGTGTAAAGAATGATTTCAGCAGTCAGTGAGTAATGCATTGCAGTAGTCAATCCTAATAGAAGTAAAGGCATGAATGAATTTCTCAGTATCCTACATATTTAGAAAATGTCTTAATCTTCCAGCATTTTTATTATGGGGAAAAACAGGTTATGGATAGTTTTGTAATGTGTGTTTTAAATAACATGTTATTGTCAAAGATATCGTCTAAGTTGCCCACTGATTCAGTAAAACTTATGGTGATTCCAGCTGGATTAAAGTGACAGAATGTTGTTGCAAAATTATAAACTTGACTTGTGAAAGATTGTGTGTTGCACCTTTTCATTGTCTTAAATTACAGAACTGTTGTTTAGTTCTCAGTCCCATTTGTGGCCTTTGCACTGAAATCATCATTCCTTGAATTCTTTGTAATTGTACTTCATATTTTCATCCAGTAGATGGAACACCAAGCTCTGTTTTGGGTCTTTACCAGAGCTCTGCTTTAGTATTTCTGTGGTCTGGCAAAACAGAAAAAATAGCTGGGCCAACAAGAATATATACCCGATATATACCTTGGCAACCACGATTAAATGTTTCAAGCTGATCTTCTTAAAAACTTATGCCCTGGATATCCTAAGTTAATTAGGGGTTATGTTTTCCACGCATAACACAGTTGTATTATTTTTCAGTAAAATTTCATTATTCAAGTATTATAGTGAACTACCTATGATCAAAATGTCTCCTTGTAAGAACCTTAACGCTGCTAGCAGCCTTTTCAGATTTCTACTGGCAATAGCCTAAATGAAGTTGTTTGGCTTTCATCTCTATTACACAGCAAGTAAATCCAGTACACATTTTTTGGTTAATGTTTTGACATGTAGAGGTTACAAAGACATGCAGGCATGTGGCAAGTATCACATTTTGTTCATCAGGTGCAGTTTTGTCAGAAAGTGGGAGTTGGGGTTCACATAAACTCACTACACTCTGAAGACATGCAGCAAAGATGCTTTTATTTTATTATCTTCTCAAGGTACTTTGGAGAGAGTTCACATTTTTTTATTAGTTCAAGTGGGTATGTTAACAGCTTTTGCTTAACAGCACTGAACTTTATGTTTTGGTGCATCAGCAGAAATGCGTAAAGTCCAGACCAGACGCAGACCACAGGCCTGCTTACAGCCAAACCCTCACTTCCTGCAGTTTGGGTTAGTGCTGGAATCGCACTGCTTATCCCAAAGCTGGGGGATTGCTTCAAGATGTCCCCGCCAGGCCCCTCTGCATGACTATAAAAGTCCGCCAGCTTGACAGGCAGGAATGCAGACAGTGGCGAGAAGGGAGGACACTTTCCATAAGTCTTAAACAATACGGGTCGCTGTCAGGTGGTCCAATTGGGAAGGGATAGCACAACAAAATTGCAATAAAAATGCTATCAAAATATAACCCTCATGTTATGTACATGTGTATGTATGTGTATATATATATATATATAAATTTGTACTTTTGTATACTTATCAGTTAATGTATATATTTATATACAGTACATATTTATTTATTCAGAAATTGGTAAACCCCAGAATCCATGTCATCAGTTTGCTACAGTAGCTTAGGCTTCCCTGACAAGTATTTACTCCAGTCTGATTTTCTACATTGTTTGATATTTTTCATCATGAATATTAAGATGATTTCATTAAGAATGTAATATTAGAATAAAGGGAATTCGAGTGGACAAATGACATTATTTTTAAATTACCATATACCTTTTTATATAATATATGAAAGACCTTGTAAAATACCCTGTGAAAAATGAATTGCCCCCATGGATTATAATATCTCATATCATTGAGACTTAACCCATATGTCCCCACAGAAAGCATCAGCAACTTGGCATTTATTGATTTGCTTATTTCTGGTCCTTCCTCAACAATTCATCTTCCATCTGTACTATGAATAGGCCACTCCAAAAGTCATCTTTTTCTTTAAACATTCTGATATAGACTTTATTTTTGATTAGATTTCCTTCTGCTTGAATTGAACAACATGTACTGTGACATTCTCCCAAAGAGAAGGAGTCAACCAGGCCCTCTTTAAGCAAAGTGTTCCCAATCCATACATAACATCACCATCATGGAACACATTGAACACTGAGAAGAGACGGGATTCTTCCCAGGTGTGAAACAATATCAGCCTTTCTTCAGACCTAGCAGGGTACCTGCCACTTAAAAGTCCTATTGTTGGCTCATCTGTCAACAGAATATTATTGCAATGTCACAGATAATTCTTCAGGTACAAATCGGAATTGTCCCAGTGAAAATTTGTGTGTGTGTGTGACAGAGAGAATACTGCCACGATAGACCCACAACCATCTAATTGACAGTGAGTATTCAGAAAATGGATGAACAAGTGAAAAGAGAAAAATGTAAAATCCTACAAGCTGAGAGAACCTTTACAGATTCCGACCTTAGCTGACTTTTTTTATTCAGTTATTTAAGAAATAAATGCAAAATTCAAAAAAATGCCGATGCAAGGTTAAAACAAAATGTAGTAATTTGAATAAGACTTTATATTTAGTTTAATCAACAGAAAAATATAAATAATCATTGATAACTTTCTCACTCCTGCCTTCTAGCAAATGTCACAGGAGCATTCAGGAACAGTTTGTACCCACAGGTTGTAAGGTTTCTGAATAGTCAATCATAAGAACAAATGTTGTGTATTTGTAGATAGATATAAAATATACTAACAGTTTTGTAAGAAAATGGGCATCAGTTATAGAGCTTGGTTACCTGGGTGTCTCAGAAATACTATGTAACTAAGTCCTTTTCTGTATACAATATTTGTAGGATATTTTTTGTTTTGTTTTTTGTTTACAAAAGGCTAATATTATTGGCTGGTGGTTTTCTGTATTGGTTAACACTTTGCACCTTGGCCTTCAAATCCTGAGGTTGGGAGTTCTGACTATGACCAAGTCACTTTACCAGTCTGTACTTCAGTTGGAAAAACAATATTTGCAGTGCAATATTTTCTTATTTGTAGTGGTGATGGACAGGTTGACAGGCGAGATTAGACAGGAGTCCCTGTGGACTATGATGTTTGCTGATGACATTGTGATCTGTAGCGATAGTAGGGAGCAGGTTGAGGAGACCCTGGAGAGGTGGAGATGTGCTCTAGAGAGGACAGGAATGAAGGTCAGTAGGAACAAGACAGAATACATGTGTGTAAATGAAAGAGAGGTCAGTGGAATGGTGAGGATGCAGGAAGTAGAGTTGGCGAAGGTGGATGAGTTTAAATACAGGGAGTGTGGAAGAAAGGTGGAGAAGAGGGTGCAGGCAGAGTGGAGTGGATGGCGATGAGTGTCAGGAGTGATTTGTGACAGATGGGTACTAGCAAGAGTGAATGGGAAGGTCTACAAGACAGTAGAGAGATCAACTATGTTATATGGGTTGGAGATAGCAGCACTGACCAAAAAAAACAGGAGACAGAGCTGGAGGAGGCAGAGTTAAAGATGCTAAGTTTGCATTGGGTGTGACAAGGATACATAGGATTAGAAATGAGTACATTAGAGGGTCAGCTCAGGTTGGATGATTGGGAGACAAAGTCAGTGAGGCGAGATTACGTTGGTTTGGACATGTGCAGAGAAGAGATACTGTGAAAATTGGGAAAAGGATTATAAGGACAGAGTTGTCAGAAAAAAAGTAAGATTAGATGTTTATGATTTTCATTTGTTTACACTGTTCATTCTAGTAAAGCATTTCTTCCTTGAGCTTCGCTGAACTTTCTCTTTATATTTCATAGCAAGACCATATCTCTTTTTTCCTATTCAGGACACTGCCTCTTCTTCAGCACTCTGTCCACCCTATTGGTTAGCTGTGCTACTTCTGGTGCCTGTCAATCACTTCTGTTCTGTCTTTGTTTGTATAAAGCCCATTCTCATACATAGCATGATATCAATAAGTAATCAAAAAATAAAAAAAATTACTGAGAAATAAAAATGCATGTCAATTCATTTTCATTTTACTGCAGTGTCATCAAATTTCAATCAAATTTTTCAACACATTTTTTGAGATTTTACAGTATTTAGTTTGTCTATTGCTGGGAGGCTTTTACTCCTAAATATTGAAATGCCATTTCTTAGTAGATACCTACTGGCCTAGATGTGCCATCCTGCCAAATTACAGCTTTTTTGGTAAACAGAAAATAGTGTTTTTGTTCATAAGCACACACACATTATTTCTAGCAATTCTGTGCAAGTAAATATTTCACTGTATTAAGTACACATGGCAATAACCTAGACTTGACTCATATTGACAATTATTGTTTATTCAGCAGACACCTTTTTCATCTTAATATTACTGGTAGACTGTACAAAACATAATACCAATCATAACATAAATAACATTCTGGAACCCTGCTAATCCAGTTCAGGGTTGCAGGGTGCCAGAGCCTATCTGGGCCGGAAACAGCCCAAGACAGTGCACCAGTCCATCACAGGGTCCACTCATTCACACATACACCCATACATGCATTCACAGAAGTGCCAATTTAGAATCACCAAATAACTTAATCTGCTGTCTTTGGGAATGCAGGTGAAATCAGATATGGCCATAGGAAAATGGGAAAACATGCAAACTCTGTGTGGTGCAGGATTAAAATCCAGGACGTCTAGTCTGTCAAGTGGCATCGCTGCCCACCATGCAACCTTATACAAATACAAAGTACTACATGTGGTTCTTGATACTTTCTACTTAAGTACCTATAAGTGACTAGTAAAATGATGGAAACCTGTATCATCTTTCAGCATCTGTGTTGTTTTATTTTCTTTTGTTTTACATGCTTTGTTTTTTTAAACAAGTAAATTACAGTACTTGTGCATTTCATCCTTGTTTATGGGTATAAGCAAAACACACATTTCTGCATTCCATCGCTCCTTACCCAAAAAGGCCATGACCTTCAAATAAAGAGCATCATGAACACTGGGAAGAGAGATGTGACACAATGTAAAATGAATAAAGATATGTTTATCTGTCCAGCATCAATGGATACAAGTGGCTGCATAAAGTCATATTTGCCCCAAGCATTCAGTAGATGCTTCTCTGTCCTTAACCTTTGGGTCAACTGAATACACTGTAGTGACCATAGACGTGTGCTGCTCTTGCTGTCTCTATCCTCCTAGCCTTAGACACCTGGTCAGTTGTGATGAGCTGGCAGTTATCTTAAAAACCGGAGTGCAATTACTTGAGGATACTTCTGAGTCACTGTACAGTCTGGAGTGAAAGATGACTGGCTAATGTGAACCCTCTGGTTAGACGGTCTGTGACAAATGGGTATGTTGTGGAATATGACTGTCATTGTAATGCTCTTCAAACCATTATGCCCTAGAGATAAGTACATCATCGTCCTGTAAGATTTCACTACCATCAGAATTGTAAGCTTCAGCAGAATAGCTTTGTATTTGTTCACATTTATTTTTTCTGACTGGAGAATCCATTGGCTAAAAAAGCCTGCCAAGAAAATTCACCCACACAGAGTCATCAGACCCCTTCATTGTGGGGAATCAACTATTCAGAGTGTAGGCTTCACTTGATATGTGGCTTAACCATTGTTTAGAAGTATGTGTAAGGCAACTCTTCTTATCATATAAACTTAAGCCCTTTGCAGTAGACTAGATTTTATGTTCTGTGCACCACTATATCTGCATACATACCTTGTAGTTGTAATGAGGGTCTATGTACAGCAACCTTTTGCTCTAGATAGATTATATGTGACGAAATGTATCCTTTAGGTTTATATGTGTAGTCCTGAGAACTAGATGCTTCTCTGTTTTATCTTAGATCTCAAATCAATGTAGGATCTCTTGCCACTTTAGCTACCAAATTACACCTTGCCACTCAAATGGAAAATTTCAGAGATTGTAACTTTTAACAATTTGCATTCCTCATTTTTTTAATTTAATCTACCTTGAACTGAACTGCCAAATCAATCATGCTTCAGTTAATTAATTCCATTGAGAACTGGTCTGCCATGGCTCCGTCAATTAGAACCTGGACCTCTGGGTCCCATTGGTATTCCTCTTTTCATTCTTCTAGCCTACTCACGCAGTGTAGTTAGTTTCCTACCATTTTTTTTTAGTGTTTGTTTTTTCCCCCCATAGGCTCAGATTGGGAGAAGGATTGGATGGTATGTGAGATGGCAATGTTTTAATTGACTTGCCTTCAGGTGCACATTTTGCCTCAATAAAAAGTGATCTCGCATGCACACACATACAAATCAGTGTGGGACATCACCAAGGTTTTGTACTTTCTGCAGCTGCCATCAGCTGATGATGACCTTAACACTGAGTTCTATGCCAGCATTATCATAGCTGTTTTACCTTATGGAACAAACATCAACAAGATGACCACCGAAGGTCTTACTCCATATGGCCCAGGTTTCAGCTCTCCTTTACAGTCACTGAGATGTTTTCTTTGAATCCAGCTGTGTCTGTACAGCACATTTATAGAGGACCTTAAACAAGAAAAGGATGTCAAACTGCATAATTTTGTAAAATTAATCATTAAATCTTATCAATATATCCACTACAAATATTTTACTTAAGTCTGGTAAAACAAACTAAATATTTAAGAAGAGTGCTTATACATTAGTACTGATATTTCAAACACTGTGCATCTACTGTTACGTAAAAGTATCAACCAAATTCTGTTTTTCAGGGGTAGGATATAAGAAAATGACACTATCCTTGTTTTGTATGAATGTCATGTAAACATTCAGAAAAAGATGAAGGAGCTGCCCAAAGCATTGTCACCCGCCTCCATGTGATAACGGACCATTTAAACTTATAAACATACAATATTTGGTAAGCATCATGAGCTCACCCTGGCCAAAATTCTTACTCAAACTGCAACCACGCATACTACTTGGTAGACACCGGCACACAAATATGCAAAGACCTCTTCAGCATTGCTGATCTACTCATGTGCAAAGGATTCTGTTCCAATAAATATATTAGGAAATGTGCTTACTTGTTATCAAAAGATGACTCGAATACAACAAAGTACAGCGGCAAACATGGCAGGAAGACATAAAGCTGGAAAACTCCTTATATTACCGGAGACTTACACAGTAAACTTCATTGAACTGTAATGATTTACAACAAAATAACCAAAACTGTCATCTTCAGATCAACTTCAGTCATCTACCATGCACCTTTACAAGACACTACCGTGTCTTCTTTTTGTCCTCCTTGTCTTATAGGTGTCTTATATTTGTTGGAAGTAACGTCAAAAAACTCATACAACTGAAGATACAGGAGGGGGAACTGACCATACAGATAACGCTGCTTGACTCACCCCAAACACCTATAGCATCACCTATCTACAAAAGTGATATTTTGAACAATAAATAACACCACTAAAAATGATTTATAAAATATGAAGCAAAGTAGAAACATAAGATCAAAATATAATTATTTAAGCATGCAGGAATCATTCAACCATTTGATATCAGCATCATAAAAAAATCATATTTTTTTTTTCTTTCAGGCACTGTTTCAGACTAATTGTGACTATTCATGTTCAAATCCAACCATAAGTCTTGTAATTTAGGGAAAATTCCAGTATACCACCCATGTTACTTTTTAAAAACTGGCCTCTAACGTTTTATCAAAAATCTAAGTCCCACATTTCAGTTGACAGCCCCACAAGACTGCCAGAGATAAAGGTCCATGTGACAAGTGGACAGAGTACACAGTGAGTGTACAGGGGAGAAACTGAACAAATCTGTTGATGTTGTGGAACACTTCAGTCTCCAGCCATTGATGTTTTATGTCAGGTGAATCCGCTCTTAGTGTTTTCTTTTACAGCTGCACAATTCAGATTTTTAAATGAACCTAACAACTGTGCCCTATAAGCTGCCATATGGAAAATGACTAGTGTTATCCAGTTAGTAGTGGAACATTTACTCCCATCTTGCTGCTGAACTTACATTTGTTTAACAAGTTTGTGTTGACATGAGTCATCTTGGAGAAATTCCTAGAAATGGGAGGACTCTCTAATTAAAACTGTTGTTCTCAAATTTTCAGGAAGATGGTTTAATCATTCACTGTGAAAGATAGCTGTAAGACAGAATTTCCCAGACTAAAGGGGACAAAAGATATCTGGGTTAAAAACAATATAGCCCCCTCCTACGCAGACACACAAAAATCTGGTAATGCAGTAAATGTGTTATATTATGAACCATGTAATTAAGCAAAGTAACACACCCACCCTGGACCCTCTTCTTGCCATAATGGTAGGGCTTGTGCACTTTAGCAGTGCTCTGAGCTAGGTTGGGTGCAAGTCAGTATGGGCTGAAAGGTCAGACAAATAATGTTTCATAATGACCCCCATAACAATACAAATTAAAAAAAAAAACAAAAAAAAAACAGTGTAAACTGTCCAGATTAAGGTTTCTGGACAGGCTTAGCCGAAAATGGCAATGTGGTGCCATCTTGTGGACTCACCTCCTGCAAGATGAAAGGTCAGCGTCAAGTATTACTTCCACACATAGCATGGGTTTTGTACAAAAGTTCTTGATTTAGGGTGGTCTCTCTTCTACTCTGGAGTTCAAATATGTGAATGGCCTCAGGTGAGTGTGGAGATACTTACCAGCCCCTAGCTGAGCACTATGCTATTAAGAGTCTTATCCTGTGGACAAGTGGGTTGCCTAAATGTGGCTACAAGTAACAGAAAGGAGCACTCTGCCTGTTGTTTGTTTGTATACATAAAATAGTTGTTCAGAGCATTCAGGCATCTTAGAAAAGCAGGGTGAGGTGCTTGACAGGGTGCTGCCCACAATGCTTACATCTGGAATGAAGCAGATGCCTAGAGGAACGTGATTGGGAAGAACGGCCTGCCAGATCTAAACCAGAATGGTGAGTTGTTATTGGATTTCTGTGGTAGTCGTTGATTGTCCAAAACAAAACACCATGTTCATAAGTATATCTAGTACTAGAGCACACTGGGAGAAAGGTCACTGATAGGCTTTATAGTTGTGTCCTTAAGGTGAGATGTTTTGGACACTCAGGTGAAGAGAGGGGCAAAGCATTCAACTCATTACCACTTGGTAGTAAGTTGGAATCAAAGTGATGGGTGTTGGCTGAATAGACCTGGCAAATGTAAATCACACTAAGAGTGTGCCAGGTAGGTCTGGCTTATTCTTTCATTTGTGATGCTTTCAACCTCTGCATCCAAGAAAACCTCTTGTGCAGAGTGAGGTTTAACACCTCAATTGTGGAAGCTGTGGTCTTAGGGCAGTTGAGGCATCTCACAGAGGTAATGTTAAAACCAGATTTTGGACTTCAGAGATGGGGGAAGTCATGAGATGAGTCACGGTCAAGGAGGTGGCCTTCATGAAAACGCGTTCTGTGGGATCTCCTGACTTAGTTAAAAGGTACCAATATCCCAAAAGGACTGCTGCAAACATTGGTACTGAAACAAAAGTTCAAGCATGGGAGGAGGTAGGAGAAGGCCATGGATAAAGACTATGAGATGCCCTCAAGACTCTTCTGGCAAACTATTAAACATCTAAGATGCGAAAGGTGTGACCCTGCTCAGACTTTGTTAAGCAGAAATGGAGAGGTGCTGACCTCTTCTAAGGAAACTGCTATGTGGTAGAAGTGACACTTTCAGGAACTCCTCAACGCAGTGGACATCCCCTCCTATCAGGCCACAGCACTGGTGGGGGATGGGGGGTTACTGTCACTTTTGCTGAAGTCACTATGTTGAGAACTACATGGTGGCAAAGCTGCTGATGTGGATGAGATCCAATCATAGACATTGAAAACACTGTAGAGTGTTGTACAGTGTAACATGGAAGGTGGGTAAAGTACCCATGGACCAATAGACCGATGTTGTGGTCCCTATATTTAAGAGGGGTTACCAAAGGGTGTGTTCCAACTAGAGAAGGATCACACTCCTCAGCTTCCCAGGGAAGACCTATACCAGGGTGCTCGAGAAGAGACTCTGTTTAATGGTTGAGCCTAAGATTCAGGACGGACAATGTGGATTCCATCCAGGCCATGGAATTGTAGACCAGCTCTTCTCTCTGGCACAGTTGCTGTAAGCTGTTTGGAAGTATGATCATCCTGTCTACATTTGTTTTGGAAATATGAAAAAAGAATAAGACTGTTTCTCTTCACATGTGTTATGGGAGGTGAGGCAGGAATATGGGATAACAGGGCCACTGATTCATGCCCATCATCCCCGGTATGAATGCAGTGTCTGAATATTTGGTGTTAAGGTGAATTTGTTCACTGTAGGTTTTCGACTCTATCACAACTGTGTCATGTCACTGCTCTTGTTTGTGTTTTTCCATGGACAGTATATCAAGCCACAGTTCAGGATGTGAGGGTATCCATTTGTGGAGTCTATGGGTAACGTCGCTTTATACAGATGATTTTGTCCTGTTTGCTTCATCTGACTCTGACTTTAAGCACAGACTCAAGTGATTCACTGCTGCGTGGAGTGGCAGGGATGCCAATCAGCACCTCTAAGCCTGAGATCATGGTTCTCTCTCTCTCTGTAAAGGGGACAGATTAATAAAACTGTGTGTGCACAAAAACAAGCTCAAAATATGTGTACACAACTTTCCATGTAAAAGTCAGGATTTATCAAAGAAGATGTGATGGAAAAACCTGCGTACATTTATTGCAGCTCTGACCCATCTGTACACTGCATTTCAGAGATTATGATGTAAATACTCTATTTTGTTTCCTTTTTAAGAGGGCCATATCTGCTTATTTCCACTGAAGAACTTTTTGTTTTCTTTCATCACTTTATATACAGTAGCTTACCTGTTGTCACCTTTCAAGAAACTGGCAGACAGGTCAGGAATATCTCAGCCAAGGTTTACTCCATCATGCCTACTGTGCTGGGAGATATTAACCAATCAATGAGGCACTACATTCAGTTTTCATATAATGTCTGTGTACATATATAAAACATGTCTTTGACAACATAAAATGGCAATTTGTAGCAGTGTCAGGCTCTCCCAATGTAATCAGAGCACTTTACTGTACTGATTTTTCAATAAGGACATCTAGTATTAGTGAAGCTGCTTTTGTTAACTGTAAACAGTTACAGTACATTTCATTAATGCGTTAAGTCCTCTGTGACGCCAAGATGAGACTGACAAATGTCATGGCTTGGTGACCTGGTCAAACCATAATTTATTAATTTTGAGGCAAAGTATAGCTTTCGTAGATGTGACGGTACTGTACGTGATGGCTAGCTAAAACCCTTGGTTTTTCAGCTGCCTGAACTATTCAGTGATATAGCAATCATGTCATATCAAACATGTGGCAGGTGATTGTGGGCATCCACACAGACACTTGCGCTTTTCCTCGACCCCTGGAACGCAGAGGAGAAGCACTGCAATACCGTGCATGTCCTTGTGCTCTCAGCTGCAGAGTGCAGTATGGGATTTAATGTGTCAGGAGGGAAGCTGCTCAACCAGTCAATGAAGTTCTGCAGCATCGAGATCATATACCATTTACTTGCCTGACAGAAAGTTTCCTTAATAAGCCTTTACCTGACCAAATTCATCTGCACTGTGAATCACACACAAATCTTTTCACAGTTTACTGATGTCTCTTAAGTTTTCGTGTATTTTACAAGACATTGCACTATTTCACAATTTTTATCTTCAGAAAGACCCTTCTTTCTCCCATATTGCATGAGAATTGTGACTTGCTTAATAATGTGGAACAACCTCCTTAAGTAGGTTTCCTTTTAATTAAGACCACCCGGCAAACTAATTAACAAACCTGTCTGAGATTGATCCCAGTTATCTAAAAAGCAAGAGAGACAAAACAAGAACTTACATTGAAAAATTAAACATCAAATGTTTATTTAACTGAAATCCTACAGATACATCACTTTCATAATAATTTGGAACACAGTGTATGTAATGAGGTTGATTAGTATGCTCCAGTTGTTTCAGGTTGGCTGCCAGGCAGGCTTCAAGACACGTGTATGTACAGTACACACATTTACAAGCTGATTCTGATTTATAAAGGTAACTTGCATAGAAATGTGTGTAACGCCAAGTTCTATAAATCTAGTTTTTTCTTTTTTAGTATACGCATTTTGCATTCTTTTAGACGTACACATTACTTCCAGGCAAAGTTTTATAAATTATATTCCAGGTTAAGGGGGGAAGCTGCACGTTACTGGAGGAATTGTAGTATTTCTGGATCCTGTTGACTTAACCAGTTTCACTACAGACTTGCGTCTCCTAACCAACAACAGAACAGGAGCGTGAACCAGTAATCTGTTAACCAGTTTATTACTTTTGGTCTAAAATATCAGTTTTACATGATACAAATTAGTTATAATTTACCATAATATCTGAGTTAGCTTGATTTACTATTGTTTACAGTACAATTTGCTTTAGTTCATATGCCCTGAGAAAGCAAAACAACTATGGCTAATAGTCATCTTTTATACTGTATGTAACCTTAGAAGTTAAATACTGGTTTACTAACATTTGCTTATAATAAAACCTCAGTGGCTAAGCAGTTATCTTAGTGTGTGTTAGATAAATAATACTTTACATACATCCTCAAAGGTTAAACGCCATTCCTTTGCATGTCTTTCCAAATTAAACTTCAGAGGCTAAGCAGGATAACCCAATGATTGTTACATTTAAAAGCCCATCTATTAAAGAGTACTCAATAATTAGGAATATTTAAACTGCGAAACTCAGAGGCAGAGTTCCAGTGTCCATAGTAAAAAGGGCTTTACCTTTTCAGTACAAATTACAGTGATAGCAGACAGATAACTGGTACAATTATTGATCATTTATTAATAGCAAACTCAAAATTATATGCAGTAACATAAAGGAATAAAGTTATAAAAATGGCAGGGCAAGGAATACTAAAAATGCACAAATATGCATTCCTGAAGACAGAAATGCTTATCTTCCATTGGTACATTTAGAATGTATCCTTAAGTATAATATAGTTAGTCAGAGATCAAGTGTCATCCAATCAGAACAATGGTTGGCTATGAAATTTTCAAAGTGTTAACACCAATTGTGTTTGCTGTCGTGAAATGCAAAGGCAGCCAAGCAACATTGTGCACATCATAAAACCCACAGCTTTTCCTCAAGAAAGCATACCTGGTTTATCAGAAATAAAATAACAAACAATACCCTTCTGAAAATAGTCCAAAAAGATTCACCATAACATTAATTAAGATCAAACATGACCATGAAGATATTATACATAATAGAAATAATTAAATTAATTGCAATGAAATATGAAGACATAAAACTGGTTGAATGTGCATTACATTGACTGCTGGAAGACTTTCAACAGCTGCAGTCTTGGAAAGAAAGTCCATCTCATCCTGAAGTAAAACAGATCTCATGAAATAAAAGGAACCCTTTCTTTCCTGCAGTCAAACAGTGGGTTATTGCTGATGCAGGTGTAATTTCTTTATGCCATATGCTCAAATGTCCTACATCATGAAGAACACGACTGGGGCCTGACCAGTTAAAGAGCCTACAGTAAATTTAGCAGGTACTGCTAGGAAAGAACACAACAGTGAAGTGCAGGTCCATGCACAGGAGGAGTTTGGTGAAGCTGTTCAAAATGACTTTTAGAAACCTGGAAAGAGGTCCTGGCAAATCATTCATTGTGTCAGAAAGGTAAGTGGGAGGAGAAAATGCTACCACAACAAGAGACATCATAGAAAGGAAGAAGGAACACAACAAAGTGCTCATGATCATGATGGATATGTGTTCTTTGGAAAAGATGATGCCAGAAACATTATCGAGATTGGCCCATTACTGTGACTCAGGCAATGCAGTTATTAAAAAGCTCTGTAGTGGCAATACGCAGGGGTAAATGAGATCCAACTAGCATATATATTTGGGGTGAAGAGATTATTTTGCCTCTTTAATATCACATGAAGTCAAGGACACTACATCTAGACTGGCATACAGAGCACGATAGACTCATTTTGAAAGATGCAGATGTCTCTGGCATTTTGTTCAAAATTAAAAATCGACAAAATCAGTTCTGTTGTAGTGGGACCTGTAGAGGATGTTAGTATCTCTTTACGTTTTCAAATAGGCATAAATGACAGCAATGTGAATGTTTGTCATCCCATATGGAAAACAAACAGTGAGCAAAGCGCTCATAACCGTTTTCTTACCAATGAATGCCAAGACGTTTTCATAAAGTGCAGTGTAAATGGAACTTACAAATGGTAATTTGAAGAAAATCTGGAGTTGGCATTGATGTGTTCTACTTTTACATAATCTAAAGTATCACTAATCTTAACACTAGAATTCACAATAGACATTTCTGCTAATGCTTGCAAACTCTGTATCTAGAAATTGTGGCAGTGAATTTGTAGCCCCACCGTTCACAAACAGATCTTTACTATTGACGTTCAGAGTACAATTTGGAAGGAAGGAAAGGTAGACAGAACCTGGTTGCTGCTGCAGCATTTAAAAATGGCCTATTGTATTAAAATGAATTTGGCTTAAATGAGCTGTTTGACAAGCGTCGCTGCTCCATGCGTCTTTTTGGTCATTTTGGAAGGTTAACTAGAAGTCTTTACTACCACCCACACTAACGTTTCCATGTTTAGCTGAGTCGGCTGCTGTTTAAATTAGCAGGTGGAATGCAGGCAGACTTATTTTTGCTATGCATAGCTGAGGTAAGCATTAACGTGGTGATCTATGGAACTGAATACCTTCCAACTGGATGTTAAAGAGTATATTCGTTTTCTAGCCATTAATGTGCCCTAGAAAATGGATGTTACACAATAAAAATGCTTGCTTGTGAAAGAAAGGCAAACAGAGGAAACAAATCTTTTTACAGATTGATTATAAATTAAGATAAATACTATCCTTTCTCTTTTACTAAAATCTTGAAATACTTCTTTATAGTAATAGTTTTAACTACTTGCTTTTTTAATGCATGTGTAATTTAAAAAAAAAAAAAGTAAAAAAATACTTATAACTTATTTAAAGATCCTTGTTGATTACTGTACTTCACTTCTGTCACATAAATTATTCAATAGTGCGGCTTGGAAATAACACGTCTTCCTGTTCCCTCTTACCCTGAGCGGTGTAAAGGCCCTTTTAGTTGTACACATTTATTTTGTCCTGGCTCAAAAACAGACCCGTATACGTTGTTGTGTACAAGACTGTGGATTTCAGATGTGCTTTTGTGGCTGGTATAAAATCATTTTGAGCCACATACCAGACTTATGACTGTACCTGCCTGAAGGTGAAAACAACAGACAGCTGGCATGAGTCAAAAATTGTGCTTGTTGGTATTATGTCAGTGATGATATATCATGAGAAACTAAATTGCCCGGCAACATTGTATTTATTACCCCTATAATAGAGTGTGATTAGCCCATCACCATGCAGGTCAGTTGGTGATCATTTATGTTGACTTTAGAGGTGATAATAATGCATATATTTATTGTGAGGGTTGTATTTTTAAAACATGAGTGCAAGATTAACTTTTTCTGTTTGACCTGATAATTGAAATGGATACAAGTGTGGACTCTACCATGCCAGGAAGCGCCAGTACAATCAGACAAATCACCCAAGGTGTAACATGATCCATCAAGCCATGCTGTTTCAATTCAGCAGACACCTCATATTTGACATCAGGAATGGCTTCCTTAAGAAGATAAAATCCCAGGACAAAGAAGGCCATTCAGGCTTCCTACACATGCCTGCTACTGTTAGTTACAAACCATTAATGGGAGATGAACCCACAAAGACATACGTCTCAGAGGACAGAATTTTTTGTTGTCTTATATTTCCCATCCAGATGTTATAAATCCAGTGGATCAGATTTCACCACCCATGAAGACTGAGCTCTCCTAGCAATTATTCACTCTATGGTGGTATCTAGCTGTCTTAATCTACCTATCTTCCCAGGGGTTCATCTCCCATGGTGCCAATCTGTTCCTTTGTAATTTTTCAAAACCTTTACAGTTTTTTTTTCTTTTGTAATAAATGTGTAGGAGCAATATTCACTTATTTCTAAATGTAGGCCATGTGACATAGTGGTTAAGGCTTTGGACTTTAAACCCTCAGACTGTGTGACCATGATCAAGTCACTTCACCTGCCTGTGCTCCAACTGGAAAAACAAAATGAAATTTAACCACTTGTATCTTAGATGTGGCAAGTCACCTTCAAAAACGTCATCAGCCAAAATAATAATATCAATAAGTATCATAAACCATCCTAATTCAGGGTGTTCATAACAAATGTAATGATATACATCATAAGGTGGAAGTACATAAAAACAAGAAGAATGTTATCAAATATTTGAAATATTAAAATGTGTGCTTCAATTTAAATGTTCTCGATCATAATACAAATTGACAAGTTTTCGCCCTCTGAGAGAGGTCCTTAGGGGATTAAACCTCTAGAAACGCATCATAAATAACATACTGGTAATCACTGACTTTGAAATGGTACAAAACAATATACTACATGCCTAGGTTTGGAATCTGTCATTTTTAACCTTCTGGGAGAAGTTCTTGGAGGGCTGGGACCACCGGTAAAGATCAAATATAGAAAATATATTCATGATCAGAAATCTCAAAATAGCAAAAGCCAACTCTTCATGTACATATGATACTGTTCTCCATTTTTGTAAAGTTTTGTGAAATGGACTTACTTTGCCCCCATATCCCATTAGTTGGTGACCCCCTGGGCTCGGCTGATGTGGCACGCACAACTTCAAGTCCTATTGATCATTTTTGCTGAAGACACCTGTTGGTTTACCTTTTATCATAAGGGTGTAATTCCCTTCACAAAATATGTTCCAAATATAGGTTTAGAAGGCCATAAATAGGGTGGGAGACCTCAAAAAGCTCAGTGTTTTGCATGACATGATTAATACAAGTTGAATGGTGTATCATGCTGCATTGTGGGGGTTCTCTTGTACCGTTGAGTCAGGAGACGTAGGACAAGAAAAACAATAGAAAAGTAATTCTAATGAACACAATAATAATAAATGGATGGAACAATTGCAGAGCAGGTAACACTGCTGCCTCATCCCCTTAGGCGGCTGTCTGTGTGCACTCCCTAGTGCTCTTATGAGTTATCTGCTGAAGGTGTGTGTAACCGGTAAACTGGTCATACAAGATTAGTGTGCCCTGCTGTGGACCGAAATGTTGCTTTCTGTTCAGTGCTGTCAGTACAGTATATGCTAACATTTCCTGCAACTCTGAAGTGGAAAAGGCAGGATCAGAAACTAGATGGGTGTTTTATGTACCTAAGCATGTTCCATTCTGATAAATGCATGTTCTTCATTGTTGACTGTATGCTGTGTGTTGCTTTTAATTGGCTGCAGTGTTAGCTCGACGCTCTCAGCTTTAAACTGATTGGATTCATTTCATCACTGGTTAAATATAAATTGGCTTTACGTGTCACAGCTGCCATTAGCGAGGTGATTAATTGAAAGGTTTTCCCATACTGGGCCATTTATGTCAAAGACCTCCACAAAGTAACTTTTCTTACAGACTTGTAAAAACTCTCCACCTCGACTCTGGGGAGGGGATGAAGTCATGCCAATGGACACTATTGAGCAGTAACATGCAGAAAGGCCCGTCCTGAGCACCTCAGATATAAAAGCCTGTTAGTGCACATTGGTATTGTTTGTAATCTGTCTGATAATCTGAATTTTATGTTTTGCTTTCCTTATCTGTTAGATTGACACTTAATGTTATGTTCTATATATTCTGTTGTGGAATTGTCTATATTATATCATTTTTTTCCCTTTCATCTTGCAGTGGGTAAGTTTTTTTTTCTTTTTTTTTTAAAGAAATATGGTGACAGAGTTTTTTTGTTGTTGCTTTACTACTCCACGTCTCACTGCCAACCCCATTTTGAGCAGCGTTTCCGGGATCTCACCCTTCCCAAAGAGGTTTGCCTTGTGACTCTAACTTGGCCTGGTTTTAGTGATCATGCCTTTCAGTAGGCTGCTGTGTTATTCAGGTATGGATGTTGGTTTGTGACTGAGGCAGGGCTCTCCTAAGGCTACCCTTTTTGATACTTCATTTATTGTTTTGCCAGGATAGGTGAGTGGAAAAGGTAAGAAAAGGTAAAAGCTCATGATGGCATTAAAACAGTAGGAATGTTATTTTGTATGAATTACACCCTTTGTATGCAGGTGTTTTTGAAAGTTGTGCTGTCTTTAGTGAATGGTGGAGGGCATTCCTGTATTTAAAATCTAATTGCCACTCATCTGTTTCTGTCATTGCAATGCACCTCTTGCACTTATTCATCAGCTTGGTGCTGTGATCTATACAGAAGTGCCTGATAATCCACCAGACCTGCTGTTTTATATATAGTATCAGTGATGTCCAGTAAGACGACTGGTAAAGGTCAGTCCCTCATAGCTCAGTGTCTTGGTTTGCTACAGTATCTTTGGATACCACATCAGCTTTGTTCACCCACAGCCAGCAAATGGCAGAAGTAATCTACGCACCTTGGAGATGTCATTTGTTCCCATTTGCTTGCCAGGCACCCACCCAAAGTCAGCTCTCTTTTCTCATGCATCCTTAAAATGAGCTGACGCGCTCTGTGGGCCTGGTGCACTGCCAGACTTGTAAATCAAATCACCCCTAGCATTTTTAATTCTTCTCACAAACAGTTTTTGCCAATACATTGAAAGAACTAGTAAAGAGATCACACCTAAACGAAAACAGCAGAATGGAGTCTCTGCACTGGCAAGGGTCTTTTTCAGATATATCATGCCCAAGGCAGCTTGCATCTGGCATGCCTGTGCGGAAAGAGTTTGGCATTTGGAGTTGGCTAATTTCACTCCCACCCTATAATTTTTTTTTAAGGCTACAGGTGTATAAAAGCTACTTCTGCAAGCCTTTCAAAACACTATCAGCCCAGAGTGGTGCAATGCTTTAAAACCCATAATGCAGTTCATTACGGTGCCAGGAGGCAGTCAGATATTCAAGCAAGTGTTTTTTAAAGGGATTGTAATGTTCTGTGGATAGTTTTTTGGCAAAAAATTGGTTCATAATCCTGATGTCTCTATATTAGTTCCTAATGAAGCAGTGTAATTCAAGTCTTCAGTCAGATGCAAGGATAATCTGTGAATTACAGTGTGCTGGAATAAATGCCATGATTGATGGGCTTAGTCGTTTTTTTTCCAAATCATCATTGATCACTTTCTCTCGCCGCTGTGAAAAGCGAGCCCTGTGCTGCACGGTTGCAGCTGGAGTGTGCCTGGCATTCCCTGAATGTTTGTGCTGGCTGCCCTCCAGACCTCCTCTACAGTGGCTTGATAGATGATTGGGGGAAGGGGTTAAGTCTGTTCAGCAGCAAGCAGCTTCAAAGCGAGACTAGGACTGTGCCTTTGAAACGGCCAGAATCCTTAGCCTCATTTTGCCATCAGAATCCTTTAGTGGACTCTTGTCTTACATCCGATAAACAGCCATCTAGTGCATGTCTAGAAATACGTACCTCAATTACCTCTCAGGGGTTTCTTGGGCACAACTTTAATTTTGTATTTTAGTTTTTGTAGTTCATGTTCATTTAAAAATTCAGGTGGCTCCTTGTTTGTCCTATGTGGGGTCACTGTGTACTGAAGTTTGACTGTGACTGAATTGTTATAAAGTAGTCCTCGGACTATTGGTGGAAGTACGGTGCAATTCTGAGTCTTTCTGGCACAGATGATTGAAGCCATTCAGTAGCAGCGGCCTACAGCACATGCAAGTTATCTGTTCTAACCTGTGAAGAAAAACTGGTAGAGCTGTATAATTGTGCAACACAAGAAGCCGCAATTTGGAATGTTACCTCTATTTTAAATTTACATCTTAGTCCTGGTGTGAGTGACACATTCAGCCTGGGGTCTAAAAGTTTTGTATGTCATCGTCTGCCGCTTGCTTACACATGAGCTTGATAACCTGTCTTGTCACACACCAGGGGATTAGATTGTATAATCGGGTGAGCCGACTGTTCCATTCTCAGTCACAAAGAAGAATGTGTCTGCTCCCTCCCACCATCAAACCTTTGTACATCCTCTAGTCCAGTGTTTCTTAACCTTTATGGTTTTGAAACCCACTTTTACCTTAAGTTCATTGACGGCTGACGTGCAGGTAGAGGTTGGGTAGGTTAGGTCACCCTTGGTGAAACGAGCATGATTGGAAGCACGCACAGTTTGCATTGGGCCTCTATTTGTGAAACACGAGCAATTGGAAGAGTTGGGTAATCCTCTCCTTTCCTCTTGGGGAAACAATCACGAATGTAAAAGCATGAGCTGGTGATTCCCTTTGTTATACATACTCAGGTACAGACAGGGTATAATACTGTGCAGCACTACCGATAGCTCAGGCGACCCACCAGCGGCAACCCAATTGTTGAGAAACACTGCTCTAGACTACATGTCTGGGTGCTATGATGTAGTCCATACAATATAAAAAGAGTTTTAGTCTGCTTGCTCCTAAGCCCTGTGTGTCACCTGAAACTTCACATGTTAGGACAGAGAGTGACATTAATGCCTTTAGTATTTTAATGTGTTAGTAAACACATTTATTATGAGTCGCACTGCTAAAAGGTGTCTTGACTGTATGTAGTGTGGTTACTGACAGCCAGCACATCCTCACTGTGCATTGTTGGAATGGCTCCTAACAGTCCACTGGTAGCTTCCAAGTGTGTTCTCTTTAGACCTCCAGAACTCTCAGGGAACATTTATGTGGTACCCCTGCATTTTATGGAAGATATTTTTCAAATAATTATATGCTGCTCTTTGTGAAATCTTTTGCATTATTTTTCAGATAGTTGTATATCTATCATGTGGTATGGCTAAACTTGAATTTTTAGGAGGTTTGAATCAAAGTTTAAGCTTTAAATTTTGGAAATTCCCATTGGGTTTAGTATGGGGGTCTTCCTTCCTTCAGTCAGTGTTCACTTAAGAAAATGGAAGTGCAAATTTTATCTTGGATAGTGCTTTGTTTTATTATTGCAAAGTGTTTGTGTCCCTGCATCCCTCATAAACAGTTTTGAGGAATGTGGGTAAGGCTATGGGATAAAATTATTATATTCCAATTTGCAGAAATTAATTTGACGGTTATTTAGCTGCACCACTGAAACCCACTTACATTTTTTTTACCTTATTCACATGTTCATCTTACGACAGCACGTACAATGGCACAGAAATAAGCAAGGGTACAATTCAAAATACAGTAGAGTCTCGCTTATCCGACATAAACGGGCCGGCAGAACGTCGGATAAGCGAAAATGTTGGATAATGGGAGGTGTTAAGAAAAAGCCTATTAAACATCAAACTATGTTATAATTTACACATTACAAACCTAATCATGTTTTACAACAAAACAACAGAATAAATTAACTGAAAAAATGAACTTACAGTTACAGAATTGTCTGAAGTTAAATAAAGTATGTACTGTACTTAAAAAGCTCAGTCCCGTGATGATTTAAATACATTTTTGATCGTAGTCTGCTTTCCTGAGGAGTGCCGTTTCTTCGCTGCCAAGTCTCGCCATTTTTGCAGCATCATTATGTTGATTCCTGTAGCTTCTTCGTTGCGCAATGTAATTAATTGCCGTTTGTAGAGCCTTAACTCCGTCACTCATGTAGTCAACATCCATACGAGCGTATACTGTTTACTACAGCATTGTGACAGTGTGTGTGTTTGTGCTGTGACGTGCGAGTCCCTGTCTTGCACCCGAAAACACAAAGCTGAGTCTCAGTGCTTTAGCAACACCAGCTTTATTCAGCTTGAAACAGCAACAGCGTGGTTATTTATTGTAGCGGGATCTGCCACTCTCCTATACACAGACACAGCAGTCAGGCAGGGTCGGAGGAAAGTAATACTGTGCCCTGCGCATTTATAATGTTCCTTGTTTCTTGTATCACCCATTGACGGCAGGCGCTTATAGCATGTCCGCGATCTTTTCAAATTCGCTTTTACGGCGAACTGCTACAGTGCTGGGAGACTGCGATTGCTTTTGGATGCTCTTCCACGTGTTGTCCCGTTGGGTGGAATCCCACAAGAGTTTAGAAACGCACTCACACCAGCCATGATTCTTTTCAAAGGTAAAGTGCAGGTTAATTTGCTTTATGTATTTTTACTTTATATTTTGTATTTATCATTTTTATATGAATAGTTTTGGGTTGTGGAATGAATCATCTGAGTTTCCATTATTTCTAAATGTTATTTTAATTCACATTGACATACTGTACGAGTGCTTTGGACTGCGAGCACATTTCCGGAACGAATTATGCTCGCAAACCGAGGTTCCACTGTAATTAGCTGCGGTAGAGTCGGGAGCAGCAAAAAATAGACTACACTCACAACTTGCAGTTCTTGTTGCCGATTGATGCGTTTTTTGTTTTTTTTTTGCTGTGGGACGTCGGATAATACAGAATGTCAGATAAGTGAAGGTAGGATAAGTGAGACTCTACTGTACATTTGTTTTTTATGGGTTACTTTTTATCTTACTGTAACCAGATTCTCCCTGAAAGAATACAGGCTGGTCCAACTACGGAAGTGGGGGGTTACTGGGGAGAGGGGACTTGGGGTATCGTGATTTTACAATGGTGTTTACAAACACAGTTACACGGCTCATACACACAACAACTGTAAAGAGTAAAACCAAACAGATACAGCCATTTGTGCAATCTGGTATTTCATTACATGAGAAAGGTGCTGTATAAATAAACTGTAATTTTATTATTATTATTATTATTGTGAACTTTAAACAGCATCTTTCTGGGGACACATTTCTGAGTTACAATGGTATCTCTAACAACTCTGCCCCTGCTTGTACATAAGATAACTCAATTGAATTAGAAAGCCAGATGTAGGCACTCAGATCACACTGTATTTATGGTGCTGAATGATATGTGAGCAGCCCTACCCTCACATGGATTGTGTCTCCCTCAAGTCCTGACCTACCTGGAACACTTACTCTGAGTAACATCTCTATGGCCTCCAAATGTTGGGCATATCAGTTTATTGATCTCCGAACCAAATGCGTCTTTTTCCAAAAAATGTAAATTCTCTCTCAAGTTCTTTGTTAAACAAGCTCAAACATGCAGTCATATTGACTGATTAAGCATGTGGCTAAAGCAAGGTGTTGGGAAATTAGCACCTTAATACCACACTTGCACAGTTTGTAAGATTCACTTCATAAAATTCAGAATATCTGATATTGCCTGTATTGAATATAATTGATAAGACTGGTGATTTTTAATACTTTGAAGGATATACTCTGCAAAGTGCTCTTTCTACAATGATTTGCATACTGTGCTGTCGATAAAGTGAGAAATGAGTCTTGTTTCAAATATGGAACAGTCAGTCAGTCATTTACTAACCCACTTTGTCCTGAACAGGGTTGGAGGGGTCTGCTGGAACCTATCCCAGCTAGCACAGGGTGCAAGGTGCTGAACAAACCCACAGGGCGCACACACATGCCAACCACACACCAGGGCCAATTTAGGATGGCAGTTCACCTAACCTGCATGTCTTTGGACTGTGGGAGGAAACCCACGCTGACACAGGGAGAACATACAAACTCCATGCAGGGAACACCCAGGACGACACGTACCTCGGTCTTCTTATTGCAAGGCAGTAGCACTACCACTGCACCACCCAAATAGGGGACAAATGTGGATTTGTTTTAAATAAATGGGGATACCAAAATTGGTTAAGAAATACGTGACTGCCACAAAAAGTATAGGACATCTGGTAATGGTGTTTTATCATTTATCATTATTGTCATTGCTTCAGAAATTTAAATATATTTTAAAACACTAAGCACTGTATTTCCTGTTGCTCATTTTTAAGTAGGTTTAAATACGTTGCATGTGCTTTCTTATTCATTCTAAACATGTCATGTGTGGTTTGTTAAATCTGAGGAAACACAGTTCTGTCTGAGTATCAAAGCTATAAAGGCAAGATGCACACACATGCTGCTGGCGCCAGCTCCACATTCATGTCACCTCCACTAAAATGGCTTCTCTAACAGTTTGTGATAACTAGAAGGCGGTATGCCTCCTAGAAACATCTTTGCCTTAATGCTGTATGTTACGTACAGATACTGCAGTAGGATCTCACATAGCTTGCAGGCTACGGTTATAATTGAGTTTGCACACTCCCTGCAAGTGTAGCCTTGAGCCCAAATCCGATTTTGGATTGCAGTGCCTGCAGTTTCTCCTGTCTTTTTGTGACATTCAAGCATGACAGAACGCAAGATGTCTGAAAGCCTCTGGAAGTTGTGTGCTGTCCAACTTGCATTCAAATCTACACTACAACTCCTCTCAACCTCAATCTAAAGCCATGTGCTTATTGATGGTAATGGGAACAATTACATTGTGTGCTTGACATCTTCAGCAATGAGAGGCTTGAACAAAGTTTCTTTTGTAATACATACTGTTAAATAACAACTCATCTTATCTTACAATAGTCCATGTTTGATTGTTATACACTAACTGGGGAAAGTGTATGCTGGATAAAGTGTTTCTGTTCTCCCTGCTGAGTTACATACATTGTTCTTTATTAGGTAAATATTAGCTGGGAATAAACTTGTTTATTTTACTATGTGGCATTATTTTAAGATTTTTATTTCCTTATTATAATATCAAGTGTCGCTTTACACAGAAATGCGACTTTTTCCCCTCAATCTGTATTTTTTATTTCTGGGGACATGAGAACTCCATAAAACCAGACCTGCCCTTTCTTTTTCCTGATGGCAGACTAAACCTGGAGCTGGGAGTCTCGGCCCTCTCAATGCCTACTGCTGTATAAAGTGGGCCTTAGGGTACATGAGGCTTACACTGAGGACGGAGGAGCCACTCATCAGATTTGTTATGGCAATAAAGTAAAGTTAAACAAAAAAGCAGACCGTATATGAAATGGTGTGTTCCTCCCAAGTTTGTTGTTTGACAGAGATATCTTTGCAGAGTCAGAGCATATGGCTGGTGAGTAGACATGCTTGTGTCATACACTCTACTGTAATTAAGGATAGACTTGAAACCACAACATTTTGCCATTTATGATTAAGGAGAAAGCCAAATGAGCAATTGTAGGCTTAGATAAAACTAGTCAGCGTGTTTCAACATACCTTATGGCACACTCAGACGTATTTGTTGGTAGTACATGTGTCGATAATACAACACATCAATGAACAGCAGAGCAGACGCAAATTACTAAGCAAGACAAGCACAATAAAATGTAATGAATACCAATAAATAGATAGTTGTATTAAAAAATAATTTCAGCATCTATCAAACAAATCACATTACAGTCTAGTAATCTAAGTACATAAGCTACGGATAGCTAAGAAAGATAATGGAACTGTAAATTGATTGCTAGTGCCACTGCTTACATAATGGCGTCTTGGTTGTAGGACAAGCAGATGACACTCTATGAGAGACAAAAGTTCAGTTAATAGATTCATGAAGCATATTATTTTTACCATTTTTTCCTTTTTGACAGGTTTTTAGCTAAATTAACTAGGCAGTGAAATATCAGTTGTTCGCACAACTACTGTAGTGTATGAGCCAATTTAGAATTTTTGTTTATGAATTGAAATGATATAAACTATTTGATATCAGCTTTTTCAAAATCAAATATATTTAAAATTAAAAAAAACAGTATTTTAGTTTGAATAACTGTTCTGTTTTGTTTTCTTCTTTGTTTCAAGATTACAGAAGGATAGGCAACATGACAGGGACTGTGAAAAAGCAGACGCCCTCACTGGAAGCCCTTCAGGCACTATATCAGCGCATGAAATATGAATATGACTTTTACTACTACATCAGGGATCAGTTCCATTTGCTGAAAAGAAAAATTGGACTGAAGTCACAAGATCATGTGCTACGCTCTCAAGAATTAATTTTTGTATCTCAGCCAAAACTTCAAGAACCTTTTGATGAAGAGGATGAAGACAATGATGAAAACTGGCTAGAACAGCCCTGATCAAATCCCTGCAATCTGGCTGACATACTGTAGCATGGCATTAACATACAAATTCACACCTACCTATGTAGGTGAATGTTGGAAGGGACCCCTGCTTTTATTGGTGGAAGAAACCTGTACCCTAGGTGTGGTATGGCACACAATAAGCAAGGGGCTGGATAAGTGATTCTTTTATCTAATACTGGGAACTGGATCTTTTGGTGAGATTGTAAAACAGAACGTTTTGGAAGAATTGATTTTGGACAGTGGTTGACCATACCATAAGAGCCCACAGTATCATCAGTTTTCTTAAAAATCTCATCCTTATCTTCCTCCTTTAGGTGAAGTGCTTGCCAGCTGCTGCTTATACTGTAAGTCTGTAAATTAGATGTGTGAATGCCCCTTTGTGCTCCACAGTTGAGCCCTTCTTCTTTACATTAACTACATCCAGAAATGGTTAATCTCAGCTTGATCAAAATTAACTTCTGGCTATGAAAATGGTAATTTTTTTCATTTACAATCCCAACATGGCAACCAAGCAGCATTGTGCCTTATTTTTGTTGATCAAGGTGCAACTGAAAAACAAAGCAAAGATCTGCTTTTACAGTTGCAGCACTCAGATAATAAATGCAGCTTGTTTTAATGTTTATGCCAAGGTCAGAACTGGATTGTGGCTTAGGACTGCACAACAGGGTCATGCTGGTGAAGTTAAAGTTCCTCACTAGTTTGCTGTGGTCTCCATGCTACCTTCGTCCTTGCCCTGGGTTTCTTACTCAGCATTTTAAGAACACAAGAAGAAGCCCTTTGGAGAGCCAAAATACATTTGTGCTTTGTCATTGTTTTTTGTTTTCTCACCTCTTCTTATCTCTTCTCTCACAAGCTGTGCTCCTTCCTCTAATGTCAACCTGAGATAAGCCATCTGCATTCAGACAGTCACTGTGGAAAGTGACCTTGGGCTGGGTTTATTCACTACGGCTGTGGATTCCAGTGAATAATTTTTACTCTGTGCTGTATGATCTTGATGCTAAACTTCATTTCATCAGTGTACTGTTTCTGGAAGGGCTTTATAAATCACAAGTACTGGTTATTACTTCTCTTGGTATGTTCAGTATGAACCAGAACCATTTAGTTGTCTCTTTCTGTTGCTAAAGCCAGCTGATATGATGATCAAGTCATGCATGTACCTCAGTCTGTCAACTTCACTGGGTCTTTCAGACAGATCCGTGTCTTTTTCATCAACTTTGCATCATTTCCTCAAGCTTTTCTTTACGGGGTTGGTTGTCTTGCTCATCATTGTTGTGCTGCATATGCTATTGTCTAGACTTGAACAGAAAAACTGAACTTAAGTCCTTAGACTCGTTTCTTGCCAGTGTAATTTAAGATTTCAACTTAAATGTTATAAATCCACTTCGAATTTTCTGGCACATAAATCCATTTCAATGGGTGGTATAGGCATTTGTGCCACAACTGCCCAAGCCAGTTCTAAGTGAAGACCGCTGTACAAAAGTAAACTGAATTAAAATGAATATGGGTGTACAGTATATACAGAAAGGATTATTACCTTAACTTCATATATAGATAACATATATATGTATAGCTATTGACTGTACATCCAGGATTTCCCCCATATACTTTCAGTAATGGCGGGCTATAGCTGCTAAAATGTTTCTGCCACTCCTGAAAGATTGGCAGTGGTTACTGTCACATTCGAAAACGGCACAGCCCACTTGTACTTGTCTTTTCCACCGCTGTCCATGATCATGAATAGAAATTAACCTGTTATGTGCAAATTGACAGAGCCACTCGGCTCCACAACATTACAACTGTGTGTCCAAACTCAGATGTGCATAAGTGGCGGCAGGATTTATCAGCCAAGTCTCATAACAGGATTATTTTGAATTGTACAATATTTACTTCTTCACAGAATATCTCTCTTTTTTGACTTGATATAAAACACAAACATTTTTACGAAATTTAAAGTCATCAGTAAAATTTTATGACTATTTAAAATACTTTGAATTGCCTTCACAGGGTGGCTTGTTCTTGGGAGTGGGATCAGAGTTGAAATAAGGGCCATACAGGGATAGACACCATCCACAGTTTATTCAACACCGCAGATTACAGAATGCTGTGGAGGAAGAGAGGGCACCAAAACCTCGTGTTGGGACAGTGGTGCCTGTACGTGGGATGTACATCCTACATTGAGCCTATTCTTGCTTACAGAGCCATACTGGGATACTTACAAATATTGGCATAGTTAAGTCCTATTATGGAGCAGGCTGTACCAATACAGTAGTTACCTGTGACTTGTTGGCCTGTCTCAAAGGATAGCATGGAAAAGAAGGAATGCCAAGCTGAAGTGTTGCTTTTCAATAAGAAAATGTAGCCCACATATTGCTGCCTGATGGAGACAGGCCAAATGTGCAGTTAAGACCGTCCCTTTAAGGGTCTGTGGCAGTAAAAGGGGGGAGTCCCACTTATATTAGCATTAACCAAACAGTAGTCACCAAACGACAAGTAGTCTGGCTCTGCTAATTTTGACAAAACGGCATAGGCACAAGTGCTGTGCAAGTCTTGTGGAAGACACAACTAGCAAACTGCTAAAAATGTACTAAGAAATCACTAAATATTAACACTAGAATTACCAGAGCCTACGAAAAAACTCATAGATCCATCCCACCTTAAATTGCTTCTTAAAACCGTTCTCAGCCCTCCGCCAGCGTCTTTTGTTCATCTAAATGTGCTGATAAACACAAGCAGCAAGCAGCCGGCTATTCCATCACCCCACCGATTTAGAACGTGCACGAACTTCTCCCAGCTCATGCCTTGATTGATTATCTGGGATTGAAGTGGAGTTTTAGAGTGGAAAAAAAAGATCGTTATTTGGAACACACGCATTTCATGTGTGTTACGTTTCTACAGTAATCTGTGTAAACACATTGTTAAAACAGAAACTTTTTCATATTTTAGTAATAAATGTTAACAAAATGTAGGCATAAACTATAAAATGTATGAAGCCTGAAGGCCAAAGATCAAATAAACACTTTCACAAAAGGTTCAAGAATCTCACAACAGCTTCCATGGTGTACCGGTAAGATTTAATCACTCAGAGTGCAGCGGACTTGGTGTACCTTGGAGACCCGAGTTCGATTCCCTGCTGGGGAGAAAATGTTCTTTTTTTTTTTTTATTTAACCTTTGCCGTTTGGAATGATTTTCGGAATATATAAAGCCATTCCTGAATATATAAAGTCAAAACTTGAATATATAAATTAATTCCTGTATATACTGTATAAAGTCGGCGTCAGAATATATAAAGTCATTACCGAATATATTAAGTCAGCGTTGGAATATATAAAGTCACTCCCGAATATATCAAAGCCTGATTATATAAAGTCAGCGTCGGAATACAGTAATCCCTCCTCAATCGCGGGGGTTGCGTTCCAGACCCCCCCGCGATAGGTGAAAATCTGCGAAGTAGAAACCATGTTTCTATGGTTATTTTTATACATTTTAAGCCCTTATAAACTCTCCCACACTGTTTATAAATATTCCCCGCAGAGTTATACAGCATAATCCCTTTGTATTCTCTTAGATATTAGGTAAGATTCATTGAAATTATGTATATAAACACACTGTTTATATACAGTAAAACCTAAATATTATTTTAAAGATATTGAGTGTCTCCGATATCACATATGTTACAGCCATTACGATAGACAGGCCACCAGCAATAAATACGTACAATGCAAGAAAAATAGTATACAGTAAATGTGTGTACAGTGACACTAAACGTACGTACATGTACTAAGTACTGTAAGTAGAAAATTAATTATGGTTACTCACCAACAATGACACGGTGATTTGTCCGATAACAATGAGTTTAATTTTACTGCTCAACAAAGGAGAGTGTTACAGCCCTTCTAAAGGAGCCACTTCAGGCGATTGTGTAGCACTGCTGTTGTTCTTCTTCTGGCAGTCTTCAATCCAAATCCCTAAAGCAGATTCCATCCAGACTACTGCCTTATTACATCCACTTACAACTCGTTTTGCACCCTGGTTAAAAGGACACTGCGGCCGTAGATCTTATATTCCTTTCCTACTTTTTAAATAAAAAGAATTGTATCCTTCAACAAATCCAAAACGTTTACCTTTTCGGCAATTGTTAACATCTTCCGTTTGCACTTGGGCACGGCCCCTGAAGCAGTAGCAGATCGTTTTGGAGCCATAATGAAGGGCTTGACTATGCACAAAGATAAACACAAAAGAGCACAACTCTTTACACAGCGAAACACGTTGATGCTGAATGAGCTAGATGAGACTTCCTGGTTAACAATGCATTCAGCACACAGGAACTTAACTGCATGCTCTGATTGGTTAGCTTCTCAGTCATCCGCCAATAGCGTCCCTTGTATGAAATCAACTGGGCAAACCAACTGAGGAAGCATGTACAGGAAGTAAAAAGACACATTGTCCGCAGAACCCGCGAAGCAGCGAAAAATCCGCGTTATATATTTAGTTATGCTTTCATATAAAATCCGCGATAGAGTGAAGCCGCGAAAGTCGAAGCGCGATATAGCGAGGGATTACTGCATATAAACTCATTTTTGAATATATAAAGTCAGCATTGGAATATATAAAATCATTCCCGAATATATAAAATTTCAGTTTTTACCTTTTCACTCGTACTAGTGAAAGGTAAACTTCGACAGAAGCCACTCAGAGTCGATCGGGCTTGTGAGGTTCGTCCAAAAATAAGCCCATACAAAAAGAATAAATAAATATAGTGTTTAAAATGCCGGGCACATACATCATTTTGAATGAATTAACTGAACAGTGGGTTTTTTAAAAATATTTTTCTGAAGATGTTTTTGTTAACTTAGTTCATTACATTGTAGTAGGAACTCATTGAGTTTACTAAAAATGTGCCCGAGTCATTTCAATCAATATAATCTGACTTTAAATTTATATATTCAGGAATGAGGTTATATATTCTGATGCTGACTTTATATATTCAGGAATGAATTTATATATTCTGAGGACGACTTTATATATTCAGGAATTACTTTATATATTCCAGTTTTAACTATATATTCAGGAATGACTTTATATATTCCGAAAATCATTGTAATTGCCTGTTTGGCACCCCATAGGGCACTGTACAATAGATATATAAGTAGATAGAAAGGAAAGGCACTATATAATAGGCAGACAGGGAAGCTGCTATATAATAATAAATAATATCTATATAGTAATGACAGTAATTTTATTTACTTACTTCCTACAGCGTAAAGTCACAAGTGCAGAGCTTCCAATGTACATATACAAAGTACAGCGATGGCAAAAGTGCATTCTTGATCCGATGTAAAACTGTGTTCATGATTTGAGTTTGCCTCTGTTAAAGTGCGTCTGAGAAAACAGCAGTGTCAATTGCGTCGTTTTGGTGTCGGGGGTTTGAGTTGGGATCATGAACGCGGCTGAGAGAATAGCAGAATAAAAAAAAAAAAAGCTAACCTTTACAAGTATCATAAATTACACCGGCTGTTACAGACTGGAATCAAATGTATGTTTTTATTTTAAAATAGTAAGATTACGTGCAGCTCACTTTTCAAAAGGACTCTTCTGGAATTGAACCCATAAAGTTCAGACTACCATTTAAGAGCTGATACCATTGCGCCACCACAGCGCTCTTAGCAAATGTGTGTCAATATCGTATTCTAACGCAGGTTGTTTTTCTGTAGTTATATTTTTGAATAAAAGTGCACTTGTTCTATTATATTTGTACTTTTTGTGAAACTGTTTCTTTGATATTTGGACTTCAGGCTTCACACATTATAAACTTCATGTCTACATTTTGTCAATTATGACTAAAACATGAAAACGTTTCTTTTTTTAACGATGTGTGTACACAGATCTATGTAGACACGGAACACACATGAAATGCAAGTGTTCCAAATAACAATATCATTTTGTTTGACTTCTCACTCTATACAACTCTAAGCAACTGACATGCAGTTAAACAGACTTGAGCTGAGAAAACTGTGTGCCGGTGGGGGATGTGATAGTAGGCTGCTTGCTGTTTAGCCACAAATTTAGAAGACAAAAAGATGTGACTGAGAGGTGTGAAGCGTTTTAAGGTCAGACGGATCTACGAGTTTTTTCGTAGGCTCTGGTAATTCTAGTGTTAAAGGCCTACTCCTCAAAACATTCTAATGACCATTCTATCGGAGAATGTGAAACTGTTGTTATAATTAAAGTGCAGAATGAATGTGAGAAATTGTATTAGAAAGCAGCGGTACATTCCTTTATTAAAGAAAGGAAAGTAGATTATCACTATAACTGCCAGTTTGTGGTCCTCAAAGGACACAATGTTGTCTTTAGCACTTATTAATTTGTTAGAGCACACCAGTTGCTTGGTGGTGGTGTAGAGGCCTAGCGGTTCCAGGGATCCTGGCTCGATTATTAGCCTGTCTATAGCTGTTCTCCCTTTCTCTTTTGCGTTTCCTTCTGCATTTAAAAGATCCGAGTGTTAGTGTAATTACTGACTCTGAAAAGAACCGTATGCATGAGTTATTGTGCTTCTAGGCATGGCATCCCCTCGAGTTTTGGTTCTTGCATGGAGCTCAGTGCTGCCAGCAACACTGTACAGTTGCTGTGGGTTCACAAAATGGATACAAGATGGTTGAACAGAACAATTCACATGCTAAGCCCTCATACTAAGTAGAGCAATAAGGAATACTAAATGCACAGTTACAGTCACAATTATCAAAACATAAGCTATGAAATGGCTGCAGGCCACTTTCAAAGCCACATTTGCATTACTTGCTTTAATGTACATTCAGAGTGGAGTCCACACCATGAACACAGGTGCTAACACATGTACTAGATAGTGAAAAAGAGAGACAACCTGCTAAGGTCTAAGGTGAACAGCTCACTCCCATTACCCAGTCACCTGAGCTGTTAATGTGCAAATCACATGAACATTTATAGATATCCTAAACCTAAACAAAGATCTATAAAATATGACTATTTCAAGATATCTAAAAATAACTTCTGTGAGAACTCCCATGTTTTGAGAGCGTCTTTAACATATTCTGAGTTCTGGTGAAATGTGTTTGTGTGACTCGGTGATAAATGAGCACTGTTACTTTTTTGAACCCAAATCTGCCAAGACTACTTACAGATGCCCCTTGCCTGGTTAAGCTCTTGTGCCAATTGTCAGCTACTCACGGTCTGGGTGGCAGCTCAGACTGTTCATTCTCCCAGTATACCAGGGACCCTTCTATCCTTGCATTACTGCTATGGTGGCAGGGATGCGAGAAGAGCTTTTTTACAACAAAACTTCTCCGCCATATGCATTTCCCTGCTTCTACAGTCTGATCATTCAGAGCCCTCTGAAACAAAAGCAACCTAGCTGTCAACAACCCTGAAATTGCTTTCATGGGGAATCGCAGAGAGGAGCTTGAGGAGTGTGAGGCTCACTATAGTTCTGATTTGCAGGGTTAGGTTAAAAATAGCTTTGGTCAACTACTCGTGACTACTACTAAAGGTACACTAACTGATGATTAAAATGCATAGGGACAAAATGAAGGGACTTTGTCACATTTTAAACTAAAGGCAACAAGTGATATATTTAATCTGAAGTGCAAATGATAACAAAGATTCAATTGTATCATTAATCCAAATTCTTACTAAAATCTGGTTGTTTAGGCATTGTTAAATAGGTGAAGAAGAATAATTGAAAAGATCATGTGCACTTCTTAGCGCAGAATCAAAAGCAAAACTGTGCGAAAGGAACTGGATTATTTGATGAAGATAGATAGCAAGCAGTCCAATCAAAAGAAAGTTTCATTAAAGACGTTGCAGTGCCTAGTATTAAGGATGTGGCAGCATAAAAGGTTAAACTTGTGACTTCCCGTTTGAATAATCACCCTTTACAAAAAAGACAGATTTTGAAATAGTAAACGTTCACATTATTCTGTTTGAGGCTTACTAAATAAAAGACAGGATTCTTGTCTTAAGCAGTTTTACAGCAACTGAGAAGAACTTGACATTGATATAATCATTTTTCACACGTTTCTTGCTGAAGTCTATGTTGGCAGTGTCAGATACAAAGCCGGAGAAAGTCCTGGATGGGATAGCAAATCACTGGGCCACTCACATATTCATTCTGTGCCCCTTAACTATCACTGGTTAGTCTTAAGGACGTCATTAAGAAACTCCACTTCCTGGTGAAGACCCACACAAACACACAGAAAGCATGCAAACTCAACACAGACCAGATTTGACCCTATTTATTCTTCTGCGTTGAGTCCTTGCCTCTCTTGGCCTCTGTGTATCATTTGCGTCTCTTTTAATGACTCAATATTGTTTACTGCCTAACTACATTGTTCTGACATAGCTTTCATCTGTAAGTGTCGGAGTAGTCTGAAAAGATGGAAGTCCAGCGAATACTGCTGTGGCCCACAGTAAGCAGTAAAATGCTGCCCCTTGTAACTCAGAAACGAGTACAAAACAGCAGTCTTTCATGTCAGTGTTAAGATAAAGAGAAGGTATTCACTTTCAGTCTCAAAGTAAATGAGGAATACACTGGTGTGTCTTTCAACGGTCAAGTCAAACTCACTTGAGCCTGTAATGTTATGTGTGGCATTAAAATAAGACATCCATACGTGGGTGTATGTAAAAGCTTGAATATTCTTGTAGTCAGCCATCATTAACGAGTTTGGCTGCTAAATATTGTGAGATAATTAAATTAACTCAGACTGATGGTAAATTTTCAACCAAATTAAGTTTACATATTTATTAAAATACTTATTGTGAAACTATTATTTTCCCAGTGAGATCTTTTAGGAAACCTAAGGTAAGAAGCTAGTATTTCCATATATTTCTTGAGTAAAGTGAGCATGGCCTCTGGTTCTGGTGAAGATCAAAATGTGTCATTTATAAGGCTCTCATGGCAAAAACACAGCCAACTCCAGCCATACGTGATTGGGGTTTTACAAGAAAGTAAATATGAATGATCAAATGCAGATCAATGTCGTTGCTTTAAATGTCCCTTTTATTAAGTTGTGCTTCTCTGCTCTCTTTACCCTTCTTTCTGATCATTTCTGGCTGTGCCAGTGGGGTACCATGCTGATACTGTGGAGCACATGAAGTGAATATTGAGTGCGAGTGGATACACGAACATGGAGCAGCTGTGTCTTTTGAGCAAAGAGACGCCAATGTCAGGTGTAAAATGATGTGTTCAGTGGTTTGCTTGTTAAATAAGAACAGTTGCAGTGCAGTCTGTTACAAGTCACTAATGATGTGCATTCATTGTTATTGAAAGCAATAGCACTATCAAATACGGAAGCCTTATTTATTTTAGATATTTAATGAGTTGCAGGTTAAGCAGGAAAAAATCATATTAAATCAAGGGCAATTAAATGATGTGTATGTTTGGTGATTAAACAAAAATAATAATAATAATAATAATAAACATAATTATGCCGCTATTGAACTTCTCCCAGTTGTTGTGTCATATCTCTGTGGGTGTGGAGCAACGTTAAAGAAACACTCCAAGACTACGGAGCTCAGCAGACAGTGGAAGCTGCACTGTTATTATCGTCTACTTTGGTTCTAGTAAGTATCCTAAAAGGCCCAGTGTTGATTACTCTCAAAGGTTCATAACGGTTGACCTAATCTGTAAATATCACACTATTCACTCTTTCCCATATATTTCATTCACTTCTGATATTTTTTTTCAGTGTGCTCTTTTACTTTTTCAATAAAAGAAAATTACATGAATATCTACCTGTTTTTTATAAAATTAAAGATGTAATTTCCCCCTGGGGACAAATAAAGTATAATCCAATCCAATATAATGGATAACATAACAACAAAAGCATTTCTTTAACCTGCTTGTTGCAGCAGATGATAGAGGTGGGCTAGAACTTTTCCTGTGGAACTGGGATCAAGGCCGATATGGGCTAGCAGTTTGTTAAGGACACTTAAACCCCACCATATAAGTGTGGCACGTGGAAAAGAACCAGAGCAGCGGGGCAGAACAGTGCAGACAATGGACCGGCCAGCAAACAGACCAAGGTCAGCCGTGCTCGGCATTTTTAAAATTAACGTGCTTTCATTGAATTTCAGATAGAATATACCAAGTGGAAACAAATCAGGGGGTAAGTAATAAGAAGGATTGGAGGGCCGGCCAGCTGCCCATTTGGGGAGTGTAAAGCTGGGGTAGGTGTTGGGGTCTGGAGGAGAACTGGCTGCTTGTCTCCATTATCCAACTCTCTCTCTCTCTCGTGCCCGTTTACCTCTAAGGTTGGCGGATAGTTAGCTGGCAGTAAATAAAATGAGCTGGGCAGTTCTTAGAGTTTTGTGCATTTAGACCAGCGTTTCCCAACCTCGGCCCTGTGGCGCCCCTGTGGCTGCAGGGTTTTGTTCCAACCAGCTTCTCTTTTTAATTGGACTCCTGGGCTAATTAAATGATGTGTTACTTCCCAAGTTCTGTGAACAATATAAATATTAGAAAACTAAAGTTTGCTAAGAAAATATATAATATATATATATATATATATATATTAAAATGTACCAAGCAGTTATATGGGAATAATGTATTTTTTTTCTTTTTAGCAATATTTTCATCTTGATTTTCACTCTACTTTTCCAGGTGTTCTAATTGTTTATTAATGCATTATTTACTAATTAGTGGGTCTGATGCTAAAGTAGGTGTAGCCTTCAATTATTCAGTGTTGTTTGCCAGCATCTCTGATCTGCTCGTTTTAAGTTGTCATTATTAAGATACAACGAAGGGGGAAAAACTGCACAGAGAATGGACAAAATAATGAAATCAACAAAAGAGAGTTAAGCATTTAAATTTATAGCAAAAATATTTCTAAATGTCATAAATGTATAGACCATGCTGCTGTGCTTTTCTGAAAGTAAAATAAAAGAAAAATAATCCCAGCTAATTAAATGAGTTCAGCGTTATTAGGGGTTGTCACTGATTAGGATTCTGGTTGGAACAAAAACCTGCGGCCACAGGGAGTCCCCAGGACT
Source organism: Polypterus bichir lapradei (assembly GCA_026402145.1). Lineage (NCBI taxonomy): Eukaryota > Metazoa > Chordata > Cladistia > Polypteriformes > Polypteridae > Polypterus > Polypterus bichir. The sequence goes on along the minus strand of JANRMT010062791.1, from coordinate 100,502,940 downwards.
GAGTTTGGGAAACACTGCTCTAGATGGTGGGTGTTCAATGATTATATAAGAGTAGTTTTCCAGCAGCTTACACATATTAACAGTGGTTAGAAATACAGTACCTCAGTTCATACAGAACATACAGTCTAAACAGTAGAATAAATGTCATTAAAACTTTTAACAATTTATATACAATATTCATACAGCAAGAAATCTAGTCTAGGCAGAGGATATTTTAGAAAGCCTTATGACTGCTGGTTTAAAAGCTTTCTGGACCACCATGGTAGACTCAGCTTTGTGCTGAAGGTGCTCTGCAGGATGAGCAAGGTACCATACAGAAGGTGTGAGACTTTGTTCATGGCATCCTTCACTTTGCTACTGCCTTCAGGGTGTCTAGGTTAGATCCCAAACCTGATGCAATCGCCCTGATTAACCTCTTAAGTTTACCAACATTCCTTGATGTCATGAAATGGCCCCAACATACAACTGCTTACAAGAGCACACTTGCACCACCATACCCTTGGTTTCAATGGCCCCGGTTATGTCCAGGTGGTGTTCCTGCCTTGTGCCTAATGATTTCTGGGACAGGCTACAGTTACCTCACAACCCTGGCCTGGAAAAGCAGGTTTAGAATGTGGATTGATGGATGGATGGATGGATGGATGAATTGCAGATACCCCAGTCTGTACTCCCCAGTGAAGGCATCAACTAAGTTTCTGTATTCCTCCTCTGTTCTCCCACTTACAAACCCATTGACGGAACAGTCATCAGTGAATATCCACAAGTGGCATAAATTGGAAGCCTAGGAAGATATGCAAGTTAAACATCAGGTGCAAGACTGCTCTCCTCCCTGTGGCTGTCCCTGCATAGCCCCTCTTGAAGCAGACTGATTGTCGAATACCAAACCTGAGAGTAATGCTATTTTGCGTGACCTGTTATTTTATTTTTATTGCTTTTTAAATTAAACATTAGATTTTAACCTCCTCTTCTTTTTTTTTCAGGAGTCAGTTCCACATGAACATAACAGTGGACTCAGCCATGTTGACAGATGTGCATGTTCGTGGTGGTTTATCTTCCTAAGGCATTGGGCTTCAATGACTAACACCTTTTTAAAGGAGTGAAAAAGCTCGAGGGCTTTCCAAAGATTACTGACACGCCAGAAACCCCATTATCACATGACTTCTGTCTGATTACATGGACTTCCTGTTTATTTCAGAATCATCTGACCACAGTTTGCCCTTATTGAGCTCCAGTATCAAACATTACAAGCTAGTATGTCACTGCCAAATATGGAATCGGGTCTCTTTTATTAATTTTAAAGAATCCATAGAATTCTGTTTCACTTTCACATTATAGAGCTTTGTCTGCAGTCACTGACCAACAGTACTGATGATTTCACTTTCTAATTTTTAATTAAGTCCCAATGAAATGGTATACAATTAAAATATCCATATAATTTTCAAGTAAAAATCTGTTTTTACCCAGCTAATAACAAAGTCATTACCAAATGTAAAGGTCTTCGAACAGGTCCTACCTGTGCAGTCCTTCATGTAAGTAAAGCCATTGGAGCCTGAGTCTCTGCCTTTTTGGCAAAAGTAATTAGTCACCTTAAACCCACAACTTGTCTGTTAGATATTCATGCTCATTGTCTTCAAGATACTTTTGAAGTGGTTGGGCCTAGCATCTTGTACATTATAAACAGACAAATATGGATTTTACAGAGTTTTTGAAATTCAGACCCATCTCCAAGTTACCCTTTCTTTCTAAAATTCTGGAGGAGGTTGTCTTTCTACAGCTATATATCTCTATCTATCCATCCATCCATTATCCAACCCACTATATTCCAACTACAGAGTCTATCTATCTATCTCTATCTATTAGTGTATATTATATATACATATATATATACATATACATATATACATACACTGTATAAAATCCTAAGCCTAAAAGATTTTGTGCAGCAATTTTATGTGACTTTTTTGTCATGCTTTAAATTGGCCTTATTGTAAAACTTACATATACAGTATATGTTCGGTATCATTCTGTTCAGAATTTATCGAACTTTCATGTGATGTTGTTAGACTTGCAGATATTCTGTTTTTAAATTATAAACTAAAAAATATCAAGAACTCATGTACCACAAGACAAGACTTAACCAAGAGTGCCAAGAGATTGGGGGCCTGGAAGTAAAAGACAAAGAGTAGGACAGCTGCTGTACAGGCTTTTAAATGTTTGAAGATGCAGATCATGCAGCACGGCAGCAACAGCTGATCAAACAAAGAGGAGGTAAAAAAAAAAAAACACTATTTGTTTCCCATTGTATCACTGGGGTTTCGGAGGAGCAACCATGTCTCCTTGGGGTGCATTCAGCCCCCGTTTCACAACGCAAGTGGCAGACTGGCCGCAACTGGGGGTTGGGTGCCTAAGGCTCACAGCAATTCAGCGGAGCGCCACAGAAGCAAATTCAAGTCAATCACGGTACCACTTTAAACATCTATTGTTGATATTATTTGGCCACTAACCTGCCACGACCCTGCCTGACTGCTGTGTCTGTGTATAGGAGAGTGGCAGATCCCGCTACAATAAATAACCGTGCTGTTTCTGGTTCAAGCTGAATAAAGCTAAAGTACTGAGACTCAGTACATTACAAAAGAAATAAAACAGTACGACAGCTTGTTAATTATGAGAAGCATTTTATTTTCTTTTATGCCATATGTATTATGGATAAATATTTTTGTACATATTTTTATTAGTATTTTAAGGAAATTTTATTTATTTTAGTATTTTATGGTCACTGAACAATAAGCCCACAGAATTGCATTTTTTTAATAAAAAACATTTTGGTCTATAGTTTAATTCTAAAAATACACTTTAATGTAAGACGTAAAAGTTCTATTTGTCTGGCTATGCAGAAGATTAGTGTAAAATGTTTTTAAAAGAATAAAGAAAAAAAATGTTGTATTAGCCGATCAAGTAACATTAAAATGGGTGATCGGTATTAGCCTTTAAAAACCTGCTCAGAGCATCCTTAGTTTAAAGTCTAAATATTCTTGATTGTAACAGACATTTGTCGTTTTTCATCCTCTAATATATAGGGTCATAGATGGCTGGATCTCTAGTAAAGGATCAAAAATCAGAAATAACATCATATTGGTAATCACTGACCTTGAAAAATGATACCACATATGCTTAAGTTTGAAATTCGTCAGTTGTGAAAAGTGTGTACACTTGATGAGCCCCAATTAGGGCGAAACACGTGTCGTGTACTTATCTAGCAGATACTCTGTCACATATCTATGAGCTGCTTCTCACAACTGAGAGGACATGGCGGATGTTTGCCAACTGGCTGACCAACCACAAGCATTACCTGGTAGGTAACCACCTAAATAATCAGATTGTGAATCAGAACTAAGAACATAATGCTGTACTCGATCTTCACCCTGTCAAATGAGTGAATCAGCAGCCGTGGCACAACAGCAGAGGCTTTGCCTCAGGTGCTGACATCCGAGGTCTGATCCCCGTAAGGAGATGCAAAAGTGTAGACACTTGACGAGCCCCAAAGAGGGGGAATCACGTGTTGTGTACTCTTTGTATTATTTGGCAGACACTGCATCACATTATATATATATATATATATATATCTCCACACACACACACACATATATATATACAGTATGGTAAATTATTTACCTCAATAATAAGTAAAACCATGAATCATAACAGACAGACAAGCCAGTAACTAAAGGCTATACATTTGAAGTCTTAAAATGAAAGAATTTCACAAGGAGAATTCAACCTCCTAAAAATGCTGCTAAAATGCAATGCAGCAATACATGCCTTCTCCAAATTTCAAACTGCAGCAGGCAACCACAAAACTTAGTTCCTCCTCATCTTGGTTGCTCAGAATTCCACATCACTGAACCATTCCATGATTTTTGGGTTGATGACGAGATTATTAAAGCAGAGGCTGTGATTCAGAATAGTACAAGAAAGGCATCCATGCTTTTGTCTGATGACATGCAAAATGAGGAGTTCGGCAAACACTTCTAGTTCTCCTACGAGTAAATTCTAACAATGATGTAATAAATGACTAGCATGCCCCTTACCCCAGGGCACCACTAAGAAGGCATACGACAACCGAGGATGCTGGGTTGTAAGGTCAGTACTGAGAATAATCATCACCAGAGGAAGCCCATGGCAGCCCTGGCTTCAAGTTTTCACCCTACATGTTCAGACAGGTGGAGAGTCTTGTCCTAGGCAGCGGAGTTTTTACTAGTCTCTCAGGTCCATCACAGGTGAGGTTCACTTGCCTGGGATCATTCATCACGTTTTATGGGAAAGCATGTAGTCTTCTTGTTTTGGGGATTTGGTTTCTATAGCAGGCAGTGTGGCGTAGTGGGTAAGGCTTTGGACTACAGTCCCTAAGATTGTGGGCTCAAACCCAGCTGTTCATCCTGTGTGACCATGAGCAATCCATCTCACATGCCAGTAGTCCAAGTGCAGGGGGAGAAAAAAAAAATTCAACCAATTGTATCTCAAATGTTGTAAGCCTCCTTGGATAAAGGTGGCAGGCAAACAAGTATATGTACTAAAGTGTACATGTGGTGCACTCCACTGATGGCTGTTCAGTATTTTCAGAAGCTTTATATGATAACGCTTCACAAATGCAAGACTCTGGCACAATAATAAATGGCATGGTTGTTAACTAACATACAGTGCATCCGGAAAGTATTCACAGCACATCACTTTTTCCACATTTTGTTATGTTACAGCCTTATTCCAAAATGGATTAAATTCATTTTTTTCCTCAGAATTCTACACACAACACCCCACCCCATAATGACAATGTAAAAAAAGTTTACTGGATGTTTTTGCAAATTTATGAAAAATAAAAAAAACTGAGAAATCACATGTGCATAAGTATTCACAGCCTTTGCTCAGTACTTTGTCGATGCACCTTTGGCAGCAATTACAGCCTCAAGTCTTTTTGAATATGATGCCACAAGCTTGGCACACCTATCCTTGGCCAGTTTCGCCCATTCCCCTTTGCAGCACCTCTCAAGCTCCATCAGGTTGGATGGGAAGCGTCGGTGCACAGCCATTTTAAGATCTCTCCAGAGATGTTCAATTGGGGGTGGCGCAGTGGTAGCACTGCTGCCTCACAGTTAAGAGACCTGGGTTCGCTTCCCGGGTCCTCCCTGCGTGGGAGTTTGCATGTTCTCCCCGTGTCTGTGTGGGTTTCCTCCGGGCACTCCGGTTTCCTCCCACAGTCCAAAGACATGCAGGTTAGGTGCATTGGTGATTCTAAATTGGTCCTAGTGTGTGCTTGGTGTGTGGGTGTGTTTGTGTGTGTCCTGCGGTGGGTTGGCACCCTGCCCAGGATTGGTTCTTGCCTTGTGCCCTGTGTTGGCTGGGATTGGCTCCAGCAGACCCCCGTGACCCTGTGTTCGGATTCAGCGGGTTGGAAAATGGATGGATGGATGTTCAATTGGATTCAAGTCTGGGCTCTGGCTGGGCCACTCAAGGACATACACAGAGTTGTCCTGAAGCCACTCCTTTGATATCTTGGCTGTGTGCTTAGTGTCGTTGTCCTGCTGAAAGATGAACCGTTGCCCCAGTCTGAGGTCAAGAGCACTCTGGAGCAGGTTTTCATCCAGGATGTCTCTGTACATTGCTGCAGTCACCTTTCCCTTTATCCTGACTAGTCTCCCAGTTCCTGCCGCTGAAAAACATCCCCACGGCACGATGCTGCCACCACCATGCTTCACTGTAGGGATGGTATTGGCCTGGTGATGAGCGGTGCCTGGTTTCCTCCAAACGTGACGCCTGACATTCACACCAAAGAGTTCAATCTTTGTCTCATCAGACCAGAGAATTTTGTTTCTCATGGTCTGAGAGTCCTTCAGGTGCCTTTTGGCAAACTCCAGGCGGGCTGCCATGTGCCTTTTACTAAGGAGTGGCTTCCGTCTGGCCACTTTACCATACAGGCCTGATTGGTGGATTGCTGCAGAGATGGTTGTCCTTCTGGAAGGTTCTCCTCTCTCCTCAGAGGACCTCTGGAGCTCTGACAGAGTGACCATTGGGTTCTTGGTTACCTCCCTGACTAAGGCCCTTCTCCCCCGATCACTCAGTTTAGATGGCCGGCCAGCTCTAGGAAGAGTCCTGGTGGTTTCAAACTTCTTCCAGTTACGGATGATGGAGGCCACTGTGCTCATTAGGACCTTCAAAGCAGCAGAAATTTTTCTGTAACCTTCCCCAGATTTGTGCCTCAAGACAATCCTGTCTCGGAGGTCTACAGACAATTACTTTGACTTCATGCTTGGTTTGTGCTCTGACATGAACTGTCAACTGTGGGACCTTATATAGACAGGTGTGTGCCTTTCCAAATCATGTCCAATCAACTGAGTTTACCACAGGTGGACTCCAATCAAGCTGCAGAAACATCTCAAGGATGATCCGGGGAAACAGGATGCACCGGAGCTCAATGTTGAGCTTCATGGCAAAGGCTGTGAATACTTCTGTACATGTGCTTTCTCAATTTTTTTATTTGTAATAAATTTGCAAAAACCTCAAGTAAACTTTTTTCACGTTGTCATTATGGGGTGTTGTGTGTAGAATTCTGAGGAAAAAAATGAATTTAATCCATTTTGGAATAAGGCTGTAAAATAAAATGTGGAATAAGTGATGCGCTGTGAATACTCTCCGAATGCACTGTACACATGTTTTTTTGAGGTTCATCTAATTTTTCCATTTTTAAAGCACTAAAACTAGCATCATTTTCGTCAATGATATTTATATCCCCCAGGTATTAATTAGATCATGGTGACTACTGGCTGAACGTCCTTTCCTGATGATAGCTGCTTGCATCAGATCAGACACTAACCTAGGCCTGGTCAAAAGGGTCTCCTAGCTGACTGGTTATATGCCCTAGATACTGGGTGGGGCATTTTTAATGCAGTGTTTCTACAGTAGTTTTATTATTTAATGTACAGTATTACTTTTGTTGTCAGCCATATTAATCACACATCTATCGACTGTGTGCTGACCTTCCAGCACAGTAACACTTTTTGACAGCCAATAACATGCTGCCTTTTTTTTTCTTTTTTTCAATCTTTCACCAACATGTCCTCTTATTTATCACTGTATTAGATGCACTAACTTTAGAATGAGCATTCATTGGTTGTCAGTTCTCATGTACACAGAGGCCGTCTCTATGACTAAATCCAATGGTCGCTTGATATCTCAGACTAGACGACAGCCCTACACAGCAGCACATTGCTGAATGCTCCCAACTCTCTTAAGATTATGTAAATGAAGGCTACAGCTGAAAATCACTAGAAAAGTCATCACATGTGACACAGCCCTCGGAGTTCACTTTCCATGCTATGTCTATTTCAGCCCAAAGGTTAACTCTCTTCACTGTCAGCATGGTGTGTGATGAAGTGTGCCCTGCGATGAGCCGTCATTCCATGAAGAGATTTTTTTTTTTTTTGGAATGCACCCAATAATGAGGATGGGCTCCGACCCCCTATGGCAATGCCTTGGATAAAGTAGGTTCAGATTACAGACTCATGTCTTTAGTGTGGCAGCATCATGGTGGAGTAATTACTGCTGCTCTCTCACAACTACATGGACCCGAGTATGAATCCACACCAATGGACAATCCACTGTATCTATTGTGTCTTATTACCCTGACATTCCAAAGACATGCATGCCACTTTTTGATACCTGGAAGTCCTAAACTGGTCTGCTAAAAGATGTAAGCTTCATAGCAGCCTCAGGCTGAACAGAAACACCAAATAATGTTCTGTGGATTTGGCATTGGCAATATGGTGTTAGCAGGAGGACGACCACAACCACAGTATCAAGCAGAAGTCAGAAAATCAACAAAGTAGAAGGCAAATAGACCCTGTGGTCCAAAATGTAGAATCATTGCTGAAAAGGCAGCAAACTGAATTTGTATAAGTAAAGTAAGGCATAAAAAACAGATAGAGAGGTCACAGTGGATAGATCCAGAAATGCAAAGGACCTGCCATTAGGTAATTCACAGGACAGTAGATTGACACACCCTCCAGTCACATGGCTGCCTGATCAAGTGAGCTGCTAAGACACATTGATCGAGGGGTGGGGCTAAGAACAAGATTGGCAGCAGGCCACACATAAAAGGAGAGGTAGAGGTCAGAATAAATCCTGGCAGCCGTGGATCTTAGCAGGTCCTGTAAAGCGGGGGTGAGCAGGTGTGGCACCTTGTTAAAGTGCTAGCTTTGAAAGGCTCTATCTAACATGACGACTAATTCATAGAAAACCACTAGCATTCTGAGGGGAAATTATTCATAGAATGTGTTTATGCTACAACTCACAGGATGGTGGAGAATGTGCCACCTGCAGTGCACTAAATTCTCATTTGTGTCATCATAATAATGGGACCAGCCCAGGAGTTTGTGGCACTCCACTTGTGAGCCTAGACATGAGCTCTTTCCTTATTTGACTGTCAGTCACTTCTCGTGCCTTGACCTGCATGTGACATTCAGATCTATTGTTCACATTTTCCTTTCCTCTATGCTGACCTCTAGGCCTGCCAGAACCTCTCTAAATGAGGAATACTGTTACAGGTCTTTGCTGTGTCACCGGAACGGTCCTTTCCAGCTGAAATCTATTTATCATATGTGCCTATGTGCGACTAAGCCTAGTTATCTCAAATTTAAAGCCTGATGAGAGCAGCTGGAACAACTTCAAAAAGCTGAGCTGAGTCGCTGAAACTGGTGGGAAAGGAAGTTTGAAGAATATAAACATTTCAACCAAGAATAGTACAATTTGCCTGATGGCGGCCTTTTGTTGAATTGCCTGTACGGTTTGAAAGTCAGACCACAGGGAGCAACTACAGTGACTCTGGATAGAGCTGCTTTTGGACACATATGCAGAGCAGGATATCAGCAGCATGACGTGGCTCCTGGAATTTTTTTGTATCATTGTTTTGAAAATACAAACAATCAGATCAGCATACCATTGTCAGGGAAAGTTTATAAGATTAGCTGAGACTTTACATTAAGTAGGGTAGCATGGTAGGTGAAGACTAGGGTTCAGATTCCAGCCAGGTGACAGTCACTTGTGGCGTTTTTTCTGTACATTTTAATGTCCTCAGTGGCTCAAGCCTAGTCCAATAGGTGACCTGTCTAAGTTTAGTTCTGCTAGTTCTCTACACCTCTTTAGCTGAAAGAAAAACTCACAAATGGACACTAAACAGTAGTGATGAACATTAGTGGTGAAAAGAACATATCAGTTCATGTGGGATTATGAAAGAACAAGTTGACCTCTAAGCACATAAGAGCATCGATAATTGAGAGGAGACCATTCAGTCCATCAGGCTTGTTTGTTTAGCTTATAGCTAAGATGTCCTAGTATCTCATCCAGATTCTTTTTAAAAGGTTGTCAGTATTTCTGTTTCAGATACATGTCTCCATAGTTTGTTCCAGAGTCCCACAACTATTTGCAAAAAGTAAGTGCTTTCTGGCCTCACTCCTAAATACACTTTCTCTTAATATCCACTGGTATCCTGAAGTATGTCATTCACTGTTAAGTTAAAAGAATTCTGCTACATTTATCAGCGTCTTTGAGGATTTTAAATACCTGGATTAGATCCCCAGGCAGTCTCTGCTTGAGACTAAAGAGGTTTCATTCTCCAAGTCTATCAGAGTACGATAAAGCCTGGGATGCACTTGGTTGCTCTTCTCTGCAAATCTTCAAGTGCTGCTATGCCTCTCTTGTAGTGTGGTGACCAGAACTGCACACAATACTCTAGCGCAGGGGTCGGCAACCTATGGCACGCGTGCCACACTTGGCACGCCAAGCAATTTCAAATGGCACACAGACTCTTCACGTTTCCTGTATAAAGTTGATTATAAATCGATTAGCGGGGTTTCCTCGCTCATTTCGACACTTGGGCGTAGCGGGGTACCAGCCACAGACTTATCCAGACTTGTTGTAACAGCAGCCTAAGTAGGTCAGGGGAACAGTCTATATGCGAAATCTCAGAAACTAACGACAGTAACGTCAACTAGCGAGATCAAAATTCTATTACATAAAAAATTGTGGCGCATTTGCTTTAAAACCTGTTGTGTGTATATCTGGATTTCGTTGTATACAAGCACAGATATCATTTTTCAGGTGATATTTTAACGATACCCACTATAGAACAACGTTGGTTTTTGCATTTTATAAATGTTTTCTAATATGAACATTGGTTACGACTTTCCGGTCATGTGCTGCAAATATGCAGATCTAGATCTACAAAGGCCGGATGCCGGTAGTTGAATAATATATATGGTTAATATTGATTAATCTAAATATATCCATTGTATAAAAAAACTGAGATGGTCATATTTTTATTAGTTCCTAGATCTACTTAGAAAAAACGTCAATATAATTAAGGTCCACGCTTCTAAACAAGCTGTGTACAGCGATCGGCATTGTAGTGTCATTATGACTAGTTATACCTGACAGTTTACTGACGGTTTTCCTCTCATATGCACGTATGTAGATCTATAATTCTGCGTTTACACGGACAAATTTATGTGTGTATTTATGTATTTAATATCTGAAAATCTGAATGACTCGGTAATTCAAATAAATATGCATGTGAACCGGATGTGTTTGCTGAGTGTGCTCTTAAACAATTCATAAAAAAATTTTATATCTTAGTAAAGTTTTTTTTGCTTATAAGTAGTGGTTTATATGTAAATATTGGCATTGATATTTGCTGATTTATTTATATTTCCAGAAGATCATTTTTGTTAAATATGGCTGCAAAGAAAAGGAAACTTGATCATCGACCATTTCAAGAAAATTGGACAAAAGAATATGGATTTGTTGGACAAAAAGATCGTGCTGTGTGTGCTTTCTGTTGTGAAAGTGTTGTGTGTCGCACATCTAGTGTACAAAGACACTTTCAAACAAAACACCAGTCTAAGTTTAAAACCTCAGAAGAGAAAAGTGAAGCTATCAAAAAAGCTATTTCTGGTTTCGAAAAACAAACTAGTATTTTGAGCAAAGCAGTTGGAATGAAGATTAAAGCTACTGAATGTAGTTATAAAATAGCTGAATGTATTGCTTTGAAAGGGAAACCGTTTACAGACGGAGAATACATCAAAGAAACTTTTTTAAGCAGTGCTGAAATTTTATTCGGTGATTTACCAAATAAGGAGATTATATTCACTCGTATTAGAGAAATACCAATTTCTGCAAGATCAGTTGAGAGGCGCATAACTGATTTAGCTGAAAATGTAACAACTAAACAAATATCTGGATTAAAACAATCTCAAGTATTTAGTGTTGCGCTTGACGAAAGCACTGATTTAAACGATTTGTCTCGCTTAGCCTTGGTTGCAAGATATCCTGAAAATAATCACATTTATGAAGAGTTGTGTTGCTTATTACCACTTCATGACACAACCAAAGCAGAAGACATTTTGACTGCATTTATTAGTTATTTTGCTAAACATGACATAGACTTAAACAAGTTATTCTGTGTGACAACCGATGGTGCTGCTGCAATGGTTGGCAAGAAGAAAGGATTTGTAAAACTTCTTGAAAATCATGTTGGCCGCAAACTTTTGAATTTTCATTGTATTATACACCAGGAGAGCCTATGTGCAAAGACCTCATCTCTGAATTTGGTCTCTGTGATGACAACTGTTGTTGAAATAGTCAACTTTATAATTTCTCATTCTTCACTGGTTCACAGGCAGTTCAAGTTTCTTTTACAAGAAATTGAGTGTGAATATGGAGATCTTCTGCTACACAGCAATGTTCGCTGGCTTAGTCGAGGCAAAGTTTTAAATAGATTTGTCAGTTGTCTTGGACCTATTAATGTGTTTCTTAATGAAAAAAAGAAACATTTTCCTGAACTGAATGATGAAAACTGGGTGTTAAAGTTGATGTTTCTGACTGACATAAGCACACATTTAAATGAACTTAATCTGAAATTACAAGGACAGGGACAAACAGTACTTGATCTTTTCAGCTATTGGAAAGCATTTACAATGAAACTAGACATTTTTACCCGTGATATCAACATCAAAGCATTCAAGTACTTCCCGAATGTGAAGAATCTCTCAAATCAATTTGAAGTAAATGTAGATGAGCTTCAAGAGTACATTGAAGCACTCAAAGCAGAATTTGATAAACGAAGTAAAGACTTCCACATTCATGGATCCTTATTTTCGTATCTCATTAAGCCTGATATAATTGATTTGGAAACTACCCAGTTGGAACTATTTAGTTGGATGGATATTGATGACTTTGAAATGCAACAGATTGACTTCAGATCTTCAGAATTATGGACATCAAAATTTGTTGAACTACGGAAGTCTCTGGAAAATGAAAATCTAGAAAAGTCTGCAGCTATTCTCAGCTGTTGGACATCCCTTCCGAATTATTACATCTGTTTGAAGAAAATTGCTTTTGCTCTTCTTTCAGCTTTTGGATCAACCTATTCCTGTGAGCAAATTTTCTCTCACATGAAAGCAGTGCTAAATCCACAGCGTAGTCGCCTAACGCCTGAACATTCAGAAAATTGTGTCAAACTCAAAGTGACAAAGTATGTTGTCGATATTGAGCAACTGGCCAAGACCATGCAAGGGCAAGGCTCCCATTAATAATAAAAAAGTTTTTTTAAAAATCTTTCAAGAAACTCTATTTCTTTTAATGTTGTTTACAAATTTACATATTATTGAATATCACTATATATTAATTAATTAAAATATAAAAATAAAATATATGGTAAAATAAGAATATTGACCTCGACTTGTATAAAATGATATGTGATGTTGGCACTCTGAATAATTTGAAACCTTAAGTTGGCACACAGTTAGCAAAAGGTTGCCGACCCCTGCTCTAGCGCATTATATAGTCTGACCATAACATCTTTCAATTTATATTCAACATTTCTCTTCTTCTTTTTGATTCTACTTAATCGCCGTATTAAAATGAAGAAATGTGCAAAAAGAGTTTAATGTTTAAATTGCTTTCAGTATCTTTCTGGAGACTCCCCTTGGGCACCAAGTGGTGTAGCACACCCAGCATGGCTCTTTCCTACATATTAAGATACTTCAGTCCCCTCTTTCTTGTGCCAATGCTAAACAAAAAAAGATATGCACATACATTCTAAAACTGGCTTAATCCAGTCTGGGGTCATGGCATTACAGTAGTAGTAATAGTACTGTGAAGTGTACAGAGTACCATCAAATTCTTAGCAGTACATAATCAACAAACAATTTGTTCATCATGTTCCCGGAGAGTGATGACGATCAAACCTCTTGTACTTCTTCCTCCTATTGAAACTGAACTGGAAGATCACAACTCAAGAGAAACACAAGTTGAGTTGGGGCCCATCATGGACAAAGTGGCAGTTTAGACCTGGCAGTTCATGTCATTTGCACATGGACCACTGCAGATGACCAGCTTCAGGATTTGAGATCTGGAATCTGGATCTGAGAGGCAACACTAACTGGTGTGCCATCTAATAAATATATCCATATGTAAAATGTTAACATATTTAAACTCCCTATTTGGTTTTGCTGGTACTATCTTGTAAAGACTTTTCGTGGAAACAGCTAATAAAAGAAAGTGTGTCATTTTGTTAATAGTAGTGCTTCCTGCTCATTTCTCTCTTTTGCACATGAAATTTGAAAATAAATCCCATTGATGCTTCTGTACCCAGCTCATTATGTGTGGTCGCAAAATAAAAGTGACCCAAATTCTACTCATGAGAAGTCCCAGAGGCTTTCAGCTAGGATGCAGATGGTCTCCAGTTTAATGGCAGCAGCAGGATAAGTACAAGTGTTTTGAGGCGCTGAAGAGATGAGCCGCTCCAGACTTTGGCATAGGGTTAGGCACTGGATTCAAGCAGTGCAAAATTCCTGGTGGTCAGTTGATTTCTCAATTAAAGTACAAATACAATAGGTAGCCAAGTCAGGCTGAAGTGAAGGATACGGAAAACTTTTTTTCCCGAAAGACTGCACAGCTCCCCTTGTGAAAGACAGCCTTGTTTTCATGACTCCTTTGTGGCTTTAAGGTTGGCAGTTGTAATGAATTCTTTTATCTTTGGCTATTAATGTGTATGAGCGAGACAGAGAGAGTAGATATGCAGATTCTTGCCAAGATCCAAAAGTGAGGTCTTGTTAAAGCGATTTCCTAGAATTTAAGGAGCCCTTTGCTTACTTTTGTGTCTAAGTGTACTTGTTTTAAGTGACAGCAAATGGAGGGACTTTTAGAAGGCAGGAGGTATGGAATCTCGGGCTGCCAGCCATTTCCCTGTCACAATGCCATCAAGGACTTTGGCTTTATTTGTCAAAATGTTCTAACAGTTTGCACTGTGACAACTGTAAGGCGTAGAGAAAGAGCCACCCACTGTATTATATGAGAAATAAGAAGAGGCGAGACAATTCCTGATGCTGCACAGGGCCTGGCTGAGCTTCTGTCATCCATTTGCCTGGCTTAGTTAATTGCCAGCCATTGGCACCTTCAAGACTGTTCTTCTGGCTGCTCAAAATATCACTCCCCCCATTACATAACCCACTCAGTCCAGTTCAGAAGTTGAAGTTGCAAGAAGCCAGTCAATTGTGGGACACACTCCTATCATATGGGGTTAGTGTAATCTAACAGTCAAGGTCTTTGGCCTGGAAAACTGGAGTATCAACATAAAACCCCACACAGTCAAAAATCAGGCACAGTAGTCAAATCCAGGAGCCTAGAGCCATGAAACAGCCTTCAGCTTTCTCACGTACGAGTTCTTTTGAGCATGTTGTACCAGGTTTCCTTCTCCTCTGTCATTCCTCCTTACATGTATCTATCGCCTTCCTTGGTATAAATGCTCCTTCCCCTCAGACTTTACTAAATTTCATTTTTTCTGCATTAACGTAGATACCGTATTTATGCGTGTACCACGCGCAAATTTTTTTCCCGAAAATTAGCATTAGAAAATCAGGTGCGCATCATACACGAGGAAATGTAATTCTGTAATGTTTACTTCTGCTTGGGCTCGCTCGCTCACTCGCCCTCTCTCTCTCTCTCTCGCGCTCTCTCTCTCTCGCCTGCCCACTCGCGCTCGACAGCGCTCTCTCTCTCTTTCTAAACGCTTCCTATACAATCACAACACGCGTCGTACAAGGGGCAAAACTTTTTTCGCGATTTTCTTTGTAAAAATTAGGGTGCGCGTCTTACACGAGGGCGCGTGGTACACAAGTAAATACGGTATTACCGCATAAATACCGTGGGAGCAAAATGCATAGTCTAGAAAAAAAGTAATAATTCATTTACAGTATTACAGAACAGAATTTAGAAGCAGTAAGAAACTAAAGAAATCTACAAGGTGGATAAAATAAGGAGCTACAAGGAAGTAAAGGGAAACAGCAGCTGTATTAAGCATAAAAGACTAATAACTCCACTGCTAACTGTAGGACACAGTAGAGCAGGAGAGAAAAGGTTAAAAAGATTAGGAAGGCTAAAAAGCTGCACTGCAGAAAAGGTGAAAGATGACAAAAGGAGATTATTTTAGCATGTTTGTAGTAGAAGAATGGTGAAAGTAAACGTGAAGAGTATTAGGAACAGTAAAGGTAAGCTAGAATATACAGATGGTGAAACAGCAAAAGCTTTGATTTTGAGCTCTTTTTACAGTGTATATGTTTGAAGATGTTGAGGACTTCCTAAAAGTAACAAGGACTACTAAGGAGGTACTGAGTGACTTGGAAATTGGAGAGAGAGATAGAAGTACTCCTTGGATTGATAGGCTGAAATCGATTTGTCTTTGAGTGCTTAAAGAGTTTGTGAATACATACTGTATACTGTATAAACCTTTGACACATATTTTACAATAATCTCTGCACATTGGGGAAATTCCTAACGAATGACAACTAATAAATATTATCCCACTATACAAAGTGTAATCGGGCTGATCCAAATAACTTTAGGCCAGTAAGTGTAACCTGCATCATGGGTAAATTAATGGAATTATTAAGGAAAATTTTGAGCAGCACATGTCTAGGACAGACATATTAGCAAATACTCAACATGCATTCAGACAAGGAAGGTTGTGTTTCACTAATATAATGGAATTCTACAGTATGAGGAAGCAACAAAATGATATGATATGAGAGGTGCACTTGGTATTATGTATCTTGCTTTTCAGAAGGCTTTTGATAAGGTACCATACGAAAGGCTTGTGATAAAACTAAAACAAATGGAAATTCAAGGTGTGCCGTGTAGTTTTGTACAAAATTGTCTCAAACACAGGAAGCAAAGGGTTATGTTGTGGGAAACTTTTTCAGAATTAACTGATGTTAACATGGTGTCCCACAGAGATCAGTGCTAAGACCATTGCTTTTTTAATACACATAAACAGTCTGGAAAAGAATATAATCAAGAAGCTTGGTAGGTTTGCAGATGATATCAAACTAGGTGAAAAGGCAGATCATGTAGATACCACTGGATTGTTACAAAAGGACTTGGACAGAACACAGGCTTGGTCAGATCTGGGGGCAAATGAACTTTAATATGAATACAGGCAAGGTATTAAACATAGGAAGTAAAAACTGTTAGGTCTGAATACACAATGGAAGGTCTGAAACTTGAAAGTACAACTTAAGAGAAGAATCTAGGAGTCAGAGTGGACTCATCATTATTTACATAAAGACAGTGTACCGAAGCAATCAAATATGTAATGATGCATGGAGTGCAAGTCAAAGGAGGTTATGCTTAAGCTTTATAACACAGCATTGGGTTCTCATTTTAAGTACTGTGTACAGTTTTCTTCTCCATATTATTAAAAAGACATAGCAATGCTAGAAAAAATCTATACAAGATTGACTAGGGTGACTGAGGACTAACAGGTACAAGTTATGAGGAAAAACTTAAGGAGCTGAAACTTTTCACATGAAGCAAACTGAGATTAAGAAGCGAGATGCTCAAAGTGTTTAAATTATGAAACTGTTACTATAAAATAAATTTTGAAACATGAACACAGGGCCATAGCTAGAAATGGGTAGAATATGGGTAGATTTCACACAAATGTTAGAAAGTTTAATAAAACACCACATATGGTGGACAGCAGGACTTGAGGACAATCTAGATAAAAATACAAGCTCATTGGGCTGAATGGCCTCATCTCATCACAACTTTTCTAAGGTTCTAATTCAGTAGTCTACCATTGACAACACCTACTGCTCTACAGTTGTGCTTGAAAGTTTGTGAACCCTTTAGAATTTTCTATATTTCTGCATAAATATTTCTGCATAAATAATTTTTCACTCAAGTCCTAAAAGTAGTTAAACAAATGAGACAAAATTATTATACTTGGTCATTTATTTATTGAGGAAAATGATTGAATATTACATATTTATGAGTGGCAAACGTATGTGAACCTCTAGGATTAGCGATTAGTTTGAAGGTGAAATTAGAGTCAGGTGTTTTCAATCAATGGGTTGACAATCAGGTGTGAGTGGGCACCCTGTGTTATTTAAAGAACAGGGATCTGTCAAAGTCTGCTCTTCACAACACGTTTGTGGAAGTGTATCATGGCACGAACAAAGGAGATTTCTGAGGACCTCAGAAAAAACAGTTGTTGATGCTCATCAGGCTGGAAAAGGTTACAAAACCATCTCTAAAGAGTTTGGACTCCACCAATCCACAGTCAGACAGATTGTGTACAAATGGAGGAAATTCAAGACCATTGTTACCCTCCCCAGGAGTGGTCGACCAACAAAGATTATTCCAAGAGCAAGATGTGTAATAGTCAGCGAGGTCACAAAGGACCCCAGGGTAGAAGGCTATTGGAAGAATGTTTTGTGGACAGATGAGATCAAAATAGAACTTTTTGGTTTAAACAAAAAACGTTATGTTTGGAGAAAGGAAAACACTGTATTCCAGCATAACGACCTTATCCCATCTGTCAAACATGGTGGTGGTAGTATCATGGTTTGGGCCGGTTTTGCTGCATCTGGGCCAGGATGACTTGTCTTCATTGATGGAACAATGAATTCTGAATTATATCAGAGAATTCTAAAGGAAAATGTCAGGACATCTGTCCATGAACTGAATCTCAAGAGAAGGTGGGACATGCAGCAAGACAACGACACTAAGCACACAAGTCCTTCTACCAAAGAACAGTTAAAGATGAATAAAGTTAATGTTTTGGAATGGCCAAGTCAAAGTCCTGACCTTAATCCAATCGAAACGTTGTGGAAGGACCTGAAGCGAGCAGTTAATGTGAGTAAACCCACCAATATCCCAGAGTTGAAGCTGTTCTGTACGAAGGAATGGGCTAAAACTCCTCCAAGCCGGTGTGCAGGAATGATCAAAAGTTACCGGAAACGTTTAGTTGCAGTTATTGCTGCAAATGGGGGTCACACCAGATACTGAAAGCAAAGGTTCACATACTTTTGCCACTCACAAATATGTAATATTCAATCATTTACCTCAATAAATAAATGACCAAGTATAATATTTTTGTCTCATTTGTTTAACTGGGTTCTCTTTATCTACTTTTAGGACTTAAGTGAAAATCTGATGATGTTTTAGGTCATATTTATGCAGAAATATAGAAAATTCTAAAGGGTTCACAAACTTTCAAGCACAACTGTAGTTGAGAGATTCATCATTGGTATTGAAAGCACCACAGCAATTATCTGAGGAGCCTTTGCTTCTCTATGTGATAGAGCAAAGGTTTTGAATACTCGTTGAAAGGCATTGTAGGCTACTTTGGAGTTTTTTTGTCTTCAATATACTGCATAGAAAATATAGCTGCTAATTTAAATGAACAATAAGATAAATATAAATTATTTGCTTGAAACATTTTTTGAGTGCTTCATTTTTATAAAAACAAAACAGCCACCATAACAATGATAATAATAATCCTTAAACTGGACTAGCATAAGAGACATACTGTACACAAAGCAATATAAAACGAAATGGTCAATATGACAGAATGAATGTAACACTAGGCTTTGAATGCACTGCTAAAGACTGATTTAATTCAAAATCAAATTATGATCTTCTAAACTGAAACAACACTGTTCACTACAATCTATGGAAAAGCTAATGACACTCTTCACATTCACTCCTGGTTCTCTAAAATGCTCTTTATAGTTGGCTTCTAATGGGAGAAACTCATTGACATCAGGCATTCAGTGTGTTTACATGCACACACATAATCAGGTTAAGGTGAATAACCCAGTTAAGGCAGAATCCTGGGTTCTTAAAAATCTGTGTTTACATGTGCAAGTTATCCTTTGTTAATACGCGCCAACCTCATTAAATTGCACAAAAAAGGGTTAAATGTCATCATCAGCCACAGTAAATTCGAAAATAGCTTGACGTCTGTGATCTTTTTCTTGTGCTTTATAAATGTGTTTAGCCAAACTGACGATTTACTTTTAGGTTTTTGTTACTGGAATGAACACAGCACACTCTTTTCTGCTTAGCTGTGTGATTGGGCCCAGCAAATGACCCGGTGCGTGTGCTTCTTCTCTTATTCCCAATGCTGCTGGAATAACAACAACACAGGAATTTTTACTGCAACTGGATAAATACTGCGTTAGGTCACTCATTACTTTAAAAAGTAATCAGACTACATAATGTGTGTTTCATTAAACGTGTTTCCTTACTGTTCTCAAGATTGTGTTGATGAGTTCAGCATTTTATGTTCAGCTCATCAACATAAATTTAGCGATTTCTAAAATATTAAGACATATTATTTCATCCTGGAAATGTATTTTGTGTGCACTTCTACCTGTAGCTGTTGAAAGCGTTTGTGAAGCAAATACACGTGCACATTGAGTGCCACAGACAGGCACAGACTAAAATATCATTAACAGTAACCTGGTGGATGGTTTACAAAGCCACATAATTTGATTATTCACTGAGAAATCTGTCACTGTTAACCAAGTTTCTCTCAGAGGCCAATAACCACATTTCTGTATCTGGAATAAGTGTTTACATGGCATTTCAGAATTCAGGTTTCTGTGAAAAAGCGGGTTATTGAAGAGCATGTAAACACACTAACTGAAAGAAAGGTGACATTGCGCTCTCTATATATGCTTGTGTGAACACAGTAAACAGAAATCATTGATCAAGGTCAGTTTATTTCAAGAACATAAAATAAATGTATGGTTTATTGCACAACTTTAGTAAGGTAATGATTTTGCGGCCATCATCAATGTAGGCCCACCCTGTTCAAATGGTGGCTTATGGGCCACTTGCAGCCCAGTAGCAACTTCCAAGTGGCCCAGCCTGTGGTCCCACCAGAAATGCAGAGAAAAACTAAGAACACCACATTTCACAAGCCTTCAGAAATTCCAACATAAATATCTACAGTAGTACAGATCATGAATGTAACACTCTGCCTAGCCTAGAAACATTCAACCCACAATGCAGCGTGCTGATATGTGTCTAGAAGTGGAGGCAGTAGTCTATGATACAGTGATTTTTTTATTTTTTTGGTAATGGTACGTTGATCTACATATTAAAAAATTCTATAATAAATTGTGTGCCAAGTCTTAGTTGTAGTCCAATTTCATCAAGTGAGTGTGATCTTGGGTTTTCGCAAATTAACCTAATTGTTACTCCTTGAGAACCTCGTTACTGACAAGCACCGTCGCCGAACTTTTCTTGATACGATTGGTTGGTCCTCCACTCACATGCATCAATCTTGCAGATTTATTTATGACTGTTACAAGGATGACAATCAGCTATTGACAATCAAATCAAAGAATGAATGAATTAGAAAGACTGCATTTGATGAAAACATGCAAAAAGTTTTTTTTTTTTTTTTTTTTTTTTTAAACTCAATCAAATTAAACACTAAATGCTTTGCAGGACTACATAACTTTTTTGTAGAATGTACAGCTTGTTATTAACCTGTGGTTAATATTCTTTGATTTCGGAATTCTGTGTTAATAATTTTAAACTATCAAGCATAACATTATGTAGTAAGGTACACTTACACAGGTGGCATAGTGGTAGAGCTGCTGCCTCACAATAAGGAGATCATGGGTTCGCGTCCTAAGTCCTACCTGCATGAAGTCTGTAAAACACTTTGACTAGTGACTAAAGCGCTATATAAAATGTCAAGAATTATTACAATACTTGGCGATTTATTGATTTCAAATTTGAAACATTCTGTTTTTTTTCACCAAATAAACAAAACATATAGCGTTAGGACTCTTGGCCTCTGTGTACCTTCACAGTTCCTCAAACTTTATCCAGATGCAACATATGCATACCACCACATTTTGAATTACAAAAAGGCACTGCTAATCACACATGTGGTGATTTACAATAAGCCTATGTTCACACACTGTGTAGTAGATGTTGCATTCATGTGTGTTAGTCATTGTTATCACTGGCTACGGGTTTGTGCCCCGATAGGTTTGATAGTTCTTTTTTATTCTGTTAAATGCATTTTGTGATGTGCCTGGGTCATATATGACCAAAATATTTATTTGATTTCAAAAGGTAAACAAATGTTATTGCTAACACTGGGCATTTTTTGATTTTATGTAGTCTGACATGTGCCTGGGGCAGATTGGGTAAAATGTTTATTTTATCCATGAAAATGATGACATCTGCTAGAAAAACATAATACATTTATGCCATTCTTGTGGTGTCCCTTAAGACTACCTGGTGTAATGGTTCACTTTTTACATGCTGATTCACCCACTCCTGCACCCAATGACACCCAAATTCAATTTGAAACTCATTCTGGATGGTCATGAAAAGCCTGTTTCAAAAAGCTTATTGCTTGAATTAAACCAAAACACTTCACGCAGAATCACTCTAGGCCAGGGGTCTCCAACCTTTTTTCCCCTGAGAGCTTCTTTTACAAAATGAAAATGGCAGAGAGCTACTCATGTTTTCTAACGTTTATTCTCATTGCTTATTTCAACCCAAACAAACTGAATAGACTTGTTTTCCCTGAACATTTACAAAATGTTGGCGTTCACAAGTCACATTTTGCATTAAAACATCACAAAAAAATATTTATTTCACCTGCAAGTGCATTTTGTATGTCTGTACACATTTTCTAGATTTTTCATCTCACACTATTGAATTAAAACATGAATGCTGTCAAAACAAAACATTGCAATTCCAAATACACAGATATTACTTATTCATTTTTCATTTTGTTACATGTCACTGTTTCACTTCAAAAGAGTATTCACATGCCCAGTTGCATGTGTGATGTATTTTTTAGTTAGTTTAGTTTGATGACTGGCACTGCATGGAGTCAACAAGAGAGGCAGGCGTACGGTGGAGTGGAGCCACTTAGGTTCACTCTTATGGAGTCATTTAAATGTTCATCCGTCAGTCTTGTTCTGAACTTTGATTTCATGACATTCATGTCAGAAAAGGCAGAATCACAGAGTTATGTAGACCCAAACAAAGCAGACATTTTCAGAGCTGCTTGGTGAGGATTCTTATAGTTACAGTATCTGGCTCTACTAAGCTCCAGAAATGCTGAGAATGCTGTTGAGACTTTAACTACTCTTTTGAAGGTTTACTATATATAATATATAAAATCCAATGTCTGTCCGCTTTTCACGAGAGAACTACTTAACGGATTCAGATAGTTTTTTTTCTATAATTTGCCTGAACATTCCAGTTGATTTTGCGACTTCTCTCATTGCACTAAGTATCATAGTTCGCTTGCGGTACTGATTTATTTGCACGAATCCAAGAAAAACGCAGCGGGCTGAGGGTTGAATCAAAATTCCTCACTCACTAGCCAGCTCGGGGCGTGTTCCTTAACTCCACTTAACTAGCGAACGAGAGAACAATTGAATTCAACTTTACTGATATTTAAAATAAAGTGTTACTTGGGTGTTGATAAGTTTGAGTCCAGATATTCTCTTAAGTGTATGCCACATTGAAAAGACAGATTGCAATTTAGATTGTGGATTGTGATTTTGTGTTAAAAGGATCGTGATATGATTTTTTGGAAAGATCACCCACCCCTAATTTGTTTTCAAATTTATGTAGGATTTATTAACCCTTTGGCGAGCTACTTGGAAAGGTGTTGCGAGCTATTGGACTGCTCTAGACAGTTTAAGAAGCCTAACTGCTCTGCATAAAGCCTTAGTGACTACGAAACGATACAATCGACTCCTGTGATGAGCCTTGGAGTCACATTCAAAATGAATGCCACATCTCTGCTGCAGTTTACATGTCATTTGCCACTGGCAAAATATCACCAATATCTGACTCTGAAGTTCTTTTTGATGCTTTATTGATTCTTTCTTGGACTGCTGCAGTTTTCTACGCAATGCTCTCCCGGTTTCCTACCATTACATTTGATTGTACTCATTACAAGATTAAACCATAAAATTAAACTTGTTAGTAATGAATACAATAAAACAGTTATTATCCACAAAATATAATTGGATGGAGACAGAAAGCATGGAAGCTTAAAGAATTGATTTTTAAGTAGTTCTTACTTTCTATATATACCAAATAACACAGGCATACAGTATGGGGGAAGATTGTGAATTACATAGTTCAGGCATCCTTGAATCGAATTTAAACAGTTTTAGAGTGATGTCTCTGTGTCAAAAATCCATAGACACTATAACTCAAAAATGAATCACTCAATCTGCATTAGCATTATAAAATTTTGAGTTGTTTTCATACTGGGCAAAATGGAGTTTTCAGTAAGTCTTAGATGCCCATTGCTACTTTTTATTTATGATACTGTTAAATACTCCACTCACACCAAATCTTTCATAGCTCTTCTAAAACCCACTCAAACCACTCACCTTCTCTCTCAGTTATACTGGTATATCTGTTTTCTGACATCACCTGTTAACTTTGGCATGGAGAAGAAACTGCTGCAACCAGAGAAGGTGGCGGGGCGGGTGGTGTTTCAGAGGAAGAGCCCCCCTTGTGGCTGCAGCCACTTTTCTTGCCATTTTGACATTTCAGGCATGATCTGGATATGATCTGATCGCCTTTAGAGAGTTATCTGTACCTTTCTGCCTATGAGTCTGTGGACATGCTATCTAAAAGAAGAATCAGAATGAAGTATGGCACATATATTTGTCTGGTAAGCTGCTAGAAGCTAAAATATTTTTGAACAAAATCACATAAGTAGATAAAGAGTTTGCATTTTTTTGTATACATTTGTTCCCAAACTGCAGCACAATTGGGCTTACAGGTTTACAGGGAAGGTCAATACACATTTTCAACAAGGCATGATTCTTCCATTTTATTCCAAGTAACAAAATATTAATTAGCCTGCTAAAAACACAGCTTGATGGACTACTACAAATTTCTGCAACCTCCATCAAGAACACACTGGATATAGCAGGGTCAGAATGCTGCTTGCTGCCATTCCATTTGATGGTGCCTTTCAAGACACTCAAGGAAACATTACAAGATAACACTATAAGAAAATACATAAAATATACATCAATATTAGCCTGCAAAAATCACAACTTTATGGTAATTTATGTCATGTGCTGGACACTTACAATGTTTCAAGCAGTGAAATGGCATTTAAAGGCCTAATATGCAGAGGAAGTGAATTCAAGAACAGAGCGCAGAAAATCAAAAAAAGCTCAAAAAGGAAGGAATGAATGAAGGGATTTCAGAAAGGCCAGAAAAAGAGGAGTGACAAGATAGTGTAGGGTCTTTAAAAATATCTTCATAATTGTGAACACAACTTACAAAGCTAGGTAATTACAAAATAAATAAATATGCACCAAAATGCTGTTGTATGACATGATCATCATGATAATAATAAAAACCAAATGGTAACCTGAATAATCGACCCTAAATCATTGCAAAAAGAAGTTTCATTAAGTTTATAGGGGACAAAGTGATGTGGACATTAGCCGAAGTCTGAGTAAACGTAAATGTGCCACAGAACAGTGACCAGCAGTGGTTTGTGTGCAAGAGCAGCAGGAATATGATGAGCGAAATGAGCATCACAATGGTATGACCGGCTAAACTCTTGAAATGTTATTAAGAAGGAAATCAGCAGAGTGCAGTCAAAAATAACACTAAGGCTGTGGACTTGAGACGGTGCAGAAGTGAATTGTTAACATTACTAAAGGTGGAAAGGGTGCTTTTGAGCTTGTAAGATAAATTTTAATCTGCTGCTCTTAAGCAGAAGGGGATGCTATGCCATACAACATTAAGTATCATGAAGACAACTAATCAATAAACAGGGAAGGCAAGATTCACAAGGTCTGATGCCACAATCAAGCTGAGCATCACCACCATAACAGTTAAACAGAATGCTGCAATGATAAATAATTGAACAAGGCAAGTGATAAAGACTTGGTGGCCCACTACTGCCCAAGGGGCAACCATGGGTAATGAGGCAAGGATGAAAAATGCAGTTTGTTAATTTACATTTATTTATTATTTATTGGCTTACAACACTTGAGATACAAGTGACTACATGTCTTTTGTTTGTGCAATTGGAGCACAGGCAGGTGAAGTGACTTGCTCACGGTCACACAGTTTCAGCAGTGGGATTTGACCTGTCAACCTCAGGGTTTGACATCTAAAGCCTTAACCACTTCAACACACTGCCTGCTAGTTGAAAAAAAAAACTAAACAGGTGACAGCATAACTATGTCAATAATTTGAGAGAAATGGGGTTTGCATTTGCTGTGCTGATTTACTGTACTGTGTCTGTGTTTACTTGTTACTGTAGTCTAATTCCGTTAGCTCTGAGTAAAGCACCTTGTGCTTGGCCATACTATTAATGGCACTACATAACGTCTGATTGATTGGTGTAGCTTGGTTTAGATGAAATCTAATACAAATATAAGCAAGCCCTACTAGGCATGCATTTAAAATGAGCAAAATCTGATCTCAACAGCATCAGAAGAAACCTAGTTTTAGATTATTTTGGGTAAACTTTATTAATCCCATTGGGAAAGTTAGATGAATACAGCAAAAAAAAAAGCATAAGACGCAAAGATGTATACTATGCAGAAATAGCAAAATAAACTTAACAGTGGACTGTGCAGTAGAAATAAGAAGACTGTGACTGTGTTCTGATGCCCAGCAGTATAACAACGCCTCTAGTTCAAGTAGATGAGCAGAGAATTCAGGAGGCCAGGCTCCTCTCCACCATTTGGTAAATCATTTGTTCTCACAAGCATTAGGATATAAAGCACTGCACTGTTCCCATTTCAAACTGTGAGGGTTAACAAAGAAATCCACCACTTAAACAAGAATCAGCTTGGAGTCAAAAACATTTTATAGTCTTCATTTTGCCAACAACCCCCAAATCACTGTAGAGAACTGAAACATGGACTGCACAGCAGGGAAAAAAAAAAAAGAAAAAAAAGTCATTAACCCTGAAAGTAATCCTACAAAATTATAAATCAGACTTCATTCTTATTTTTAATCCCTCTTTATAATGCATAATAATAATCATATTGCAAAATATGAACCCATTAAACATTGCACATGTTCAAATTTCATCCTCCTGCTTGGTCACAGAATTGTTGTAATACAGGATGAGTCAGATATCTCTAAAGTTGTGAAACTGGGGTTTCTACTAACAAAAAAAAAATACCAAGAAGTTTTTATGTCCTCAAGTGAAGCACTAATGGAGCTACTATGGTGTCAACTACAAAAGTCTGACTCCCTGGCTCTTCTATTGAAGTACTGCTCCTTGGTTTTGTGATTTGTTGGGGTTTGCCTGCCTAATTTTGAATTCTTAAATATATCATCTTTAAACATGAAGGAACTTTGCTTTAATTTGTCCTTGGACCTGACCTTTTACAATGGGTTTTCTCTGCTTCTTTTGTAGACATTGTGATATTGCCTTTGACTTTCTAAAAACACAAATCCAGAAAGTCAGAAACAGAGCACAGAGGTCAAAAAATCCAGAGAATCAACAAATTACAATAGTCACAAGAACACACCAACACAACTACAGGCACTCAATGAACCACCTAAGCCTGCTTGTTTTACTCAGCCTTAATAGGACTGAGGGCAGCCCCTTAATGGTGACGGAAAGGTGGCCCTGCCTGTAGGGGTTCCTCCTACAAATTACAAGAAACCTAGTAACACCAGCATGGATACACAGAAATTTAAAGAATATGACATAAACAGGATAGGTTCAGCCTGTCTTGTGTCAATAGTGTAATACAAGTGTTGTATTCATCTGTTAAACTCAGTGGGGTTTTGCCAGATTGTCAATGGCCAGATCCATTGTAATAATCACACATTAGATCTGTTACGTACAGAGTATGGATTCAACATTTAAATATTTAATAAATTATCTCTAATCACTATTTAATTAAGTTTGATTTGTCTTTACTCTTACCTATACAATCACAGATTAAAACAAGGACAGTAAATCATCTGGATTAGAATTATGTATCAAAATGTACATATTTTAAGAAACTCAGTCATATTTATTGAAAACAATTTAAAGGAACTAACATCTAATTATTATGCGACTTTGAAAGAGCTTCCATTAAAACAAAAGTGATTAAAGCACATAAAATCACACCTGTTTTAATGAAGGTAGTCCATCCATCCATCCATCATCCAACCTGCTATATCTTAACTACAGGGTCATCGGGGTTTGCTGGAGCCAATTCCTGCCAAAACAGGGCGCAAGGCAGGAAACAAATCCCGGGCAGGGCGCCAGCCCACCGCAGATGAGGGTAGTCATTCCCTTAAATTGGAGTGTCAAAAGGAGCGTGAAGGTGAAGAGAATAAAAGCTACATACTTTCTGATGTACATTGACAGACAGTTTTAAAAAGTATAGCTAAGCTCTCTTTACATTCTGTTAGGATTTTGTCGTAAAAGAACATATTGCAAACATAACATTTCCCCCTCCCCCAACAAATACAGTGACTCCCAGAAAAACATAAGGCTTGAACTGTCAGAAGTAATTGAAATTGTACAGAACAGTCGTTTTTTTTTCTATTGTGTGTTTCTTCCAAAACCCAAATGTCATTCTAAAGTCCACTTAACTGTGAAAATCAGTAAGAAAATCTTTGAATCTGGCTGGCCGAGTTCTGACGCATTCAGGTCTGGAGATGATTTCAGTCAGAGGCAGCAACACCTCAGGGTCCTCAGTCTGCATAGGGCCCGATGATCCTGCAGCTGAATCGAGCATCTGCTGTAAAACCTGAAGAGTCACAGCTCGGCACTGATGGCGCAGGTACCTTGTGGAGGCGACTTGCATGCCATCAGGAACCATCAGCCAGACAAAATGTGGCAGGTCCTAACTGGCTTATTACTTTTAAAGGAGAAGACCAAAAAGATTTGATCTTATGTTCTCGATGTGGCCTCCAGACCCTGATCCAATATGATACATTTATGTCTGACATTCTGACCTGGTGTGACCTATCAAAGTGTTGCTTCATTTTATTCTGGCTTTTGGACACATTGTTTGTGTATATGCACTGCAGTGGGCAAAGGTGGTTGGGCAGACGATCCAGTGGAAGCTGAAGTTGACAACCAATCATAAGAGCTGCAGGTGAACTGCCTATAGTTGAGTGCTGTGTAGCTCTGTAGTGAAGAAGTGTCTGGAGAAGTGCCAAAAGAAATGTGCATCCATCTGCCAAATGTGCTCTAATGCCATTTTTTAAAGTTTTATTTTGACGCCCACATTGGCCTGAGGGTGGTAGAATGCTGTGTGACGGTGACGAATTCCTTCGTTCATCAAAAAGCTTGTAAATTCACTGGAAGTAAACTGTGGACCATTATCTGTTGAAACAGCCACTGGTAACCCCCAGCGAGCAAAAATGGACTCCAAACACTTGATCATAGATCTGGTTGTAACTGATCCAACTGCAGCTACTTCTGGCCACTTAGAATGTAGGTCATATGGCACAATAAGAAAAAGCCGATGATGTGTAAGACCATGTAACTCGCCACAGATGTCTAGCTGTATGCGTTTCCAAAGCTTAACAGGCCACTGAGCTGGCTGCAATTGGGGTGTGGTTGGAGGACCCATTTTACTGCTAACAAGGCAAGCAGGGCATTCCTTGTCCAGAGCTTTAATATCAGCATCAATCCCCGGTCACCACAAAAGGTTGCAACAATCTGTTGCTTAACACAGACAATATCCAAATGGCCCTCATGTGCCATAGCCAGGACATATACTTAGAGTGACCATGAGCAACACAACTTTCATTCCAGCAAGTGAGTTCATCCTTGACATGATGGAATGGTGTCACCTCAGCCAGTACTTGAGTAGGCCACCCCTGCCTGATAAAAGTACAAAGCTGAGTGAGCACAGGGTCTTACTTTGAGGCCTGCTACCGCTCCTGGAGTGACACTGTGGCATCTAGAGGTGTGTGAAGAAGCTGAACAAGTTCAAGCTCAGCAGAATCAGGGCAGGGAGTTATGGCAGGAGGAGCTGAAAACCGAGACAGTAAGGTCAGCCACCACATTGTGGCACCCGTGAGTATACTGGAGTTTAAAATTGCACTGACGAAGACGCTCAGACCAGCAGGGCAGTCTTGGTGGTCTGTGGCCAGAACCAGATATAGCAAGCAGTGCAGTGAGAGCTTGGTGGTCAGTTCTGAGTGTAAATACGTGGTCATGCAGATACATGTGCCACCATTCACAAGCCCAGATACATGCCAGTGCCTCTCGCTCACCGAGTAATTTCTGTTCACCTGGGCTAAGAGCTCTAGAAGCAAATGCCACAGGTTTCTCAGTTCCCTCCTGAATCTGAGACAGTACAGCCCCAACAGCAGCTCCAGATGCATCACAAGTGACTAAGACAGGACTATTGAGGTCAAAGTATGCCAGCACAGGCGGTGAAATAAGCTGAGTCGTTAGTCACTGAAACGCCTCTGTGCAGGCTGAAGTACATGTCGAGGGAGCATCTTCTTTCAAAAGTTGATGGAAGGG
This sequence comes from Polypterus bichir lapradei, assembly GCA_026402145.1. Classification (NCBI taxonomy): domain Eukaryota; kingdom Metazoa; phylum Chordata; class Cladistia; order Polypteriformes; family Polypteridae; genus Polypterus; species Polypterus bichir. Next base: position 100,473,068 of record JANRMT010062791.1, on the reverse strand, counting down.
TGCAGTAGTGGAGGAGTATTGCAGCAGGAAACGTAGATAGTATGCAGTCATACCCAAAAATGAAGCGACCTGTGCCACTGATGTGGGCTCTGAACAAATGCAGTCTGGACTCGACTGCTGGGGTGGAGTGGCACCTGCAGATATTCCTGATGGAGACCTAATTTTGTAAAGAAACGAGATCCATAAAATTGTGTAGTTAGCTCCTCTGATGTTGGCAGAGGGTGTCTGTCAGGAATGACTGCCTTGTTTACTGCCCTTAGATCAACACAGATTTGTAGTTCCCCTGACTACTTTTTTTTGCCACAACCAAATTGGAAATCCATGGGGCAGCATTAATAGGTTTTATAATTCCAGCCTCTTTGAGGCATTGCAGCTCAGCAGACATTCCATCACGGAAAGCCATTGGGAGGGGGCGTTGTGGCTGAATGACAGGAGGCACAGTGGGATCTAGTAAAGGCTGGTGATGAAAGGCAGAGAGACAGCCAAGTCCATCAAAAAGTGATGGTCACTTCTGTTGCCAAGGGGAGCAGATATTAAGAATGACAGATCCACTAGTGTCAACAAGGGTAAAACCAAAGAGGTCCAGGCCTAAAAGGTTGGCACCACAGCTGGAGACATGGAATGTGAATTGAGGAAGAAAGTTACAACCAGAGCGTACTGACAGTTCAACTGAACCCACAATGTCAATCTTAGAGCTGGCATAGCCACAGAGAGTGGTGACTGGAGCAGATAGCTGGAGATCTTTGAAAAACTGCTTCTTAGTCTTTAGATTTAACAGACACTGATGTCCCAGTATCTAGCAAAAGTGGAAGGCACACGTTGTCTCGTTCTACTGTGCAAGTTTTAAAAAGATGTATGCCTAGATGTCACCTTATGAATTGTCACAGGCTTTGACGATGCCGGAGCAGAACAGCAAACTTTCACAAAGTGATAGACTTTATTGCAGCGCTGGCATATCTGACCCCTTGCAAGGTAGCTCTGTGCTCTTGTAGGGTGTGACTTAGAGCCACAATTTCCAGAAAAACATTGAGGTCTTGGAGGAAGCTGTCACGTAAGCTGCACGCTGGGATTTTCATTGCATTTGTCCAAGTCTTCTGTGTACTGCAGCGATTGAGCCGCGTCTCTTGTCACTGCTGAATAAGCAGGAGATGTGTCAAGTTTGCCAGTGAACCCTGTAGCAGACTATCTGAAATGCAATGTGGATTGCCTGTGATAGGGTTAAATCATCTGATTCTAGCAAGAGCTTTATGTGGACTTTTGGATTGTTAGTGTGCTCAGCCAGTTGATCCCTAATAAATTCATCTTGCATGTCACCGAACTTGTAAAAACTGGCTAAACCCCTTAAGTTGGCCACATATTGGTGAACTGATTCACCTACCTGCTGTCCCCGTTTATGAAATAGGATTCGGCGGAGGATAACACTTTGCGAGCAGGAGAAGTGCATCTCCAGGACAGTCACAGCAGCAGAGTATGTGGCTGCGTTCCCCCACGTCTTAAACACGTGCTATCCCTCCGTTCCCACACAGTGTAGGAGCAAAGCTGTCTTGCATGCATCACTTACATTTTCTAAATCAAGTGCCAGGAGGGAAGTTTCAAAAGACTCCAGCCAGCAGGTCCAAGGCACTGGAGGCTCTCGAGGCATGGCAAGAAAGGGAGAAGGTGGTGGAAGTGAAAATTCAACCATCCTTGTCGCCAAAATGTTGCATACAATACGAGAGCGTACAGGTGCAGTTTGTTTCAGAAAGGCGTTTATTTCCGAACCACTAATCCCGCCAAAAACTCACCCTCTAACCCCAAACACTTTAAAACAAACAAGAACACACTGTCGTAAAAGTACATATCGCAAACATAACATACACCATTTTAATAATTTTAACTTGATAAATAAATGGAAGTGAAAACTCACATTTTTTCTAAAATGAAACCTATTACCTGATCCTTAGACCTTGTCCTATTATTGCAAGGGAAAAGCTCAATGGATGTTATGGGAGCACTCATTCTGTGCATTATCAATATTTTGTTACTGACTGGCACAGTTCTTCACGCACAAAACGAGTCAGTCACTACCCTGTTACTACTGATAGTAAAAATAATAGATCCACATGCAATTAATATTTTTTTTCTTCTTCTAAAATACTTGAAAATGTAGTTGCCACTTAGCTTCATTCTCACCTTACACATCAGAACTTAAGAAATTCCAGAATGGCTACCACACTGGTCACAGTACAGAAGCAGCACCAACCCATTTTGTAAATAGTGTAATATCCTCTCATGGAGGAAATTCCACAGTAAATATGTTATTAGATTTAAGTGTAGTCTTTGACACCACTGGCAACTTTGTTCTATTACATACATTGAAAAATCATGTTCGGTTCTCAAGCACAAAACTTGGTGGACAAAAATGTATAGGAAGAACTTGATGTTGTCACGATGGCATGAACCAAAATCTCTAATGAATGTTTCCAGCACCTTGTTAAATTCAGGTCTTGAATAACTCAAGCTGTTCTTGAGGTTAAAAAGGCATTGCCCAGTAAAAGACAGGTGTACCTAATAAAGTGTTCATCAAAAGAATGTTTGAGCACATTTTATAGTTTGTCATAAAATATAAATAATTGAAGTTATTTGTTGGGACATTTCATTTTTGTCCTTAGTTTAACTGGTGGAGAGAATCACTTTCCCCTCTGCAGCAGATGTGATGGATTAAGGGTAAATAAAAGGTGCTACAAGGTTTAAAAGAGTAGTGACCACTACAATGGAGTGGATATTAAAAGCAGATGTTAGGCTGGAAAACAGGAGCCACGTGTACAGACCAATGAAATTCTTATTTGCATGCTTGACCAACACACAACAAGCACCCTTGTACCATGGTACCTGGTCAGGGGAGTTTTTTTTTGTTTTTTTTTTAATACATATTTACTATAATGATTACTGTTAGACTACATCTAGGGAAGGAATGTACCAGTGAATGAGTTTTGTAAGACATAACCAGTGGAAGACTTCAATACAGTGACCATCTTTATCAGCCATACATCCCAGTGCATTCTCTACTTGTTCAAATGGTCTCACTTGAATTTGAGGTTTAGTCTTTGCTTTCCCTGACTCTGTACTCCCTTAAAAATAAAATGTGCTAGTTTTTGATTATCACACCTTCACACCAAGTAATGCTCAGTGTCAGTTTTTAAGTGAGATGAAAGCTATGGAGATCATTTTTAGCGTGCCAGGGGAAAAGGCCTAGGTAAAGGAGTGTTTTCCAACCATTTTTTTTCTGTGGTGGCACACAAAAGCAATAAATCTACACACTTGCTAAACTGTCCGACAGGGCAGAACGCTACACTGTGTGACAGATAGGGGGCACTATCGCTCCCTTGAACCCTTGTCCAAGACACCAGACAAAAGTCCAAAAGTTGACTTTATCTTCCACAGTACACAAAGCACCCTCTGCACCACTATACTCATTAAATTACAAATCACTAATCAAAAATATAATCCACCACTCCTAGACGCGTTGCCACCCTTCCACCCAGCTCAGCTCTCCGTCTGGGAGCTCCCACAGTCCTTTTATACTTCCTGACCCGGAAGTGTTCCCAATCCCCAGTCCATGTGATTCTTTATCACTTCAGGGTCAGGTACTAGTCCTTTTCTTCACCCCGCAAGTACGTCACTTCTGTCATCGCTCTTCCAGGTTATAGGGCACATATGACTCTTTGCTCCCCCCTGCAGCTCCCTCTTGCAGCCCCTGTGGTATCCAGCAGGGCTGTGAATAAAAACTATATTGCCCATGATGCCCTGCCCTGATGGTCTTCGGGGCACCTCCATACTGCAGGGAGGGCTCCATTTGGCGGCCTGGGGATATTGGCCAGGATGACAAGCCGGCCAAAGACCACAACTGTTATTTCCAAGGCACACCAGTTGAAAAACACTTGTGTAGAGTGTAATTGTCAAGTTGTTAATGGGGATAAACAATTGAGGATATTATTTAGAGAGTTTAAACACAAGTTTAAGTCTTCAGCAGTACATCCAAAGTCAACAGTCATTTCAATCATTTTAATTATTAATTTGAAACAGGTCACAATTTGATTATTAATACATTGGCCTCATTTTCATATTGCCTTCTTTTCAACTTTCCTTTTAGGTAGGCATGCAAATTCAGGTTGTACTTGCTCAAGTAGTATTTTGTAAACAGTTCAGGTTTAAGGTCATTGTTTTAGCCTATGCCTTTATTTTTTTATTCCTTTTTGTTGATTCTACATGAAATTTGTGATTTATGTATTAAGTTTATAATCAAGTTTTAATGTTAGACGTGATTACTTGCAATTTCACATATTTTTTGAATCGATTCCCAGGCCTTATATAATTTTTTTTTTTTATACAAATAAATATACTAGCTCTACTATTTATATAAAATGCTACCGTCTATATTTATGTACGTGTGGTCAGTTTCGACAGAGAATGTTCCACGCAAGAGAATTTGAGGCACATGTGGAGGAATCAAGGAGAAGGTATGCCGAGAGTTACTTTCTAAGACAGGAAGTATCTGCAAGAACATAAATGACTTTTTCAAAGTGTGTAATTGGCAGTAGTGAAAAAGTGGAAAAGGAAGTGAGCAAGGTATCTCGAAATGACAGAGTCTGAGAAGCAAACTTTATGGGAATGTGCTCAAAAGAGGTTGAGTGTATGCACATACATTTTATTCTATTTATCTGTCTTTAATATGGCTTCACTGACTGTCCCATGCAGCACTTGGAATACGTGTGGAGCACCTGACTGAATTTCACAAATATCTTTTGCTTTTTTTTTTTTTTTTTTTTTAATTCCTATAACACATCTGAAGATGTGAATCAATACTCTCTAATATAAATTCTTGGATTAAAAAAATGGGCATATTTAAGGATTCTGTTTTCATGTTTAGACTTGTGCCCTTAAAATCATTGCAAGAACAGGCATGATATTTTTTTATTTTCAAAAAATTCTTCATTTGAGAAAACAACTTCATGTGGAAAATTATTATGCAACATGATTGTAAACAAATAATTTCTATTTAAACAGTACTGAACTTATCCATTTAGGGGGTAGCAGGTGTAAATAATTGCATTAGTATTTTTTAAACTGATATTTAATTCCTTAAATTAAAACATTAAATCTAAATTATTTACATTTTAAGAAAAACAGTTTGAGATGTTAATTGATCCAAAATGTAATAATGTGGTCAATAAATGCAAGTCTTGTTTAGTCTGGACTTTTGGATGACTTAGATGAGTTGTGCCTCTTAGAGTCCTGTAGGACATGCTAGCTGAACCAGGATCCTGAGCTCAGGGTCACTTAACTTGAGGGGGAGTTGGCTAGCTGTGTTGTGATAGAGAATTGCCAAATTTTGCTCAGATGTTCTTTATGGAGATAGTGTGGATCCTAATGGTCGTGCCTGTAAAGATCCAGACCACTAAGGTAGAAATAGATGAGTTGCAGTCTGACATAAGTGTAAGGTAAAGGATGCACACTGTCCAGGGTCATCAACTCCAGAACTGGAAGGGCAAAACCATTTTCTGAACATTGCAGAGTTGGACAGTGACTCTGATAACTGAGGCTGAAGGCAGGCATGAGAAGCCCTAAAACAAGTCCCCAGAAATAGAATTCATGACAGTGGGGTCATTCGGGGGATTGAGACACAATTTTTCTCCAGAGAAAGAGTGTCTTGCAAGATTTGTTGCCTTTTGGGCACAAGGGTGGAAGAATTCCTAGGAAGAATTGATAAGCTCCTAGCCAGAGTGGTGATGGGTCCAGTAGTCACTATCTGTGTTAAACAGCCTGCCATATAAGAAAAGCCTGCCAGTACTGCAACCCAAATTAGAAGCTTTAGGCACCAAGATGACGCTTTTTGTGCCAGCTGACAAAGTGGTCTTCTCCAAAGTTTTGCCTGTGCCACATGGCAATATAAGAGTTTATAAACCTGCCTTACCCAAATATTATCTAGGCCAACTTTACAAACAATGGAGTATAAGAGCAGGCATTTTTATACGTAATCAGTGGCTGTTTTTTAACATAACATACTAAAACACCAATGACAGGAAAAACCGGTATATATTTAGTATTTTCCAATAACCAGTACACAATTTATAGAGCAGAGGTGATTGAACCATATGGTTCTAGTGACCATAATATATGTATAGGATGGTCCAGATCTAATTATGCAATTTTTATTACACTTTAACTTAAGTTTATTGCATAGAAAATCACCCAAAAAATCCCGGACCATCAAGAAGTGTGCGAACTGACGACATGAAGAATCGTCTTCACGCCAAACTGGAGTCATCCCCACATAAATCAAAGTCATCCAAACGGTCTGGATCTAAATAATTAGATCTAGACTACCCTGCATATATAATAATATATGAGCATAAATGTGTTTTGGCAGAGCACATATGCCATAACTAAAACTGTTAAGTTTTAATTTAGTAGGGTAAATAATGATCAGATGTGGCAAAGTGGAACAAAGTTAAAAAGTGTTTCATCTAATGCGGGACAAGTCCATCTAAAAATTTAGATAAAGTAAGAAATTAAAAGTGGGTGAATAAGGAGATTAAAACAGAAGCTGGAGAGAAAAAGGATAGCTGTCTAAGGTGTTCAAGACAGACAACTCCAGCACAAACTGTTGGGCATTTGAGAGCAATCATTAAAAAAAGGCATAGAGAGAAAATATGGTTACAGAAAAATGCTGCAGAAAAGATGAAAGATGACACAAAGATATTCTTTCAACATTTTAGCAGTAACAGCTGAGTCAAGGATTGCTAAGAGCAAATTACGATATACAGAGTGAAATAGCAAATTCTACAAACTTGCATTTTTCTGTGGTTTTCACATGTGAGGAAGTAGACAACCTCCTAGCTGTAACAGGGAGACAACTGCAGAGGTACAAAGTGGTTAGGAAACTGCAGAGGGAAAAGTACAGCTTGGGAAAAAAAGAGGCTGAAATTAAACAAATCACCAGGACTGGATAATATTTACCCTTGAGTGCTTAAGAAGTTAGTGAGTGCATAGATAAACCATTGAAGTATATCCTTCAAATGTCACTGCAGGTTGGGGAAATTCCTAATTACTGGAAGACAGTAAATGTTATCCTGTTATATAAAAGGGGTGATCAGATGGATTGAAGTAACTATAAGCCGGTAAGCTTGGCAAAAACTGGTGTATTGGTGAGCAGTTAGCAAGGGTTCAGATGGGAGGTTGTGTTTTACTAATATGGTGGAATTCTATGAGGAGATAACATAAGGATATGATCAGGGAGGTGCATATGATACCACTTATCTTGATTTTTAAAATGCTTGTGATGTTGATATGTTTATAAGGTCACATATGAATGGCTAGGCATCAAACTAAAACAAGTGGGAATTCAATGTGCTATGTATAGATGGGTGCAAAATTGCTGCACAGGAATTAAAAGGTTATGGTAGAAGGAACCTTATTAGAATTAGGTGATGTTAAAAGAGGTATCCCCGAGAAGTACTGGGGTCGCCGTTATATTTAATACTGTACATATAAATTATCTCTATTTGAATATAAACAACAAAATGGTCAGCCTTCCAGATTACACTAAATTAGGTGGAATAGCAAAGAATCTACTATCACCCAGTCATTACAGAGGAACATAGAAAGAATACAGGTTTGGGCAGATTTGTGGGAAGATGAAATTTAATGTAAATCAGTCTAAGATATTACTCATTGGAATTAAAAATGTTAATTTTACTGTACAATGGGAGCTCTGAAACTTGAAAGTACACCTTATGAGAAGGAACAAGTGGATTCTTCACTATCTGCATCTCGGAAGTGTACCAAAAATAAAAAGACTAAGAAAATGTTAGGTCATATAGCACAAACTGTTGCATAAAAGTCAATGGAGTTTATGCTGAAGCTTTACAGCACTCTAGTGAACCCTTACCTGTAATATTGCAAGCAGTTTTAATCTCACATAGCAGCGCTAGAAAAAGACCAGAGAATAACGACTAGGATGATTCCAGGAGTGAAAGGTGAAAGACTGAAGCTTTTCAGTCTAAGCAAAAGAAGATTAAGAGGCGATATTATTGAAGTGTTTAAACTTATGAAAGGAAATAGAAGAGTGGATCTACACTGTTACTTTAAAATGAGTCCTTCAACAAGAACACCGGGACACAGTTGAAAATATTTTTACGGTAAATTTCACATAAGCATTAGAAAAGGTTTTCTTCACACAGAGAACCATAGAAATGTGTAAATTACCAGGTAGTGTAGTAGACAGCTGGACTTTAGGGACATTTAAAACTTGACGTGATGTTGTTTTGAAAAAAATAGGTGAGTAGGACAGGCAACCATTGTTGGGCTAAAAAGCCTGTTCATGTCAAAACTTTTCAAATGTTCTAACATTCAGAAAGGTTTTCAATAGCTTTGCATTTTGTCATGCGCCTCACCTTTCACACCACTTGACAGATTGGTGTCAAGACAGATCAGCCAAAGAAGAACAACAGGATTTCACTTTTTGGAAGCAAGGCCCAGTCGTACAATACCGGTGTTTACACTGTGACAACTTTAGTCTTGCCCTTTAAAGTTTAGAGTTTTGTCCTAGAATATAATCTTGCTTCTGCATTCCATTTTTTTAAACCACTGGGGGCTTCGCCCCCTGGTCGCTTTGCTCGCCAACCCCCGCGTTTGGTTTTCCGGATACACACTTGTAAGATTTTTTTTTTTCTTTGAATTGTTGCTATTTCATTAGTTTCACTTTTATTTCAGAACTTCTGTAAAACCAATATTTGGAATCTTTCCTGTCCCAATACACTGAATCTTTTAAATGAGGTCTGTGAGACTTGTGTTTAATGACTTTGTACCATAATTTTGGATAGGTTTCTCTGTTTGGAATTTCAGCACAGACAAAACGATCCATATCATCAGCATTTAATATTTTTTTTCTTTTTGCAAAGTAACCAATAAATGCATGCGAGTTAAACCCCGTGTATGAAATTCTCTGACTTAAACTAATTTCCTTTTGTTTTTTGTCGGTGCAATCTGTGCTATCTTTTTTTTGATACTGTAGCGACTGACGTAATAAAGTGTCACAAAAATTCTACTTTAACAAATCGCCGACTGCATAACCCCAAACTCAACTTTCTAGCACCCTCTCCAACCCCTCCTCCCACGGGTGTCGCTTCCCCCTTACCGCATCAATCAGCACCCAGCTATCAGTATGCTGTGCTGTACTCTGCCCTCCCTCGAGTGGACCTAACAGTCACTTAAAACAAAAACGGCTTCAGCTTGGCTGTGACGCTACAATACTTTCGCCTGTTACTGCTTTCACATTCAATACCTTTATCTGCATATGTATCGCGCCTTGGGTGTCTTTTCTCCGCGCTGCTCTTCTTTGCTAAAGGCACATGACTGAATGGTTTTGCTGGCTGTCTTATTTGATAAGAAGGGCGTGTCTTGCAAGAATCTTATGTTCCACGGCCCTGCGAGAAGCTCCGTTGTCAGTCTTTTTAGTCTCGCAGGTCTTTAAAATGTCTTTCAAGAACTTCCGAGAAGATCACGCCTCATCGCCTGGCATTTACATTCCAGGATTTTCTTTTATATATAGAGAGATACATTTCAGGGGCTGGAAAGCCAGATCAGTTCCCAGCAACATCAGACACGAAGCAGAGACCAAACTCATGTTGCAAGATTCATAAGCTCACTTATTTACAAGAATCTACACAGGGCCAATGTAGAATCTCTGCCTTCAGGATGTGGGAGAAAGACCTATGGAGTTACTGGAAGAACACTCAAACTCAACACAGACAGTGAAAATACTGAGATATAACTCAAGGACTCTGGGACTGTGAGGCAGCAGCTCTAACCACTGAACCACCCTACAGCTGGTAAACTCTGAGGGCAAAATAACAACAAAACAAAAATGTGAAATTTGCAGTGATGCAGAAGTGCATGTGACATTTCAGCCTAGGCCCAAATCTCTGAAAGATGCACTATAAAGAGGCTCTAATGTCAGCTTCAAGTTAAACTTCTTGCATTTTCAGATTTTGCCATTAGTAAATATGTGCTTTTTCTGCAGAATGAAAATGGACTGACGATGGGAAACACAGCAGTTGTAATCTTTATTGCTGGAAAGTGTCTTTAAAATCCAACTTGCTTTTTTTGTTGAAGTTGACTATGAGTGTGTGAATAGCAGGAGAGGAGTTACTTGTGCCCACAGAAGCATCTTAATTACTGGCAGGACCCAGCACTGGTCTTGGAAACTCATTTTAAGGCAGAACTAACTCACTCCTATTTGGAGGTAGAAGTCCTTTTCTTGCAGTCCTTTACATTGGAAGCATAGTTTTGACAAAAAAAATACATAAATACCGATAACATTCAAAACATTTTTTATTTTTTACACATCCAATAATTATGTATGTCAAATCACTTCGCTCAGTTACATGGCAGGGCCGTTTCCTTGATTTTGAGCCCAGAACTAAATTAATTTCAGGTGTCGTTATCCTTAAACCTCACTGTTGAAAAAGGAACTTCCACCCAAGGGAACCTCAAGGTCAAAGTTATGGGTTCCAAAGTAGTCTAGTGTCTTTTCCTGACAAAGCAGGAAATGTGTGCAAAACTTTATTGAAACTGGACCAAGGGTGCAAAATTACATAAGGAGTTAAAACTCAAACAAACCTACATTGAGCTTTATATACTGTACAAGGTTTGTCTGTTCATCAGGTTTGTAAAAGTTGCTCAGAAATAAAATAAAATAAAAAAAAAAGAAGGTTTTGTGATGAAAATTTGTGGTCACTCCAATTCCCGGGGACCAGTGCTACCTACACCTTCTCCAGGCTGACGCTGCAACGTTCTGCTGCAATGTTGTATAATTACGATAGCTGGGGTGTACCTTGGTAACTTTTAATCATTGCTCTCTTTGAACACTTTTAAAAGCCTAAAAAGGTTCCCTTTTCCTTTCCCATGATGTGTATGGGCTCAGCTTCAGCACAGCCTTTGGCTCTTCACTGAGGTCAACCGAAGTTCAGTGAAAAGAGCTGAGCAGGACTGCCGAGTAAGTGTGAGTCATGCTGTAGAGCCAGAACAAAGACAAAAATTGATTATTATTCATTTCAGAACAAAAACATGCTTTCAAAACAGGATAAAAAAGTATGAAGAAAAAAACAATCAGGAGTATGCCAGAGCGACCACTGTGCCTCTGCCATCTGGAATAGGGTGTGGCCAGTGGCTTCATTACCAGCCCAACAGGTGCCACTTTATCTCTGTGAGCCATTCATTGCGAAATTTGCACCCTACCCTGAGCCTTCAGGCAGATTTCAAGAGAGACGCTTGTTTGCTCTGTGTACCTACTGTACCTCCCATGCAGTAAAATGGGTGCTCCTGTCTGGCTGCTAGATGTTTCTAGTGTGTGTGTATATATATGTGTGTGTAAGTAACCTGCAGTGGTGTGGTATTTTGTGTCAATGCAAGAAACCCCACTTTGTTCCTAATTTATATTGAATTCTACCCTGTTATTTGAGAGGTATGTGCCAAATGAGACTGCCACACCAGCACAGGGATTAACACTGCTGACTTACAACCCCAGTGACTGGCCGGGTCACTACCACAATGCACTTTTAATTTTCTCCTTATGTTTGTCATCCCTCTATGTTTGTCTCCTTTTTTCTCTTGCATGCCAAAGAAATACAGATTTGCTTGAATTTCCTTAGTATGTTTAAAAACAGATGTGGCCAAGTGTATTAGATGAAAGATGAAGTTACAAATTGCTTGCTTTAATGAATGTATTTAGTAATGTATATTGTTTATCATGGCTTCAGAGAGTGGTGATCTGCTGCATGTTGGTTGAACATGGAAGTAGGAATTTCACTGTCCTCTGTACACGTTATAATAGTACAATTAAAAGCTACTAAGTAATTGCAGTGGCCTCAGGCCTATGGATGAAAGCATTGATTAAGTAAAACCCCCAATAACAGGGTGTATTTTCAGCGATGCAAGGAAGCAGATTGGGTGATACTGCACCACAGATCCAAACTCTTGGGTTCAGTTCTCTTCACATGTCTGTGTCTGTATTAAGTTCGCAAGTTCTCTCTGAGCCTTCATGCATTTGTTTTCCATTTTTTCTTCCACATGTCATACAGGTTAGGTTAAATAGCATAACAAAATATTTTAAACCTGCTTCTGGGCCACAAGGGGTCAGAGCCTATCCCAGAAGCACTGGGTGCAAGGCAGGAAACAGTTCTTAACAACAATGCAATTCATCACAGAGCTAGATCACACAAATTTCCACTCACACAGGGCCAATTTATCCTAATCTGCACATTTTTGGGGATGTGGGAGAAAAAGCGGAGTACCTGCTGAAAAACCAATGGGCACGATGTGCAGAAGACAATTGGATGCTAGCATCAAACCTGAGACCAAAGAAAGAGCAACATTGAGCACTCTGCACTCATGCCACCCTAAGTAAAGGGAACTAGTTTATTAGTTTGATCCTTTACAAAAACAGGCTCAAGTGTACATATTTACACACTAAAAAAATGGCATGCTCTTATGTTTCTTAAAAACATTACTTATAAACATTTATACGTAGATTTATTTAAAGTATTGAAGAATATTTGAGTTAAACATTAAATACAACACTATTAACACACACTCTCATGGGAATTTAAGGTACAAAACTTTCATTAAATACACATGCAGTTTTGCAATTTATCTTTGTATAGTATTCATTATTCAGTTATTTCTAGTGATATGGGCTCACGACCCTTTTATTTCAGATCTATGTGAAAGGTCTGGTATCTGAGCTATCCCTGAAGAGAGAAGGAAGAAATGGTGAACAGTTATTGCAGCCTGTACAAGTATAAAAGTAAAAATGTACAAATAGTGTAACATTCAGGGACTTAGTTAAGTGTTTTGAAAGATAGAACAATACATCAAAGAGGTAGATATTACATTTATATTTGTTAATATTTTGTAACACTGAGTAATATTCAAAACAGTGACAATACAATGCCATTGTATGTATAAGTTGCTGCTAATAACAGTTCCACATTATCATATACTTGAAAATAGTGCTAAGACATGTTTGGAGTATACAATGTAGGTTTCACGGACATTCAATTCCAACTCAAATAATGCAAAAAATGTATTTTCTGTGCTATTGTTAGTTGTTAATTGCAAATGGCTTTTGGATAATTTTAGCTCTATTTATTAAACATTTTGAAAGAGGTGTCCATATGTTCAAATCTGAAGCTAAACCTGTTGGCTGCAACAGACCAAGGTGAGTAAAAGAATATTGTGGTGCTTTGTAGGTAAATGATAATGTCAGAGAAATATTGGATGATCATTGTCTGAAATAATACAGCCAGAGTTGTTTAATGCAGACAGACAGGACGATAACAGTGGGTGCTTTTTCCTATTACATATGGAGCCTTCCTGTGTGCCCAAGGGGCAAAAAGGAAGACTATGATAAGAAAAGAGTCCGAGGACTAGAACGATAGTTAGAAAATGCATGTGCCAAAATATGAAATGTTAATAAAATCAGTAGACAAAATTTGAAGCCAAAGAAGTTTTAATACTTTGAGGTCCATAGCCCTAACCACAATAATAAATTATTGTTTAGTTGTTTGAATCCAATGCTTGGACGTTATCATCATCTTTAATAATGACAGAGTGATGATGTCTTGTAATCGTGTTTATTTGAACAACAATGGGTAGTGCTGGCATAAATATTGCTGTGGGCATGAAAATCAAATACAAAATGGCAATACACAAAAAAAAATCTACTTCAAAATGCTGTTTTGATAAAATCAGTAACATGAGGTTAAAATTTTGTAAGAATAAAAAATCCATGATAAAAATTATCAAAATTGCCATAGCCAGTTTCCTAAGACAGCAAAGCCAACATTCACAACACCTGCCTTATAATGGACTAGATTGTTTCCACAATAGTGCCTGGATGCTTCTTGTTACAGGTCTGATCTGAATTGGCTGTAGGGGGTTGTAATTAAGCTGAAACGTACTAAACTTTTTCTCCAAGACTAATTTCTCTGACTAGAACTGTGTCCCAGAAGGCATCACAGACACGCTGTATTCCAGTTTAATTTTCACCGCCACCAACCCAACTTGGACCAACTGAAATTGTTAGAAATTATTTCAATAAGCAGGTTGACACTACAAAATTGAATCCAGGTCAAATGTTATACATAATGATTTACATGTAACTATTTGTGCTACTTGTCTAAGATGGTTTAAAATCTAAGTAATCGACCTGGACCTCAGCATTAACATTTGCAGTGCACCATGCAAATGCAATGCATTTGTCTGTGTTATATGTCATTTGGTATGGGATTCAGAACAACTGTGTTAATGTTTGTGACGCACCTTCTATTGGAATGACAGACATAACAACCACATGAACACAGAGGCAGACACACAGACACTTATCCTTTTATTACAGAGGTATTTTCATTACGTAAATGTTGATTGCTTTCAAAATGTTACTTTTTATAAAGGTACTACAGGCTGATATCTTTCTGGTATGGTAGTATTTGATTTCTCTCAGATAATGGTGCTCCCTCAGTGAAACCTCAGAATATACTAGATTCTATGTAGTATACCTATAAATTGTAGTGATCATCCAAGACCTCTTCAAGGCAGAGAGGACCATACTGGGAATGACTGTGGAGCTCCCAGTTGTTGTAGAAGACAGTCCCCCAGGATGCTATAAGGCAAGTGACCCAGCAAATACTGTGGTACCCAACTCAATCCCGCTATTAAAAACAAGAAGGGGAAAAGCCCTGGAATTCAAGCAAGAGGCCATAACCCTTGGTGTCAGAGTAAAAACAGAAGAAATCATAACAACTTTTTGCAAAGACTGGAACAAGACATGTGGGTATCATTTGCAATGTAGCAACATTTGAAAACTTCTGCAATATTCTCACAGTGTATAACTTTGAAATATTTGAAACGAAACAAAAAAAAAAAAAAAAAAAAAAAAAGGAAGTTAAACAAGTATGGTAATTTTTCATAGTAATTATTTGCTACTTTCACTTTTCTCTGTCACAACAGAGTATTCCTAGATTATCCAATCTGCAAAGATATATGCATCCTTTTAAGTTTGTTTTTCCTGTAGGACATGAGCAGCTGAAGTCAAAAGCCCCAACAGCTACCAAAACTTAAAAAAGAGATGCTTCAGCTTCACTGGATCACAGCTTGGCTTCTGCCAGTGTCACTTGCAGTCAGAATCTTTGTGTCTTTTTGTGTTCCTGGTAGTGTTTGAGGTGCAAAACAAGAAGCCATGGAATGCAGCAATTTACATGCACACCCCAGTGTATTATTAACTTTCTTTTTTCAAAATAATCCAGCATTTTGGACAATTGCTTTGTTCAGATGAGGTGTCCCCTGTTGACTGTCTGAATTTTCTGCATTCATAACGTGAAGGAGAGAGAGAGAGAGAGAAAGAAATATCTAAGGTTTTGTGTTAATACTGAAGCTTGGCTTTACTTCTTACACTCTTTATTATTATTTCAACCATGAATGCATGTTTCTGTATACAGACGCTTACAGTGTACTGCAACAAACCTACTGAAAAGTTTAACACAGCCAACAATTAACCCTTCCTAAATAATAAACTGACCAATAAAAACTTCTCAGGTTTGCTGTCAAAATCCACTAATCTGTGAATTAATGTGGTACTTAAAGGCTGATTGTTTTCTCACAGATCCTTCATGTGTTTAACTTGAAATGAAAAGGAAGCTGCTAATATTAAAATTGGAAGGTGGACTACCAGCACTCTGCGAACCAGTGGGGGCTAAAAAAAATAAAAGGATGACATTAGAAATGAGGAAACTCTTAACTTAAAATTTTGGAAGAAACAGAATCACATTCCTGTCTGTTTCCTCTCACTTCAAACACTGGTGCCAGGTTTAGGATAGGACCTGTATTCATATTCCAGAGGAATGATGACCTGAGCCAGAAGCACAAGATTTGCAAAATGTTATGTTACAGATATATGCACATGTATGTTAATTAACAGGTCAAGTCGTTATTAGCTTCTATCAGGACAGGTCAGCTTTAACTTTTTAACCCATATGGTTTTCAGGTTTATAAATTCCACCAATGTGTTATGGTGATTAGCACAGCTTCAACATTGATGTTGACCATCAAATAATAAAGACACAAGTCTTATGATTCACGAGCATTAAATTCCAAACTAAAGTAGGGCTCATAAAAAGTACTAGATCTGCTTACACTAAGCATTATGACTTAATTTATTGGGTTTTCTACTGTGAGGGAGACATTATTAAGTGTTCATATGTTGCACAGCATTATTTTTACACAGTCCAAAGATTTTTTGTTGATGCAGTTTGCAGTCAAATTTCATGTCCACATAAGAGTACACTGTATATGTGACACCAGTTACTACTAATTTATATGACCTGTCTTTCCTGTTCTTGTTATTATCTATCATTTTTTTCCAATATAGCCTTCAGAAGCATTTATTCTAAATTGTCATTCAAACTAAACTTTGCTACCTTTTAAAAATTGCCTATAGATAAAGTTACTAAAGTAAAAACCAGGATGCATAAACATGGTACTGAATTAGCAAACTGCCATCAAACAAACACAAGCATCATTATCAGAATGTACCAAAGACAAAAACAACACTGTTCTAGAAAGGTTGGTGAAAATGCAGTAAAGAAAGAACCCAAAACAAAATGAAAAAAATGGCAAAAAGCAGCCAAAACCCAATTGCCCAAATTGCACAAGAAATGCCCCAAAAAGAATTCAAATTAATGCTGCAGTGCTATACTGTGCTTTGACAGAGTGTGGCCTGACATCACAGACAGCATGACAGTACGTGCCCTCTGCCCCAAAATGGCAGGCCTCTAGACATTAAACATAATAATAATAATTCTTTGTATTTATATAGTGCTTTTCTCACTACTCAAAGCACTCAGCAATTGCAGGTTAAGGGCCTTGCTCAAGGGCCCAACAGAGCAGAGTCCCTATTGGCATTTACAGGATTTGAACCGGCAACCTTCCGATTGGAAGTGCAGATCCCTAGAAAATGCTCAACAACATGAATATCAGCAGCTGGTATTCAGGAACTCTTTGCGCGCCAACTGACAAACTATAGCAAGGCTGAAATGTAGAACCTGCTGTTAAAAGAGATCTTGCAGTCACAACCCCAACTGGTTATAGGAGTAAGAAGACTGCTCCTTTATCTCAGCTGCCAGAGGTGATTCAGAGGGCACTCTGAGTGAGGACTAAGAGTGCCATCAACCAAGCACATTTCTCACCAATGACACTAGTAGTGAGAAATCAAGCAAAATGACACCTTTTATTAGCTAACTTATAAGATTACAATATGCAAGCTTTTGAGGCAACTCAGACCCCTTCTTGGTAAATTACAGGGTGATGTGGTGGAAGCTTAGGTCAGGTTGCAGGCCAGGTATGGGAGAATGCACTGGTATGGCATGTTGCCACACCCACCACACAATTAAACAGTGCAGGATCCCAGTTGGCAAATCCACAGGCAGACACATGGTCCAGATCCACTCTCTGAAAATGACCATCTGTCTGTCTCAGCCAGGTGTTATGTTGGCATCCCCTTGGCCTGGTCCAGTTGTTCAGGTCTTCAACAATGACGATCCTGTGAGCCAGATCACCCCCGGGGAACCACGCCACATGGCCATGGTGCCATAAATGATGCTCCATCATAATGCAGGTAATATGCCTCATTCAGGACACCTTGAGGAACCACTCATTCAACACAAAGTCAAACCAGCGGTACGCCCAAAGATTCTTCAAAGAGACACATTAATTAAGGAGTCCAGCCTTTGTCTCTGGTCTCTTTTGCAACCATTTGGCAAAGTTTTCACTTTGCAAAGATATCAGGAGTGCCTCATATCGCTTCCCAGCAACATTTTGTCCTCCCAGGCACTCCCAATCCATCTACTGACTTCAAAGGAAGATCATTAGACACATGAATGTTGCTGCCAATGTTAAGTAAACCTCTTGACACAGTGAACACTCACTTCGCAGAAAACACACTGCTCTAAGTAGCCAGCCCAGCAGGTCACAACTGCAGCATCAACTGCAAGGACCGTTCCATCACCCGCCTTGACTGTGACTCTCCAAGGAACAGATTTGGATGTTTGTAATGTTTTGATTCCTTTTTAGGCAGGACGCGAGTCACTAGACCATAGATAGTTTATCATTTGCTCACAGATTCCTTTAACAAATGCCTCCTTTTCTGCCCTCAGAGCCCTCGCAACTGTCCTTTGCAGTTCCCGGTACAGACTGGAGATGCCATCAAGCCATGCTCTGCAACATCTCAGAATAATATTTAGGGTGCCCTGCAGATGAAATACCTCCTTCTGGAAACACCGGCAACACCAACACAACTCTCGGCAACTTTCAGAATCTTGTCACAGAATGTCTCCCACAAAACATTGGGATTAGCAGTCGCACCCAAGTCTGTAACTTCCACACACAAACTGCGTGCAAACTCAGATTCAGCCAGGTCCAGATGGTAACCTACTGGACGTAGGCTGAATCTTCAGTGTAGCAAAAAAAAAAAAAAAGTGGACAGAATTCACAAGCTTGACACTTCTGTAGACCCTGCAGTTCTATAGGAGCCTCTAGTGTCTGCCCATGAGGAAGTGATTGATCTCCTTCACCACAGCAGCAGTACCAGATCCACAGCCCCTGAC
>JANRMT010062791.1:100446867-100449367 GCA_026402145.1 Polypterus bichir lapradei | reverse complement strand
GTCAGCGTCAGAATATATAAAGTGAAAACCTGAATATATAAAGTCAGCGTCGGAATTTATAAAGTCATTCCTGATTATATAAACTCAAAGTCAAAATATATTGATTGAAACGACTCTGAACTGAAGTAAGTTAACAAAAACGTATTCAGAAAAATAAATTAAAAAAACACTGTTTGGTTAATGTTTTGAAAATGATGCATTTGCCCTGCCCAGGATTGGTTCCTGCCTTGCACCCAGTGTTGGCTGGGATTGGCTCCAGCAGACCCCCGTGACCCTGTGGTTGGATTCAACAGGTTGAGAAACGGATGGATATTGCAGCACTGACTTTGTATATTCCGACGATGACTTTATATATTGAAGTTTTGACTTAATATATTCCAGCGCTTACTTTATATTGTGAGCTGGAGGGCTTCGCTATTACGTGTGGGGACGAAACTTCACTTTGGTAACTGATCATGCTCCACTTCAATGGTCATACCGACAGAAAGATACAAACTCTCGCCTCATGAGATGGTTTCTGGGCTTACAACTTTTACCGTTTCACAGTAAAACATCGACCAGGTTCTGAACACGTCAACACAGACGTATTATCAAGACTAAATGAACCTGGTACAGAGAGTCGCTTGATTCATGGAAATGTGAATAAATCTGAGGGGGAGAGTGTGAGCTGGAGGGCTGATTGCACCCCAAGAAGATACAGACGCCTCTGGGAAAACCACAACCCGTGAAACACAGACTACCCTCACATTGCTCCTTACTTTCTCACTTGCGCTATAATGTGTAATGCAAACCTCGCGCGATACTCCGCTAACTTAAAAGCCTTGTGCAGCGCCTTTCAGTTGAAAATTGATTGTTTGCTTGCTTTTATCGCTCTCTCTCTCTCTCTCTGCTCCTAGCGGAACTGTCATCTCTGACTTGTCATGGAGCACGTTTAAGCTCATGTGTTTGCAGTGTTTGAATAAAAATCCTTCTTGTTTCTACGACCTCCTGTGTCTCTGTGCAAATCTGTGACCCAAGCGTAACAATATATTCCGACGCTGACTTTATATATTTAAGTTTTGACTTTAGGTGGCAGTGTGACGAAGTTGCTTCGGAAGACGGCGTTAGCCGCGGAGCTCAGCTCAGAGCGAAATGAGGTAAATGGGAGGGGATATGATGACGTGACTCCTCCACCCGCCTTAACTGTCAATCCCCCACAAACACAGTCTCTCGGAATTTGCATAAGCACATCCCTTCACCTGCAATTTTAACTTAGTTACAAAGTGATCAAAACTCTCGTTTATATCCTGCGTAATCTCATTAAACTTGTATCCCGCATTACCCGTGGGCATGAAAAACGCCAGCGGCAGCCTGTCTATTAACTTAATTTAAAGTTTAGGTTTATACCTTGCTTTGTTTCCAAAGTAGCTGCACTGATGAATATGGTAGTATATGTCACTCGCTCGCTTCTTATTGTTTCGCTGCCTTCTCAATTATATAATGCATGTTTTCTTCAGCGCATTTTGGAGCTCTTCCTGGTTTTCTACATAGTGCGTTGACAGTCAGTTCATGTGATTACGTGGGCGGCGTGATGATGTCACACGAAACTCCGCCCCCACGGCTTTCAAGCTCAACTCCATTACAGTAAATGGAGAAAAATACCTTCCAGCTATGACCATTATGCATAGAATTTCGAAATGAAACCTGCCCAACTTTTGTAAGGAAGCTGTAAGGAATGAGCCTGCCAAATTTCAGCCTTCTACCTACACGGGAAGTTGGAGAATTAGTGATGAGTCAGTGAGTGAGTGAGTCAGTCAGTGAGGGCTTTGCCTTTTATTAGTATAGACTAGCAGAATACCCGCGCTTCGCAGCGGAGAAGTAGTGTGTTAAAGAAGTTATGAAAAAGAAAAGGAAATATTTTAAAAATAACGTAACATGATTGTTAATGTAATTGTTTTGTCATTGATATGAGTGTTGTTGTCATCTCTCTCTCTATATCTATATCTATATATATATATATATATACATAGCAAAATACCCGCGTTTGGCAGCAGAGAACTAAAAAGAAAAGGAAACATTTTAATAATAACGTAACATGATTGACAATATAATTGTTTTGTCATTGTCATGAGTGTTGCTGGCATATATATATATATATATATATATATACACACAAACACACACACACACACACATATATATATACACACAAACACATATATATATACACACACAAACACATATACATATCTACATATATACTGTATAGACACACACATATATATATACAAATCTACATATATATATTAGGGGTGGGACTCGATTAAAAAATTAATCCAATTAATTAGAGGCTGTGTAATAATTAATCTTGATTAATCGTATGTAATCGCACATGTAAATTTGCCCCAAATCGCAAATGTGTTTTTTTAATTTAAAAGGGTTTTAGTGGGCGACAGAATCAAATAATAGACATGGACATGAATATTGTAAACTCAAGCTCTTTTAATTTCTGAAAAAAAAA
>JANRMT010062791.1:100348162-100421867 GCA_026402145.1 Polypterus bichir lapradei | reverse complement strand
TTCTTCTGGCAGTCTTCAATCCAAATCCCTAAAGCAGATTCCATCCAGACTACTGCCTTATTACATCCACTTACAACTCGTTTTGCACCCCGGTTAAAAGGACACTGCGGCCGTAGATCTTATATTCCTTTCCTACTTTTTAAATAAAAAGAATCGTAGCCTTCAACAAATCCAAAACGTTTACCTTTTCGGCAATCGTTAACATCTTCTTCTTGCGCTTGGGCACGGCCCCTGAAGCAGTAGCAGATTGTTTTGGAGCCATAATGAAGGGCTTGACTATGCACAAAGATAAACACTAAAGAGCACAACTCTTTACACAGCGAAACACGTTGATGCTGAATGAGCGAGAGGAGACTTCCTGGTTAACACTGCATTCAGCACGCAGGAGCTCAACTGCGTGCTCTGATTGGTTAGCTTCTCAGCCATCCGCCAATAGCGTCCCTTGTATGAAATCAACTGGGCAAACCAACTGAGGAAGCATATACAGGAAGTAAAAAGACACATTGTCCGCAGAACCCGCGAAGCAGCGAAAAATCCGCGTTATATATTTAGTTATGCTTTCATATAAAATCCGCCATAGAGTGAAGCAGCGAAAGTCTAAGCGCGATATAGCGAGGGATTACTGTAACAGCATGAAGGAAGTGTGGGATGGGATAAAGATCATCACTGGCTGCAGCTCAAAGCAGGGTGCCACCATCGAGAGAGACGTGGAGAGAGCAAACCAGATGAACAACTTCAACAGGTTTGACCACCCTAACCTATTCTCACCTCTGAGTACTGCACCCTCCCCCCATCCTTCTGCTGATACCAGCATAGGAGAAAGTTTTCCCCAACCCACAATTACAGCAGCCCAGTTAAGCAGAGAGCTGAGGAGACTTTGTGCCAGCAAAGCAGCGGGTCCAGATGGAGTATCGCCACGACTACTGAAGGCCTGTGTGTTGGAGATGGGAAGTCCTCTGCAGCGCATCTTCAACCTGAGCCTGGAGCAGGGGAGAGTCCCGAGGCTTTAGAAAACATCTTGCATCACCCCAGTCCCAAAGGTATCACGTTCTAGTGAGCTGAACGACTTCCGGCCTGTCGCTCGGACGTCACATGTGATGAAGACAATGGAGCGGCTGCTGCTTCACCACCTGAGGCCACAGGTCCGCCATGCCCTCGACCCTCTACAGTTCGCATACCAGGAGAAGGTGGGAGCGGAGGATGCCATCATCTATATGCTACACCGATCCCTCTCCCACTTGGACAGAGGTAGTGGTGCTGTAAGAATTATGTTTCTAGACTTCTCTAGCGCCTTCAACACCATCCTGCCTCTGCTCCTTAGGGACAAGCTGACAGAGATGGGAGTAGATTCATACCTGGTAGCATGGATCGTGGACTGTCTTAAAGACAGACCTCAGTTTGTGCGTCTCGGGAACTGTAGGTCTGACATTGTGGTCAGCAACACAGGAGCGCTGCAGGGGACTGTACTTTCTCTGGTCCTGTTCAGCCTATATACATTGGACTTCCAATACAACTCGGAGTCCTGCCACGTGCAAAAGTTTGCATACGACACTGCTATCATGTGCTGCATCAGGAGTGGGCAGGAGGAGGAGTATAGGAACCTAATCAAGGATTCAACCCACCTACAACTGAACACCAGCAAAACCAAAGAGCTGGTGGTGGATTTTAGGAGACCCAGGCCCCTCATGGACTCCGTGATCATCAGAGGTGACTGTGTGCAGAGGGTGCAGACCTATAAATACCTGGGAGTGCAGCTGGATGATAAATTGGACTGGACTGCCAATACTGATGCTCTGTGTAAGAAAGGACAGAGCCAACTCTACTTCCTTAGAAGGCTGGCGTCCTTCAACATCTGCAACATCTCTTCTACGTGGTGGTGTGCTCGGGAGGCAGCATAAAGAAGAGGGATGCCTCACGCCTGGACAAACTGGTGAGGAAGGCAGGCTCTATTGTAGGCATGGAGCTGGACAGTTTAACATCTGTGGCAGAGCGAGAAGCACTGAGCAGGCTCCTGTCAATAATGGAAAATCCACTGCATCCACTGAACAGGATCATCTCCAGACAGAGGAGCAGCTTCAGCAACAGACTGCTGTCACTGTCCTGCTCCACTGACAGACTGAGGAGATCGTTCCTCCCCCACACTATGCGACTCTTCAGTTCCACCCGGGGGGAGTAAATGTTAATATTATACAAAATTATTGTCTGTCTGTTATACCTTCATTGTTATCACTCTTTAATTTAATATTGTTCTTTATCAGTATGCTGCTGCATGGAGTATGTGAATTTCCCCTTGGGATTAATAAAGTATCTATTTGGCAACTCCTTTATTGCTTCTGTTTGTTCTGTAAAACTTTACATTTTTTGGTGTTGTACAAATATATATTTTTTATAAGATTATTTCATTTGCCTAGCTACACAAGCTGAGGTTTGCAGTTATCCTCCTCTTGTGGGGTTTTTGAGACATTTAAAGACATTCATGGCTATGTTGGGGCTAATGTTCCTTTTTAGGCCTGCAAAGCCTGAGGCAGCCCACTTGAGTAGGGATAAGCTCAATTAGGTGAGGTTTACTTCTGACAGGCAGTGTAGACCTGGCCTGGCCATTGAGGCCTTGCATCTCTTTGCTTTCATTGTGGCTCTAAATCATAACTATTACCCTGTTACGACACAAAACTACTAACGACTGGTTTCAGGATATTAAGAGAAATGCCATCTGACAGGAATCTGCACAAAGCTAACACTGCAAACATGAGAAGTGTACTTTTCTATTAACTAGAAAAAGTGAAACAAATGCATTAAAATGAAAAAAAAACATTTAAAATAGAGATGTTTAAACTGAAAATGAAAAAGAATGGCTTTTTTCAGTTTCTTTTTACAAGTAAAATGAAATATTACTCCCATTTGTTTCCTTTCACAAGTAAAGCCTGTTTAAGGTGGAGACATTTTTATGCCACTTGAAATAATTCAGAATGAGTTGCTGTTAATCAGTCTTTTTAAATAGATACACTAGGTTGCTATAAGGACTGTGAGAGTAGGCTGCAGCTACTAAATTAGTCAGATGGAGTTCATGTTCCATTTTAAAGTGCACACGTACACTCAGGACTCTCTAGAACAGAGGTGAGCAAGTGCGGCCTTTGAGGTCTTTTTTTGTGGCCATCATGAAGGTATCAGTGAAACAAGTGATTGTGGCCTTTTGGTTTGTTCACACTAGCCGAAGATGTTCAACAAAACAAATAATGTAAACGAAGATTCGTTTGGTCTCCGCGTTCATACCTGACGGAATGGTCAAGGACAGCTAACGAAATACAGACAAACTGAATGCAAGTTATGCCAATAGCAGTCAAGTTAGATAGTTACTGCGGATAGAGTGCACGCGCACTGTAGATTTTTGCGAGTACCGCTGTCATTTCTTCCCGTGGTAACTAAAGTGGCCAATCAAATGGCACCGAAAAAGGTTAAAGTTCAGCATGCTTAAATTTCAACTAAAGTAGTCAGATCCATCATTTCCTCATCTGATAATTATCGTTGTGTTTTACTGGCCATATAATGCAGTTACCGCTGTCAATGAAATCCAGACATGTAGACGATGAAAATCGACAGTTCAACAGTGAATGGGAGTTGGATTTCTTCATGTCAAACCAAGGAAACCCCATGATGTACCCAAGATGCAAGATGCAAATAAGAACATTAAAGAGATCAAATGCAAAACAGCACTATGAGAGTTGTAAGTCACACATGAAGTACATCAATTTAAAAGATGAGGCCACAAAGCAAGCGTAGGATTCCTTGAACAAGAGCCATTCAAAAGAAACATCCACATTCACCAAATTCAAATCATCCTCTCACAATCCAGAAGTTGAGGCAACATTTCGAGTCACCTTCAAATTGGGTGCCACTGGAAAACCATATACTGATGTAGAGCTATTTAAATCATGCATGCTTGAAGTTGTTCAGTGTCTCGAACCATCTCAACTTCAAAAATGTAAAGATTTACCTCTATCACGAAGGACAATTGTGAGGCACCAAGATGAGATCGCGGTCGACTTAAAAAAAAAAATCAACTGAACAAAATATGTCAAGAGTCCAATACTTTATATTCTGTAGCGTTGGATGAATAATGCAATACAACAGAAACGGCACAACTGCTTATTTTCATCAGAACAACATTTGACATCCATGAAGAGTTGTTGTCCCTAATCAGTCTCAAAACAACAACAACAAAGGCACAAGATATTCTCACAGCATTTAACAACACTTGTGTAGAGAAGAAATTGGATCTAAAGAAACTTGTTGCTGTGTGTACAGATGGAGCTCCTGCAATGGTAGGAACAACGGGCAGTTTTGTGACTCTACTTAAACAACAAATTCACTCTCAATATCCGGAATCTCCCACATTATTGTCACTGCATTGTATTATATACCAATAAGCTCTATGTGCCAAGTCTGCAACCTTGAACAACACATTGGAAGACGCCGTTGGTATTGTGAATTTTATTCGAGCGCGAGCCCTCAATCATCGCCAGTACGCTCGTTGGTTGTCAAGAGGATCTGTTATAAATAGAATTTATGAATTGCAAGGCACTATCAAAAAGAGTTCTTTGCATTCAAAGGAGTGGTTTGCAAACTCGATGACATCAACTTTTGCATGAACCTGGCTTTTCTCAGCGATCTTTTGAGTGAACTCAACAGTCTGAATAAGCAACTTCAAGGCAGAAATCAAAGTGTCTGTGACCTCTGGCAGAGTATAAAAATTTTTCAGGGCAAGCTGAAATTGTTTAACGGCAAGTTTCAAAAGCAGCAGCTCTCCGAATTCTTTCCGTGGCCGAGTAATTTTGCCAGTAACAACCCATCTGTAAAAGTACATTTTGACGAGTTCTGCGATGTGCTCGGTTCACTAGTCGATGAATTTGAGGCTCGATTCTCCGATATCCGCGTCAATGACAATGATTTACGACTTGTTTCAGAGCCACACCTGATGGAACCTGACAATGTGCCAGAGAAGTTCCAAATGGAATTGTTGGAATTTAGTAAAGCTCCAAATGCTCAACACAAGCTATCCCAAAATTCCATGGATTTGGTTTCATTTTGGCGTGATGCTCACATCTACCCCATTCTGCGTGAACACGCTCGACGTGTGTTAACATGCTTTGGTAGCACGTACATTTGTGAATGTACATTCTCTCATATTAAGTACATTAAAAACTGACATCGCACAGTCCTGACAGATGACCATTTGAAAGGCCAGCTACAGTTAAGAACAACAACTTTTGAGCTAAGTTTTAATGAATTGTCAACCAACAAACAGACTCAAAAAAGTCATTGAAAATTACAGAATTAATGTTATGGATTATTCTTAAACTTTTACACACTTTGGGGTCAGTATAAAGTTTAATAATAAATAATTAATAAAAGCATGCCTATATATGTTGTTAATTACTTCATACTGGTGCGGTCTTGTTCGAGTTAAAGCAGTTGTCAGTAGCCTTAGTGCGAAAAAAGGTTGCCCACCACTGCTCTAGAATGAAGATGAACAAGACAGGGAAACAAAGTGTGTGTAAAGTAGGACAAACTCTCAAAAGCTGTCATAAGGTGTTGTCAAAGGGCAAGTAAAAATGACAGAAAGAGATAAATAGTATTTAAGGGACAAATTAATAAAACAGCCAAAAATATGCATAGTTGTGATTATTATTATTATTTTATAAGGCAAAGTGAATTGTTCATATCTCAGGCGCTGTTCAGCTGTCCTAATGGAGCCAACTACATCAATGTAGAATGCAAAAATGTGCTTTACTCCCCTCAAAGCATATAGAGAAAGGTCCTCAGTTATACAAAATAACCAAAATATCTGAAAGGCAATGAACTTTATTGAATTATGACAAAAGACATCAAGGTCAAACTCCAAAAAAACTAAATACAAGCAAAATCATCATGCAAAGTGTGACAAAAAAACATAACTAGAAAAGGCACGGAAACTAAAGACAGAGTAAAAAGTGGTGATCAGAAGCCTGTTTAATTAATAGTATTCAGCTAGGTGGTGACATGGCTTCAGGTGCCTACCAGATAATGCGGTCCCTATGGAAATACATAGATGGGTTATTCTGAGACAAATTGTATGTAATACCAGGATAACTGTATAACTAAAGATATATTAATTGTTTAGACCACACATTGAAAATACACTGCTTATTTACTGCAGGCTAAATTAAAACAATTCAATAATCACCACTAAACAATGTCTTCCATTATGATCAGGAAGATACAGTAATGTTGTGGCTACAGTCTTCTGAGGTGGGGACAGAATTAGAAAAGCAAAGAGTTTATTTGGCCAGTGAGAGTAAGCATTCAACTCCAAGTTATAGCAGTATAGTAAGAAAAAATGTTTCAAACCATAACAATATTTATAACAGTACATCACACTACAGGAGGACTCTAGTCAACATCGTATAGCACTATTAATTCTAAGAAATTTAAAAGGCACCTATTTGGCTCCGAAGAGAATTACTCAGGGTGACTCGGGTAAAGAAGTGGATGAATAACACTGGGGCACAATTTTGAACAAATTTTGTTGACTTTAATTTTTAAGCTTATTTACACTAAAATAGGTATACTGATTCTGAAAGTGCAGTTAGTTTTCTTCTATCACATCAGGTTTTTTCTCTACCCCTTATATTAGTGTTTAATTTAATGAAGGGTAGCTTGAGATACAATCTTAACCGATTCAAATAAAAAATATAATAATGTAAGATGTTTGATAAATGAGAAGAGACTGTTCAGTCCATCAAGCTTGTCTGGATAGCCTACGAGCTGAGATGGCAGAATATCTCATCCAGACATTTTAGGACGTACAGTCATATCTTTAAGTCCTGCATACTGACTGAAGTTTGATAAAAGCATGATTTCCAACAAATATAACAACAGTTCTTGGCAGTTCAGGATATGAAGACATTTCCAAAAAGAGGTGACAATAATCAGCAATTATTCTTTTCACATTTGGTTGTTTATCTATAAAGGGCGTCATGATCAATTCTTCCAAGCACATATCGTTTGGATTTTAGGAATGATTCTATTGTGTTCGTAACTACTTATGAATGTGCAGAAATCACTTTTTTGGCCTGCAATCCTAAGATCAGGTTTAGAAAAGGCTGAAAAAATTGAATCAGCCTCTCATTCAGAACATTACAAGCTAGACAACATTAATAAGCACCTTACCAGAAGCCTAAGGCAAATTCTAACAGTTGTTACTACTTATATCTTCGCTGTCTGTCACTCTTGTAACCCTGATTTGAACTTCTCATTTTTAAAAAAATGATTAACCAGCCATGACACCCACAAGGGTCAAGAAGAAGTAGCCTACTTTATTAGGATCATCCCTTATTTCAGTCTCATATGTATGCACTGTAATGAAGCTACAAGCACGTTCTAATGGTCAGCAAAACAGTCTGCATGTTTATGGATGATTCTTGTGTTATGATGAGAGTTATATCTATAGTATTAACAACTTTTTCCAATATTTCAGGCCTGTTTCAGTATATTTCATGCAAAGTAAAAAATGATTACTTTCTTGTTTGCGTGTGGTAATACTGAGCTGCTTAAAAGAGTAGTAAAAGAGGAACTGTCTTTAGTGGTTTTACAAAGTTATGGGGCTTGGCTTCAACCTTAGTAGAATTTGTATGGAGCTGTTTTTGTTCTACTCAAATGCTAATATTATCTTTAGTTTCTCCACAAATTTGGATTTTATTTTTACTTGGGACTGGTATAGGTTATTGCAGTTACAATTGCGACATAATAAAAATAATGTTCCTTATTGACTGAAAAAAGCTTGAAAATCATTATGAGCTACTTGTTTTTTTCTTTTATGTCTCTTCTTGGTATCCTATTGTGGCCCTTAATACTACTAGTACTTTGTCAGCTGCTGCTTGACGTCAGGGCACTTGTGACCTTAGGATGAATACTAACATAGGATGAATACAACATTTACTTCTGAACTTATGATCAAATAAATATTGAAGAACAGACAGTTGCCACTGACTGGCCCACGTCAGGATACAATTTGATATTTGCCCCCTTCCCAGCATTTGTTTACAACAGAAATCTTATTAATTTAAATTTGTTTTCCAATTCTCCTTTAACAATTAGCCACACCTCAATTCTTCCATTTAAGGGAATTTGTATTAAGACGATTTTTATGTTGTGTACTTAAGGGTTAGGGTTAGTTTACTGTTCTATATATGTGTAAGTACTCCAAATGCTATGACATGGGAAGGTACTGTGTGGTTGGCCTCTCTAAATGTCATGTTTTAAGCAATATATGTTACTTAAAATGAACACTGATTTCTGAACAATAAACTTTATTTAAGTTAGTTAAAGAAAAGTAACATAACCACTTTTCCTAAATTCTGTTTGAGACTGAACGACACATACACGGATTGTGTGACAGTTTGGGATCCTTATTACAAACAGGACAAAATTGTGCTGGTCAAGTCTAGAGAATTTAAACAGATTCCACAACTATGGGCTATGAAAAATAAGGAGAGAGAATAAGCTGAATGTCTTCAACTTATAAAATTAGACATTAAGAGGTGAAGTGATGGATGTCTTCAAAATTAGATAGAAGGGTGGATGTCAGATGACCCTTTAAAAATGAATTCTTCAACAGGAGCAATGGGATAAAAATAAGTGTTGGTTAATGGTACATTTTGTAAAGTTAAAAAGTGTTCTGCTTTGTATCATACAAAGAACTATAGCAGATACATAAAGAAAACAGCAGTACTTTGGGCATCATCAAATTTTGATTTGTGAGTATTTTGTAAAATGAAATTGATGCATCCTGTTAGGTTGAATGGACTGTTCTTATCAGTTTCTTCTTTGATCAAGATTCCAGTTATTTCATTAAAATTTCTTTTATATGTGAATGTATTGGTAATCTACCATTTTGAGACAAATTCACGCATAAAAAAATTCATGTGTGAACAAAGCTGGAAAAACTCACTAGGGAAAAATAAAGTAGAATGTCTTGCATCCTCACTGGTGTGAATAGTGTCCAAAGTTAATCCCCTTCTATGTCAGGGAAAAAGATGATTGGGCTGAGGAACCAGCAGCTGTGCAATGTCCACTTCAGCGCAAGCATTGCAGTTGGATGTTGTTAATAAAAAAATAAAAAAAAAAGTTATTCAGAAATTAAGCTTTGTGCAAATTTCAAGAAGAATAGAAAACTGCAGTTATATAGTGTACATCTTTGGATCCTTGACATTTTTCAGTTTGACATCCATAGCAATACTTAACTTCATGGTAATGCACTCAAGTCCTATTTAGTTTTACACACTAAAATGGGGCATTCAGGGTCTCTACCTGCATATCTGACACTGTGAGCATAAATTATATCAAAAGTTCAATTTTGTGCCACACTTTATAGTATGGGAAAGAATCTACTGAAATCTGGCTCTAAAGGTGAACCTTAAATAAGATTTAATTATCATAGGTCCTAATGCAGGAAATGGGCTTGAATGGTTACACTTCTATGTTAGATTTATTTTTGTTTATTTCACTTGGACAGCTACATGTATAAATCATGCATACCCTTAAACCAGGGCCTGTGGATCATAGACAAAAACAACCCGTATAACTCTTCCATTTTCTGGTTGTTTAAACTACTATGCCATGCTTTAATACAGAATTTATACAGAATATCATATGCTCTGAAGATTTAACAGGATTCTTTAGCTGTATAGCTGAAGCAGGCCCTTCTCAAAACAAAATGCATCAAAGACAATGCAAAAAAAATGCAAACGTGCCTCTTCTCTGCTAACATCATGTTTGCCCAATGGTGTTCTAATTACTTCCTTTCAGCTGCCTCATCTATAAAGTTAATGCGTTAAAAATGTATTGAGTTAATTTGAAACAAACCTATTAAGTTTGATTGGCAAACAGAAAATGTTATTGTTTTGTTGGAAGTGATAACTTAATCAGAATGGCAACGACACTGTCACCACAAGATATCAAGTACAAAAAAAGAATGAGAAAGCTGTAGCAAGAGTAAATAACAAACCTTACTGTGACATGAAAAGAAGAATCTACAGAAAGCATGAGCATACCCTTTCGCCACAAGTTTGGTAAAATACTTTAAAATATTCTGGCTCTTCACTAAACTCATCAAATTGCATTGAAGTCAGTGGGGAAGGAGCAACTGAGCTAGTTTAGATTGGAGTATAATGGTACAATGGTGTTGTAACTGTTTCCAATAGCTTGAAGATGTCTAGACAACTATGCTGGACCAATTATTTTTGTCGAAAACGTGACCTCAACTATGATGTAGCAGTGCTAACCACTGCACCATCATGCCTCAAACAACAAAAGATTCAGACGTAACATTAACACAAATAAAAAACAAAAAATGGCCACAAATTAGCAGTAAGTAAACTATATATATCATCGCGCTCACAGAGTTCCAACCTTCAGGGGAACTGAATGGCTGTGCATTTGTGATACCCGAAGTCTGTCAAACTCAAACATTCATTGAACCCTTTAGATCTTGTAGCTTGTAACCGAGGCAGATCAGTGATGATAAGACGGAGACGCACACAACGAAGTAGTCCTTTACTGTATATACAGTGTTCCTGAAAAAAAACAGGAAATATTTACAAAAACATATAAACAAAATTTTTCATCTTTAACAAAATCAGGAATTCAAGAAAAAGTATCTAATGCAAAAACATCACAAGCTCACTGCTCACCAAACGACTCCTCTCTGTCTTTCTAGGGCATTTGGCTTTCTGTTGCAGCTCTCTCACAGCTCTTTGAATGCCTTTCACTACTCCAGAGGCTCTCGATCATTCAACCTTTCTCTCCAGTCTTTTATACCTAAGCAGGGTTTGTGCAACCAATTCCCCACTTGTTTCCATCAAGTCCCCATCAGTCTGGGAGCATGGAGCATCATGGGCTCCATCCATGTTTCCGTACCAGAACTCAACATTTGTCTCTGCCTTTAAGTGCATTAATCTTGTGTGCACATCAGCCTGCAAGTCATCTCTCGAGTTCTGCTCCTCATGGTCCAGTATGTTAAATGTAATATCTCTTGCCTTTGGCACTTTCTCATTTATGCCATTCCTCTCAGTGTCAACACACTTAAAAATTATTAACAGGTCCTCAAAAAAATGTAATCTTCGATAAATGGAACCAGGGTGAACAAGTAATGTATTTTTTAACTTAAATTGTTTTGTGGAGAGACAAATAAGGCAAAAAGGGTGTGAGGCTTCCAAAATTAACCACAAAACGGGCCACGAAATTCACTGGGTGACTAGCCTGACCAGAACAGGTTTACCCCAAGCCATCCAGCCTCCAACTGTCTTAAAATCTGAAACTGGCTTTAAAAGTTCAAAACACAAAAAACATTCCTTCTGAGAGAGAGAGAGAATAAACATTAAAATATACAGCTTGATAAGACAAGTTTACAATGAAAACTTTATAAATGAAGATATTTATTAACTAAATGAAAACACAAAAAGGGTGCAAAGACAAGAAAGTGCCTAAAAAGGCAATCAGAGACAACTAAGTCAATATACAAACCAGTAAATCAGATTACTAAAAATCTCAAGGAAGGCAATAAACTCCCACACAAGCTCAATAATCCACTTCAGAGTTCCTCTCTCTGACCGAATATAAAGGCAGAGTGAAGACAGAGCAGCAGTAACATCACAGGGTAGTCCTGCCTCCTGGCTATCCACACTCAAAAGCACAGGGAATAGAAGTCCACTTAAATACACTGTACATAAATATTAAATAATAAGCCAACAGAAAAGAACTTGTACAACAATATGAAAACTAATCTCTCTATTATAAAAAAAATCCTGGGAGTGAGACTAGGGAGACTAGACATGATCTTCTCGGAAGACAATTTGACATCCTACGAGAGACACTAAAACATCACACAAGACAAGGTAGTGAGAAAACATTTAAAACAAGTTCACGGACATCTAACCAAGCAGTTGTTGGAATGCTTTTGGCAGACGGACATCATGTGCTCCCAGCTCTTAAAACGACAAGCAACAAGCAGAACATGCAGCTCACCAGCAGCAACAAGCCAGCAGATAATATGAAGGCATCTCCTTAGTGTGTGTTCAGCCGCCCCCCCTTCACAACACAAGCAGCATTATAAGTCCTGCAAGAATGATTTAACCACACCCGGGGCCGGAAATAAAGGACAAGTATTGTTTTTACAAACGTTTTAAAATAAAAGTGAAAATAATGCATATGTAACAATTCCCATGAAAATAACAGTCTCTTTAAATTGTATATCCGGTAAACCAAACCCGGGGCGGATGAGTGAAGCGAGCAGGGGGCAGAGCCCCCTAATTTTTACAAAAGATCATGCAAAAAAAAAAAAAAAAAACCTATCAAAAAAAATGAATAGCATTCAAGAGTACTGAACATCAACGTCACTTCCATTTCTAACAGAAGGTGGACCTTCTATCAAAATTAGTCACAGGCCCCTGAATGTATATCCGGTAAACCAAACCCGGGGGTGGGTGAGTGAAGCGAGCAGGGGGCAGAGCCCCCTAGTAATTAAAAAAAAATAAATAAATAAATAAATTAAAAAAAAAAAAGCAAAAAATTAAAAAAAAAAAAACACAATGAAACCGAAAATACATTTCTGGTTGTGATTTCTGCTCCTAGACAAATATTTCAGATGCCCCTTTAAGCTTTCTATCAACTGGTCATCAATTTTGTTTTTGTCTACTGATCTTTTGTACCACCTTGTAAATGACTGTTGAGGAGATTTTTAGGAGAAGTGTTGATGAGACCAAAAAAGAGGACCAGTCTTAAGTGGGAAATAAATATGCATAGTGAGTAACTGAAGTCTGCCATATGATGGCAAGTTCATATTATAATGTATGAAATGTATTCTTATACGAGTTTGTATCAATAATGAAAATGAATTCAAAGAAATGTATAAATTTATTTGCTTATTTTGGCAAAAGTGAGGATTGATAAGAAGGCAAGGAGTAAGTGCAGCACACAATCTCTAGACCAGCCTTTTCTACTAGGAAGCAGCAAAATCAATCAGCATGATCACAGCCAGTTCATTTGAGGTGGAGGTTCTGTCACAATAGAATGATCATGTTGTACTTGAGTTTGAAAAAAAAGAGTGAAATCTGTATCAATAAACAAAATATTTTAACACCCCTACTACCCCCCTGACACTGCTGTACCCAGCAGTATGTCTTAAATAACCATAACACATGAAAACTTTACCTCCATACCTAACATAGACGTGGTATCTATAACCACCCTCAAAAAACCATAGAGCAGAGCAATTCTATGGGAAATTAGGTCAAAAAAAACTGAGAGAATACAACTGGGGGGAAAAAAAAACCACCAACCTTTACAAGTACCATAAATTTACCCCGGCTGTTAAACACTCAAATCAAATGTACGTTTTTTTATTGTATAATAGTAACAATAAGAACAGCTCACTACTCAAAATGGTAATGTTGGGAAGCAGCCGGTCTCGAACTTGCAACCTCTTGATTATGAGTCAGCAGCGTCATACCCTAATCCGATTTCTTTTTCTTTGGTTATATTTTTGAACAAAAGCGCACTTGTTTTATTATACAGTACTGTATGTGTACCTTTTGTGAAAGAGTTTATTTGATATTTGGACTTCAGTCTTCACATATCATACACTTCATGTCAAAATTTTATTGTTAGTACTATAACATGAAAAAAGTATGTTTTAGGTATGTGTTCAACATTTCTTACATTTCCTGTTATCCTACATTTACATAGATTGTTGTAGACATGGAACACACATGAAATGCATGTGTTCTAAATAACGATATTATTTACCCTATACTACTCCAGGCAACTCACATGCAGTTAAACACACTTGAGCTGGGAGAAGTTTGTGACTGACCTCAGCCACATTTTGGGTTGGGGGGGCGGGAGATAGGATAGCAGGCTGCTTGCTGCTTGTGCTGATCGACACATTTACAAAACAAAAGAAACAGATTGAGAGGTGCGAAGGAATTTAAGGTGGCCCGGGATTACAGGTATTTTTCATGGCTTCAAGGATTTTAGTGTTAATCAGCACCTGACCAGGGTCAAAACCAAATATTCAAAGTAACCAAAATGCCAGAGCCCAATACTTAAACCAGAGATGAAGTCAAAAGTACAATCAACATTACTGACTACCAGAGTTTGGATGCCTGAGACAGTACTCCCCTGGCAGTGGTGTTAACTTTTTTTTTATATATATATATATATATATATATATATATATATATACTCAAAATATCATATATTTAATGAATCCAAAAAGGACTTACTTACAAGCATAATAACCCTTAAACCACCAGAACTGGCTATAGTCAGTTCCCAATGCAATTTGCCAGCATGCCAGAACCAAGTATATTCGGCAATGTTCATTCGTTGAACGCCACAACTGACTATAGTCGGTTCCCAGTGCAATTTGCCAGCAATGTGTTCGCCGAGTATATTCAGCGACATACATTCATTGAATGCCGCAAATGGCTATAGTCAGTTCCTAGTGCAATTTGCCAGCACACTGGAGCTGACCAGTCAGTGCCACATATTCGTTGAGCAGCCAGCTCATGACCACTGTCACCCCCTGCAACACTGCGGCAACGCTGTCACTGGGATTCAGCCGCTGCACTAGACTATCCTGCAAGTATCAGCGTTGGCCTGTGTGTGCTTGCATGCAGCCAGTTCAAGCGCAGTTAGCTCAGTAATTTACTGAATTTCATCAGTAGAGTCAGTTGCACCTTGTACATAATAGATTGTTGCAGTAGGTTTTTTTAAAATAGTTTTTACAGTTTATTGGCAGTGTATAAAATGATCAGTATTGCAGTAATTGTGATGCTTTTTGCATGAAAGAAAAAAAAAAAAAAAAGTGTTCCATTAAAATTTCACTTTTTCTTGGTGAATTGTTACATTTCCTTAAAAAGTGCAGCAAAAAAGTATTTGGTGTCCAGGGGTGCATTAACCCCCAAGTATGTGGCAGTTTAAGGGTTAAAAGCATAGGCGGGAAACCAAGAGGACAGAAAGAGAACAAAAAAGGTAGCTAAAGTTTCGTCATCGTCTAAGTTGGTCTCAAGTTCACAATAGGGCCTGCCACAGACTGATCTGGCCAACAGAAAATGTGGGAGCGAAAATGCGAGTTAGGCAGTACAGTACCAACTCCAACGTGATACAAAACTCTGCCTTTGGTACACGGAGAAGATGGAAATGAGCTGTCTGAGCTGAAGGTATTGATTACCACACTTGGGGCAAATATAAAATGATATAAAGAAGGATATTGCGGGAATACACAGCAGAATCAGCTGAATCAGGATATAAAGGACTAGGAGGTAGTTTTAAGCAGTTAACTTTGATGTACAGCAAAAAAAAAATCTTGCAAAAATTGACAGGAAAATATGAGGAAAAATCAGAGTACTTGCTGCTCACCTGGAAGAAATTAAGCAAACGTTTATGACTTTTGACAATTGACATCCACTCACTGCTGAAAAAAAAGCAAATGCTTTAGAATCTAAGATGCAAAGTGCTTTATGATAAAATTAGCAGCATTTGAAGATATAGAAGGAAGAACATCAGAACTAAATGACTTCCTGAAAACTGTGACAGTCCAAACTCCATAGCTGAATCATTTTCCAACATAATAGGAGAAGGCTTTAAATCAGACACTGAAATCTATGTGGTTCATTGCATATGTGGATTGAATTCCTTAAAGCATAGACACCTAATAGTCAGATTCAAAAAACTATGAGTTAAAGAAAATTTGATGTGGATTCTCAGACAGAAAGATTATATTTGAAAACAGTCATCTATGTATTTTTCCAGATTTTTTGATTTCAACAGCTGCAAAATGAGCTGCATTCTACAGCATCAGTGTTTACACAAAGCTGAAATCAGATATAGCCTCTTGTTTCCAGCTAAAATGAAATAGTCGATGGCCAATTCTATACCTTTAGTTCTCCCAAAGAAGCAGAAAAAGAACAAAAAGGACAGTTCCCGAAATTCTTTAAAACAAGAACACGAGTCATATTGTGTCTTGGCAATGCAAAGAAAAATCTGTTTGCAACTTGTAATAGAACATTTTCTGTAAATATACCCTCTATTTCCCTTTTGCCCACTTTTTCAAGTATTATATTGAAATTTATTCTATTAAATATAAGTGTATTTGGGTAGCCGGTAACTGAAAGTGACATTAGACTTAATACAAGTGTTCCTGGTGGCTTGTAAATTTATAGGTACATTTGTGAATTTACATTTGCATAATTCTATGTATGCATGCATGCATAACAAGTGTATGAAACTTCAGTAAAGTTTTTTCTTTGACCAACATGTCCAACAAATGCCCCATAACCTGCTGGAAAAAATATTTAGTTAATTCTTGTCCCTATCTAAACATGCACTAAAAGTACTACCATTTCACAAAAAAAAAAAAAAAAAAAAAAAAAAAAAAAAAAATTAGGAATTATGATAAACGTATTTTAATCATCACAATAAAAAGAATGTAGGTCCGTAAGACATTAAAGTAAAGAAAGCTGCCTTAAGAACTTTCAGGGGACTGAGACACCAAAGAATAGTACAAATTAAACTCGGCTCTGCTGAGACATTAAGTAAAATATCTCTTTAAGCTTGAACTAAAGAGATATAAATTGTGAATGGGTCTTATTTATTGGTTTCAGCTTGAAACAGAACTACTGCTACAACTTTTGGCACAATTTTGAATTAAATACTAAGCAATTTATTTTTCAGCTAATTCTTATCATCATTTTGATCAATTTCACCTACATCACTGTCTGATATAAACCACCAAACTAGGACAGAGTTCCTACGTTTAACAGAGCACTGGCAGGCATTAATGTACATCTTAACGTTTTTTTTCTGCCAAATTGGTTTCTTTATGATTGGTAAACATCAAAATTGGACTCACTGTTCATTGAGACTTTGACTCTGGATGTTGTTCTCTGCATTATTGTCTATCATCTTCTAAAATCTTTTTTTTTTTGCCTTTCTGCAATTATAGTTTCTTAGCTGCAACAAAACTATTTCTTTTAAGTAGTGCTAGGTAACATGGAAAAAAATATGATCACAATATTTTTTCTGTAATTCTATTTCGGTAATTATCACAATATAGTTTCATATTACTGTTTACATTTTTAAAGAGTATCTATCCTAATAAATTCTGAACAAACAAGTTAAAAAAAAATAAGCAGAAAATATTTGAGAAATGGCACAAACTATATAAATTTAATATTTCCTTAAAAATTCAGTAATTTGATTTTTGATTTTCAAGTTTTCAGAATGATTGCACTTACAGTAGATCAAAATTATCAAGGCAATGTATCAATTAAAAAAAACTATGCAAAACAGTTTAACAGTGCAAATATTTTTAATGCAAACCAAATCTACACTACTAGCTGCAATAAAAAAATTACACCTATTCCCTATCACTTAAAAATCTCAAGTAGAAGAGTATACAAAATAATTTGGGATCTTTTTGTGAGTTTTTCTATAAAAGTAGCACACATTTTCTCTTGTACTGTACACTACACTGTTTTTGATAAAAAGACTAGGCTATTTACTGTCTCGCGCTTGGTTTATGGTTTTTTGCAGTGACAATGTTGTCTCCTGTACTAAAAACCCTTTCTGAGGGTAAACTGGTGGCAGGGATACAGAAATAGCACTTGGCCAGCAGGCTTAATTTAGAGTACAGGTGTGTGGATCTTGCATCATTCCAGAGGACAGGTTACACCATTAACACAAGGAGCTTGGAGGTAGTTTTCCAGTTCACCTTCAACAGACTGTTGGTCTGTGAGTCCATCAGCTGCAACAGAATGGGGTTTCATGAAGCAGCTGCCCAGTGTTGTCTTCTATATTCTGGCTGGTGCTCCTCTCTAAGCTTCAGCTGTACTGACAGAGCTGTGAAGTCCAGTGGCTGAAGTGCTCTAGCTTTCTTGCATTATTTCAGCCACAGCTCTAACATTCATGGCATTAACTTTCTCAGGTTTCTCATAGCATTTTTTGAAACGACATGTCCAGAAGGTCATCAATAGAAATGTCATATATGTCACTCAAGTAGCTGATTAGAGTAGTTTTAATGTACCTTGTGAGTTCCGAGTCCTTATTGCCTGGCTGCAGGACAGGCTGAAGGATGTTACAATGTTTTGCCACACAGGCACAAGATGTCTGTTTTTATGTCAGCATATAGGACCTCTGCAATGGCCTTCTCCTGCTCCAGCACTCGCCCTACCATTTTTTGACAGATCAGTTTATGTTTAGGCAGATTAAACTCCTCTTGAGACAGATCCCTCTGCTTTTTCCATGAAAAAGAAAATATGCTGACAACTTTTTTTTACAACCATCTATAGTCCTTTCAATTCTGTTATCTCTTTCAGTTCTCTCTATAGCAATAAAAAAACAAAATATTTGTATTTTATTAATTAATAATTAATCTACTAGCAGAAGCAACTCAGTAGTACTGTATATGGTAATGCTAGCATTGAACATTTAATCTAAGCAACACAATATAAAGCATATTTGCAATGGTAATGTAATTAACTAAGCGAATAACTATCACTTAACAATTGTTAGGTGCAATCTATGTCTGAAGCACTGAAGGAGAGTCCAATTTTTCAGCGACACAGGCTTGACAATGTTCACGCTGTTGTCCGTAGTGATACAAACCTGGTGGTCCTCTTAAAGCCCCCAGGATGACAGGGTGTCCAAGTTCCATTGCAATAGTTTCTGCCATGTGATTAGCAGTAAAATATGCAGTTTGTAGACATTTGCTCTGTAAATTACATTCTGTGACAATGAAGTGAACAGTAAGACTTATGTAAGGCTCTGATGTTTGACCTGACCATAAGTCTGTCGTAGTGGCAAAGTATCTCACATCTTTTAATGCAGCCTCTAACTTTGCCTGACATTCATCATAAAGTGTTGGAAGGGCCATCTGAGAAAAATGGCCTGGGAGTTTAAACTTCAGGTTGATTACTTTCAAAAGGTATCCAAAACCTTCTTTTTCGACAACACTCATTGGAATCATGTCCTTTGCCATGAAGTGACTGCACTTGTGATGTCCTGATGGTTTTTTGATTTTCTACTGTATGGGGTCATAGCAGTAAATAATGACACAAATCGACTGCTGTTTAGGAACAGCACTGCTAAACAAAGGCTTGCTAGCCTCCTCGCTCAAGGATTCTTTCTGACATTCAGCATATTCAACTGGATGGTATTTTTTAAGGTGGTACAACAGGTTTGTTATATTAGCCTTTGTTGGGACCTGTCAGCAGCATATCTTGCATATTGGCTTTATTTGTGCTTGGCCTGATTTGAGGTAGCTGAACCACTTTCAAACTTTTAATGACATGTGCCTTTTCTTTGGTATTCTCTCTTCCTGGGCAGTTAAGTGAAGTGGAGAATGAAAAACTGTTAACAGGATGTTCTGGTTGCAGGACATATTTCTCAAACATCTGACCATATTGCTAATTTTTACAACATAGCTTCTTAATCAGGATGGGCAAATTTGCAAAGTGCATCGTTGCACGATTAGCTGTTGTGCTAATGTTTTACCAAGCCTACGTGCTGCGCGATAGGCCACAGGCAATGTCTGTCACAACACGTGGTCTTTGAAAACTTAATATGGGAAAAACAAGTTTAATCAATTCTTACAGCCTACATTTATCATTACTAAAATCAAGTTTTTTTTCCCCCCCAATCAAAATCATTTTAATCGCCCAGCACTACTTTTAGAATACTTTGCAGGGTCAAGGTATATACTTTGGTGCCAGTTGCTAAGCAAACTCTCACTGAATTTATTTCTATCCCTTAAGCAAGTAAGTTTTAAGCACTACTCATTTGATGCAGTTGAACTTCCACAAAGCTCTCTGTATTTTCTGTCTGCAATTAGACAGACAGACAGACGTGTCCCAGGGGAGAAATTTAGCTTTTTTGAAGAACTAGCCCTGTTTATTCAGATTTCTTTTGGCTAGCTTGAGCTTGAAAATCTGATATGGAAAGTTGTAACTCCATGACTAATTCAGATTGAATTTCAAGTTTATTGTTCATAGTACATAATGTAAATAATATACAACAATGAAATTCATCCTCACAGAACAGTGACAGTACTACAATACAAAGGACAGATGCACTCAAAAGTATATATAGAATGCCAAATACAATAACACAAAATTATACAAAATATACTAAAATAAATGTTACATACATACATACACACTTTATGTACAATATTTGTTCTTTTGATTCAATCTACTGGTGTGAGTGTCTTGTTCTGTACTGTTTGCCAGAAAGAAGGAGTGAGAAAAGCAGTTGTAGAAGAT
This sequence comes from Polypterus bichir lapradei, assembly GCA_026402145.1. Classification (NCBI taxonomy): domain Eukaryota; kingdom Metazoa; phylum Chordata; class Cladistia; order Polypteriformes; family Polypteridae; genus Polypterus; species Polypterus bichir. Next base: position 100,401,510 of record JANRMT010062791.1, on the reverse strand, counting down.
AGCTGATGTATTTCACAATTCTTTTTGCTCTTCTAAGGCAACGCATATTAAATACTTCCTAGTAATATTCTGTCCTGTTCTCACCACCTTCTGCAGTGCTTTACATTTCTGAGACAAGCATATGCCGTACCAGGATGTGATGCAAGTTAGTGTGAATGGATTCCACTGTGCAATTGAAAGAATTTAGTGACAACAGATGGAGAAATATGCATTTTATTTAAGTATCTGAGAACAGACATACTGGTGAGACTTCTTGATAATAGCTCAAATGTGTTGTGCCCAATTATCAGTGATAGTCACTCCAAGAAATGTAAAGCTGCTCACCTACTGCATAGTATTCCCTGCAGTGCAGATGGAAGGGTGCTCTGCCTTCTGCTTCCTGAGATCTATGACCAACGTCTTTGCTTTACTGAAATTATTGGTGATGCTTGTGTCTTGTTCTGTTGATACAAAATTGTAATTTTCTGTTTTTCAAAGTGGGTTAGCTTAGGTATTTCCAAACCTCTCATCAAGACACCCTGTATTTGTGGGTAGAATCCTTTACACCCATTTACTTATTAAAAATTGTACCCCTAGCACACTTGGTTTACCTAATCACTACCTCACTAATTTGAATCGGGCATGCTGCTGTTGGAATTTAATAAACTCACTGAATTGGCTATATGCACACTCTCTTCCAGACTCCGCATGAGCCAGCTGCTGCAGTTCCAGAGCCGATATCAAAACGGACTAGATATGGCGTTTTTCACCTGATCACTCCAAGTCATGCCCAGACTTGCAGCAAAAGACGCAAGTTGCATTGTTCAAACATTGTGCCAAGTGTCACGGGCTAAAAAGGAGAAGTGCTTCAAACTGTATGTTTCAAGCTGCATCCACAATTACAAAGGTAAGATCCAGATGAATTACAAAACTTGTGTCTACTATGAACTTACATGAGACAAATGTGATTACATTAGGCTTCTTTAAAAAAAAAAAAAAAAAAAAAAAAAACAGAATTTCTATGATTAATTCATTAAACTTTATTTAGGGACAGGTCAATATGTATGTAAGCTTAATACATAATAACATGAGTCTGCTGGACATCTTATCTTGTAAAAAAAGTAAATGTCTCAGTCTGAGCCAGGAAAACAGTGAATGCCAAACTACTGCTTCATTGTACTGGTCTCAATTTGTTTCCTCAGCTGGAGGATCTCCTGTCTGAGAGACATGTTCTCATTAAGCACTATGGTCGACAACTGATGAATCTGGAACCAAAGCATAGTTGTGGTCCTCAAGGATTTCATCATCCTCTTCCTCACCCAATGTGTCATCCTCCTTTGGTCACTTTCTCCTCTCCCAAACCCCCCCCAAGTCTTGAAAGTGGATCGGAGAAATGGTTCCACTTAAACTACTCAGGAACTGCTCCCTTCTTCAACAGTCACTGCTCAGTCTTAGACCCTGGCTTGCGAAAATCCTTTTTTTTTTTTTTTTTAAATGCTGGCTACAAACTTGGTTATGGGGACTAATTGTAAAGCTCTCTCTTCAGATAGCGACAGTCCATTTAGGTTGGGTTTCCACATCAGGGGGAAGTATATGAAAACTAAGTACATAAAGGTACACAACAATGTTCAGCCATAGAGCTATCTGTACACTGAAACTTAGCTTCTTTTTCTTGGACATTCTCCCCATGAAACAAAAATTACAACAGCATGGAAAATGGAAGTGACTGAGCTAAGATTTCACCAGAAGTACGTCAGCACTACAGTGTACATACAGCCTACTAAATGAGAGTGCTTCAGGTAGAGGTTTGGGAACCAAACCTGTGCTGTGCTTGCCATGATATCAGTAAGCTATTATTTTTATTATTATGCAGCGAGTTCCTCTGATTAAAATGAGAAGTCCATGACACACACAAGAACCTCCTACCCTTAGTAAGAGTTTAATTCTAATAGGTTCGGAAATGGACAGAACATTAACCCTAATTTGTTCCCCTTTTTTGAAGTTGACCTTTAAACAGAGAAAATAACCACCCAGACCAAATTACTCAATGAAATCATCAGTGCATATATTAAAAAAAATCCTAACATTATGTACATATTTCTCCTTAGAATATCATACAGGAAGTAAACTGAACAAATAAAAAAATGATTTAAATGGGAATACAACTGAGTAACCACTTCTATAATGAAACTATACTTGTGCAGGGAAAAAAAAAAACAAAAAAAAACAGAAAAGGGGAAAAAATAGTCCCACTTGCTGATAGAAAATAAGTATGATCAATACATACATACAAACACACACACACACACACACACACACACATTTATATAGAGTATGTTAAACATATACACACCTCCATTTTACCCCACCGCAAACATCCTCCAGTCCTTTTTTTAACAAGTATCCTTATATAACTATGTTTGTCTCAATGATCCAACTTGCATGGGTATTCCACAGTTAAATCCATATTACAGGTAAAATGAAACAATTGATACACTTTCCTTTTAAGTTACAATGGAGTGTTCCTCCCAGATTCAGCTCCAAACTGGTGAGATGGTGTTAAAGTGTCCTTCGCTAAAAAGAAGAAAGCCTATCCCCTTACATCATAGAACGGCACATTTATACATGGACCCACAGGCACAGTTTGACCCCCTTCTCCCCTCAAAGTGACATCCTACAACTACTTAATTCCAAGGACATACCTGTATATGTTCAAGGGAGACATAGTGGCAGGAACAGATAAAGTAAATATATTATATAGTACCCACTACAACTATTACTAAGATATTGATAATATTATCATTAAGATATCAGTAAGTCTTTGGAAAACACAAGACATTATCGTTTTTATTGTATTCATATTTATTAGTATGTATTCTAACGAATAGTGTATTCACAACAGATAAGCGGTTACAGCCCGGATAACTAGCATTAAGGATAATTTTCTTGGGTGGTCTATGATTTTTGTTTAGTACTGCATAAATCCTAACAGAATCAGGTGCAAATATAGGAACTAGTCCATCACAAGGCATACTAATGAACGCACACACATACACAAACACACACACACACGTCCTCACTCACTCATAACTGTCCAATTTAAAAATCAAATACACCTGACACTTGTGTCTCTGGATCAAAACCTAGAGTTTTTTTTTTTTTTTTTTTTTTTTTAAATTAAAAAGACACAGAAATAACGTGTGTCCCCCACAAAGACACTGTCCTAATTCAACTCTGAATTTTGGAGCCGTGTGGCCAGGGAGCATGTTTGAGGCATTAAAATCAAAGATATCATAAATGCTATTGTAGAATATTTCACATCCTTGGATTATTGCTGCACTGAACTTTTTTCTGTTCTTTCATAGGGCTTCAAAGATACTTTTCAAAGAAAAACAAAATATTAAAGCTCATTCTCAGCCTGGCATCTTATATTTCTCCAGGTCTTAATGACTGGCTAACTTTTTTAATCTCTTGCTTCATCTTCTCTAAAGACAGCTTTTTCTCATCTACTTTCACCTTTTCACCGTCAGCTGTCCTAGCTTTGTTGCCTCATTTCCCTCCTATATGTTACTTGTTTTTCCCATTCAGTTTCACACCTGATGAAGACTATATAGCCAAAACATTGTGTCTTTAACCTTTTTTCCATTATATATATTTATACACTGTCAAAAGAATCAGTCTCAACACACGAAAAAGGTTTGGGCTAGCCACCCATGTATTATCCCTGGCTGCAAAAAAACGGTATTGAATACAGCCCTGAAGTGTACTGGTCGAGTTCCAGATTGAACTGATCTGATATGTGAAAAGATGGCGGCTTTAAAAGCCAAAACTGGAAGTGATGTCATCTATAGCTGAAACTGGACATGACATTGTTCTAGGCACCGGAACCGAAAGTGACGTAGCCAAAGATAGCTAGGTTTCCAATTATTTGGCCTGCAGAGACAACAGAAGTAGGTTTAACGCACCCTGACACCCCCTGACCTGGTGGGTAATTACCTTCACTTGGTCCACTCAGCTTCCTCCTAATGCACGTGTGTGACAACATACATACATACACACAGCTGTGTGTGTATATACAGTATATAAAAAGGTGGACTCTCCTCTCCGAATGGGAGGAGAGTTACTGACTCAGGTGGAAGTACCTCAGGGTCTTGTTCACGAGTGTGTTGAAAAGGGATGGTTAGACCGACCGATGGATTGGGGCAGTGACCGCAGTTATGTGGTCACTGTACCAAACTGTAGTGGTAAAGAAAGAGCAGAGTCAGAAAAATAAGCTCTCAATTTACCAGTTGATATACGTCCCTACCCTCACCTATGGACATGAGCTTTGTAGAATGACCAAAAGAATGAGATTGCGGGTGCAAGCAGCCAAAATGAGCTTTCCCTGCAGGGTCACTAGACTCTCCCTTACAGACAGGATGTGCAGCGCAGATATCTGGGACAGGTTCGGAGCAGAGTTGCTAACCCTTCGTTTTGAAAGGAGCCAACTGAGGTGGTTCAGGAATCTGATATGGATGGCTTCCGGGCACCTCCCTGTGAAGGTTTTACAGCCACAACCAACTGGAAGGAGACCCCAGGGAAGATCCAGGGCTCACTGGAAGGATGATATCACCCAGATGGCTTGGGAATGCCTTATGATCCCACAGTATGAGTTGGCAAGTGTGGCTAGGGAAAAGAATGTATGGGCTTCACTGCTAAGATTGTTGCCTCTGGCGATCCGGCTTTGGATAAGTGGTAGAAAACGGATTAATAAATGGACATATACACATGATATAAAAACATACATACATATGCACAGCATATATAAATGTGACTTTATTGCTTTCTAATATACTAATATTTATACTATAAAAGACTAAAACATAAGTAAATATTTCACATTGGACAGTGTAGACAACAATAAAATTGAATCTACATGAAGATAAAATGTATGTGGCTGCAAAGGCAACACTGTTATACCAAATGCATCATTATAATAATGTGGCTAAGGACAATACTTTTTCTACCACATATAGCAAACCTTGGATTTACTTTCCAAAGTTATAATTTCATACTTAACAACCTTAATAGTCTGTTTAAGAAGTTGTAATTTGACACTTTTTTGATGTTTGAATAAATTTTACTTTTACTTGTAAAGGTACTGAATGTAAATATACTGGGCGTATAAGAATAGCCATGAATTTGTAGAATTACCAAGAGCACATTTAATCATGCCTAGAATTCAGAGTACACTAGTGTAGCATTTTTTTTTTTTTTTTTATTCCTAGGTATTCTGTTTCAGATTTCAAGAATGAAAGGGTCACTGCGGTGACTAGCTTAAATGCCATTAAAAAAAATATTAATGGACATTGTTACAGAACATGAAGAATTTGTCAGAGAAAGTTATAAAAAGAGGTTTGCTTATTTTTTTATTTATATATATATATATATATATATATAAATAAAAAACACATCCATCCATCTTCCAACCCGCTGAATCCAAACACAGGGTCATGGGGGTCTGCTGGAGCCAATCCCAGCCAACACAGGGCACAAGGCAGGAACCAATCCCAGGCAGGGTGCCAACCCACCACAGGACACACACAAACACACCAAGCGCACACACTAGGGACAATTTAGAATTGCCAATCCACCTAATCTGCATGTCTTTGGACGGCGGGAGGAAACCCACGCAGACACGGGGAGAACATGCAAACTCCACGCAGGGAGGACCCGGGAAGCGAACCCGGGCCACCTAACTGCAAGGCAGCAGTGCTACCACTGTGCCACTGGGCTGCCCTATATAAACACAATTTAAATTAAATAATAAAATATGAATACATAACATTTAAGTTACCTCATCCATCTATTCTCTTAGAAATTTAATAAAGTTTACATGTGCAGGAACCCATTGTCTATTTAACAATGTACCAAATATTAACCGTTTCCCCACTTTAGAGAATTATACACAAAAATATGGATTTTGACATATGCCTGTTAATGACAAAGAAATGTCCTATGCATTTGTTGTGCTTGTGTAAACAAGGCAGACGAAGCAGATATATATATATAAAGCAAAGTACAGATACTCAGAGGGAACATAGCAACAAAAACAAAAATGCACATGTCTTGTTATACTATTAAATATTTCATTGCTTTTTTTCAAATAAAACCAATTTTAGGTATAACACCTAAATTATAACTGAAAAAACTTCACATAATAAAGAGATTAAATTATATTAAATCTATTTGGCTGAGATGGGAGCTTTACAAGTATATATAATAAATTACTATAAATTTTAGGTAAACAAATTTACAAATAGAAGGAGCCTGAAAAAACACAACTGTTAATATGAGAAGGTACCAATTTTGTATCTGTTGTTCACTAATCTGTAGGTTCTTCTAAATGTTTTTGCCCTGTTTAATGGAAACCTGGTATTCTTCACCAGACTGTCACACCAGCTTGCATTAATCTTTCAAATCCTTTTTTTACAACATTTAGCCCGCCTTCATTCAAATTTTTTGTATCTTGCTACCTGGTTTTCCTCCACTTGATTACTTTTGAAATCTCTCAATCTGTTCAGTTCTCTTCCGGTTTTACTGGTCACCTTTCAGACTCTTATTTCTAAAAGAAACAGAACCAACAATTTTTTTTTTTTTTTATTTCTGATCTGAATAACTTTCTCCCATCAATAGTATTCTGTCAATCTACATGACTCCACCCTGATGTACACCACTTATCAAGTAACTTCTTAACTAATTAGACGGCATCAAACAAATTGCCACCTGAAAAGAAAATGGAAGTTATTCTATCTGCCAGTTCACCAATAAACCTAATCTCTACATCTGTGTCACAATTGGCAAACGATGGCTAAGACCAAGACAATTAGAAAGGGCAAAGTGGTTGTACTACACTATTTGCAACTATGGACAAGACAGTTTACCCTGTAAACAAAGAAATTCCTCAACTTCAACAATGTAACAAGATTTTGCATATTTTTGTTTAAACTAAATGCTGCCTGTTCATTTTCTTTTGCCTGTGCCACCTTACCTCTAAGAATAGATTTGCTAGAATTCAAACAAAAGTAAATGTTAATAGTTGATTAAGCTGGTACACCTATTCAAAGGGAGATTAGAGGTAGAAAGTCTAAACCAGTCTAACAAAGTTTGTAAATAAGAACATCTTCAAAAGTTCCCATTAGATTTGCAGTAGTTTTAATTGTTGTGGGTACCTCATTTTACTTTGGGAATGAGTTGAGGCACAGTCCTGAACCTTCAAATCTGGTTATTCTGCAAAAATTAAATCCTAATTTTATCATAACTAGGACATTACAGTCTGAATCTACCTTCATATATGTGTACACCATGAACTTTGCCATGTGTTTATCAACCTTACAGAATGCACTACTGCACTTAAGTAGGTGCAATTAAGTATGTGCGACAGCCAACTGAAGGTATTTGAGCAAATATATATATTTTTTTATTGATATATTTGCATTTTTTTCGGCTATGATTATTCAGGGATGCAGCACCATGACACAGTGGGACTGGCATCAGGGGCTGGCATATAATCAAACAAGAGATATTTCGTTGTTATAAAAGGAGGTCTGGCCCAGGGTAAATCTGTTAGCTCTTCTGATCTTTTTCGCAGTCCTTTTAACACTCAGTCTGTAGAAATTTCAAAACACATTTTTCATCTGTGAACATGCGTTGTGCATTTTACCCTTCTTTTTGATCATGCTTTGTTTGGTCTGTTTATGCCTGTTTTGATTTTTTCAGCTCAGTGATATTTGCTTTTTTTGCTTGCATGACCTTTCAGGTAATGAAAACAAAGCCTTGAAGCTGTTCTTGTCTTAATGTTCACATTTTCACTAAGGACTCTTCTGTTCCCCACTCTATTTATGAATTTCAACATTACATCATGTTCACCATGATACATAGTACTGACAGATTCCATAATGTATGCAGGCCAAGCTTTGGCTGGTAACTTTCAAAGCATTACTTGACTTAATAGTGTACTTGTACAGTAACATTGTTTTTGTCACTTATTTTTTTTCCTAGTTTTTATTATAACTGTTACATGAAAAAGTATATTGTGGTTGTGCTTTCTAATACAATTTCTCAGGAATAGATTAAATTAGTTATACTTTACTCATCCTCGGTTGGGGACAGGAGCATTCCCTGAGGTACCCTAGTATTACCTCTATATTTCTGACATACAACCATGAAGCCTCACAAACTGCTGTATGTTAATCAGGCACTCCATGATTCAGGAAACAGTGGAGGCATCAAGATCCATAAATAGCTTTTAGCTTGTTCACTAGTTTGTGTTCCAGACTTTCCCCAATATATGCCAGTACTGCATTTTACACTACATTTTCATATTTATAAGAAGGCTTTGATGAAAATAAGCCCTTCAGTTTAAAATGCAATGAAGAGGAATTTTACAAGATAATTGTCCAAAGGGCTACATTGAGACTTACCTACTTAATTGATTTACTCCGTGTAATGTCCAGTATATAGTTATTTTTGTTTCTGTTATGACATCTCTCAGCCTTTCCCACACTTCCACAATCCTTAAAGCAGGTGTAGCCACGTGGATTTTCCATCTTCCAGTTTTATTCTTGTTACATTTCTGTAAAAAGTAATCACAAATATAAAAAGGTGTTAACTAGAGTAAGCCACCCTAATTTGAGGTGTCCGTTAACAAATGTAACAGTTTACTTCATGAGGCAGAAGTACATAATATAGATGAATAGTTGTGACAAATATGTAAAATATTAAAATGTGTGCTCATGTTTAATGTTTAAAGTCCAAATATTCTTAAGTGTAATAGAAATTCACCCCTTAATGAGATAAACCCCTGGAGTCGGTTGATGCGGCATACGTAGTTTCAAGTCCTTCTGATCATTTTTTGCTGAAGGAACATATTGGTTTACTTTTACCATAAGAGTGTCATTTCCTATACCAAATATGGTCTCGGAATGGGTTTAAAATTAAGATTCTTCGTGTCCAGAGGGACAAAAACAGCAGGCAACCCAAAAAGCTATACATCAAGAGAAATCGAACGGTGTATCACGTACCGTTGAATCAGCAAGCGCTGGTCACAAGAAGTGATTTTAAAGCTTTCAAAATTCTGTTGAACACAATAATGTTAAAGTGTCATTGTGGAAACACACAGACAATGCACTCCTAGTGACCGTCATTCCAAAGCTCCATGAAACCTTTCTGACGTTTTAGCGAAGTGACTATTTCCCTATTTGAACCCGAGTCTCTGTGTTTCAATGTCTATTTTATGTTAGAGTTTTAAAATCCTGCTTAGAAAATAAAACGTAGTCTATGTTAATGAATGCAATAAATCAAAGTAACTGCGCATAATGCAACAGGTGAAACGTTTTCCTTCTCCCAGTCTCTTTATTTAAGAAGTACTGAAAAAGTCTTTACCTTTAATATTCTCGTTAAAATTTTCCTATATATATATATATATAAAGAGAGAGAGGGAGAGATTAGTTGCAGTTACCAACATAAATACATTTCCGCAAATAAATGAACACGCTTTTGTTTCTTTCTATAATAAGAGCACGTTACTGCCAAGGGGAGCGGCGTACTCCTAGTAGCGTCTCAGTCCTTCGCCCTACTCACTGAGCGCTAACTTTACCAGACCCGCCCACTCTCTTAATAGTCATACACCAGGGTCCGATCTCGCGATATGCGGGTGCTACCGAGTCCGCCATATTGTGTGACAGTATTTTGATTCGTATTGGGGTTTGGAAGTGAGAAAGGAAAAAAAAAAACACTGAACAGAGAAGAAAGTTAAGGGACTCTGAAATACAGTGTGTGAGCTGCCAGGAAAAATCTCCGGTCTTCAGATTACTAGTTGGCTTACAGTGTGTCGGTCCCCGCTTCATCCGACAGTGGCAGCGACGCAGCGCGGGTGCTTGTGTACTTTCATCCCCCCTTTCTGAAGTTCCTCATCCCAGATAGTCTGACAGCAGAGCCCCCCTCCCCCTCCCCTCCGGCCCTGAGGAGCCTCTGCAGCGGCGTCTCGGGTGTTGAAGGTGGCCCGGGGAGCGGCGACGCAGACGGTAAGAAACTTCTGGGGAGCGGGCCTGTCTCCCTGGCTGCCCGGGCGGGTGGTGGGTGTGTGTCTGTGTGTGCGCGCCAGGGTCAATAAAGTAAGAAAGAAGGAAAAATCGTTGAGGAGTTCCAATCTTTCAGGTGCCTGAAGCAATTTAAAAATTCTCAGAAAATAGAGATGATGGTGAGCGAGCTGCTACCCACGGGAGAGGAGTATTTGTGCGCATACAATGATCTGGTTCATTTTGTGTTTACTTTTCTACTCTTATACTGCCATATACTCCCCGGGGAAGCAGGGCACAATGGGTTTTAAGCGGAGAAAATTCACAGCTTCATCGTTTATACTGAATTTTCTTTGACACCGCAAAGGAAACGTAGTGGCTCTCCAGCAAAAAAAGTACTTTTAGAGTAGACTTTGCATCTGCACCAAACTACTGAAAACTGTATTTCGAGTAAAAAGCACTCGCACACTGTCGTCAGATCGGTGCGCATATTTGAATTTTTTCCACGGAAATTATAGAGTCAGGTTTGGCCAGCATGTTAAAGTAAAACCCCAACACTTTCCAATCAAAGAATGAAAATCACCCGGCTTACTTCTAATTTGGCAGGCCTCGACTGAAAAAGTTGAGACAGTCTGGAGGCGGAGAAGACCGACAAGCAAGCTCACACTGTGCCGGCAGTTTCGCCGAGAGTCGATTAATATTTGACAGTGACACTGTCTCAGATACTGTGGTCGATAAGTAATTAATAATCAGATACACGGCAAGTTACGTGAGTTTGGACTGTCAATTTCGTGTCGAGGAACAAACAGGGTTTGTAATGGTTTTGTGTCTGAATCTTTTACGCTTTACTACATTATATTCCACCATGGTGGTGTCATTTTAAATAGTTCAGGTAATGTAACTGACACGTTCATATTAAGTTTGGCACTACATTTTTCTCTCACATGGTTTCCGCATGGCGATAGTTCTGTTTTGGTTAAACTAGGTGGTCACTGTCCTGCGTATTGGTACAATAACTAAAGTGTTTAGTAAGTAACTCTTAAAGACGAAAAACATTTTGTACCTTTTTTTTTAACTTGGACGTCATAGTTGGGTGATGACCTTCATTTGAGAATATTGTGTTGGTGTGCAATTTATATTCAGATTGTTAAGGGTCTGTTGTAGTTTTAGTTTGGCTGTTAGTGACTGTCACTTTCATCTCAGCATACTTGTTTGTTTTTTTGTACGTTCATTTAGATTGTTGGCAATATCTTGCTCTCCTAGGTTGATAGTACACTTGTTTTAATCAATATTATTTCAGTGTATTGTTCCATTTATGTCATTAGGTGCTTTGAGTTACATGAGAATCTGTGAAACTGGAACACATTGAGGAGTTGGGAACAGGTGTCACACTGGGGCGTTCAGTATTGAAGCACCTGTAATCCACTTGTATTAGAGGCATCTCACCTAATCTGTTTAAACTATTTCTCTCAATCTTCTACAATGACAGTGATTGTCTCTTTGAAATTGTTTTCACTTTCACAATAGGATATCTAGTGTGGTACTAACCGTCTCAGGATTTCTTACTGGAGTGTCCAGTTTGACAAGGAGTACTTCATGTCTGACATGCATATGCGGTGTTGGATAGGAAGTAAATATCATATAAAAAGAGAGCACTGTAATGTTTTAAGATGTGCATATTCAGTGGGATGAGAAGAAGATGAATGGATATTCAGTCATTATATTTTATATACCCTAATTTATATTTTATGCATTTTCTTAATGCATTAAGTTGTTGAAACAAGTTAGAATAAGTGAACTTAGGAAATGGCAAGAAGAATGAGTTTTCTTTCATCTCTAGATGTGATACTCAATGCAGTGTTTCAGTTTGACAATTTTCTGTTTCACATTTAATAGTCATTCCTTTTTACAAAGCACCCTTTTTATAATGAGTTTCTGTTGCATTTGAAAATCAAGTAAATCCTTAAGAGTTATTGTTTTGATTTAAATGTGGTTTTTGATCTTCTGAGGCCTTGTTGCCTTATGCTTAAATTTACCCAGTAGCATTATTATAATATGTGAATACTGCCAACTGTTAAAATCTGCAAATATTAATAAGTTTTTATATTTTTGTTATGGCTTTTTTCTGTATTTTTAAATGTAGATTGGGAAAAAAAAAAAAAAATTTTGCTGTTGGCAGTAACATATTAGGAATTGAGCCCACAATTTCACCTTCCATTGTAGCCACGTAAAAGATACTTTATTAATCCCCAAGGGGAAATTCACATATTCCAGCAGCAGCATACTGATATCAGCAATTTCACTAAGTTGGTAATTCGCAAAATGAAAGGTAACAAAACCAATTGATTTACTGTTGAACAGTGCTGAACAAGCATATTTAACCAGTAAGCTCTACATTTCTAAGATTTAACTGGATGATATAGGATCATCCTGGTGAAACTCTACAGCAAGAAGAACATTGCTTTTCTGCTTTATTTCCTACGCTTTGTTGAGATGAGTTTAGGGCTTGATGTACTTGGACAAATACTTGAATTTCAGATAAAAAGTCTAAGTAAGAACTTAATCATTCTCTTGAGTGGCAGCTTGTATTGTCACGATTTTATAGGAATACTGTACTTAGAAATTAAAGATTTTTCTTTAGCATATATTTGTTATATTTATAGTGACTAATTTATAGAAATATTTATTTTGCTACTTAAGAAATTCATAATTTCATCAACAATGTATACTCTACAGTATAATCTAAGGCATAAGCAAACCAAGTTATCTCATTTATTTTAATGAATATCAAAATGTGTTTTGAGTTCATTACAGATCATTTATATTCCAATTTTGATGTAGAGTTATTTTTTAAGAACTAATATTTCATTATGCACTAAGGTGTTTTTGAATATTTTGAATTTTATTCTCTTTTCTTTTTACTTTTGCTTTAAAATTAACTTCCTTATGTAATTTGTAGCATTTTTATAAATTCTTTACATGTTATCAAAAATAAATTGTCATCTTTTGTAATATTTCTGACTAGTTTTAAATTAAACAGTTTGTGGGTCTTTTAAATATTTTGGTGGCTTCATGGTAAATTGCATTTCTCCTTTTATTTTCTGTTTATCTTAAATTATTTCTGAAAACTGCTTTTTGTTATTGTTTCTCTTCTTTTTCCACCTTCCTTGTTGTTCTAACATATAAAAATGAAAAAGAAGTTCAGTTATTTTTACATGTACGTTTATCTTCACTCTAAATCTATAAAGCCAATTAAGCTATAGTTTTTTTCTGGTAATTGTGGGGATAATTTTACATTTTCTGCAGTTAAACAGCTCTGATGTCCATTTGCTTTGTCCTCCTTTTTTATAAAGAGAATTCTTATAAAGACAATTGCAGTTATCCTCAGTTCTCTGAAGGTTCTTTAGCATGTAATAAAGGTATTCACAATTTTTGTTTAGGGGCAAGGTGTATGGTGTAATTTCCATGTGAATTTAACTTAACAAAACAATTGCCCATTTTTTTGAAGATTTATGTCACAGTATCAATATTCTGTGTAATTTGATTAGGGGTAGAGTTATATTTACCAAGTTGATTAATCAAGTATTGCAAAGTCTCAATAATGTTACATTTTTTAACAACCTTATTATACTTGTAAGTAGAGCTTAATGACATGGCTAAAATATTATCACAATGTTTTGTTTTGATTGATTTTGATATTTATCATAATATAGAACATCTTACTGCTTCAATCTTTAAAGAGTATGCATTCTAATACTAGAAAATGAATAAACAAGATGATCACTATAGTTTAAAATATATCAACAAACACACATGCAAAGTATATACATACAAAGTTCTTTAATAAAAACTCTGAAACGTTTTCAATGAAATAATTGCACTTACATACAGTAGTTCAAATTAACAAGGTATATATTAATGCAAATGTAACAGTACACATACAAGGCAAAGTTTGTGTTACTGGTCTTAGTAAATATGTAGCTTTATCATCTAAAGCAGCTTCAACTTTTTTACACCTGCAGACCGGCGAAAATAGGAGAAATATTTTGCGGACCTGCTGACCAATAATAAAAACCAATATAGATTTTATTTATTAAGTCTAATGTTATAAAATTACAATTTTTAGTTATTGGGACATCTGCTGCTGCTTCTTTGTTAGAAAATTTGATGTATGTGGCTGCAGCAATGTTACTGAGAGATGAAGCGCTGCATTAACATTCATTTGATTTCTGTTTGGTTTTTATTACTGACAAGGCTAAAAAAAAAAAAAAAGTCTTTTCACACAAATAGGAAGTCGAAAAAACGACCAATAATTTGATAGCTTTATAACTCGGAGATGGGTATTCTTTTTTGAGTGATATTCAAATAAATATTAAAGTTTTCAGCTAATGCCCTTAAATGTTGACTTATTGTGTTAAATATGACTTTCTGGTTGACATCAGCAGCAATCAAAAATTCTCCCAAAAGTGGAACATTTCTATATCTTCCTCTTGTACACGACTATCCCAAATAGCCAGTTTAATTTTGAAAGCATCCATTTTATTTCTCAATGTAAAAATATTTGTACAAGACCCCTGAAGGGAAATGTCCAATGGCTTATCAGTAAAAGCTCTATACTACGAATGCAGATGACGAGCGAGTTTGGAAGGTTTCATAGCATCATTTGACAGAATTTCAAAATATACTACATACAAAGGTCGTGGCGATAGTTCACTGCCTGGGGCTACAATGAAACCAAGCTTTAAATACTCCTTATCATTATGCCTAGCAAAGTTTACTTTTCTCTTTTTGGTTTGTATTGCACATTCGGAAGTATCAGCATAATTCTTTGTTTCTTCTAAACTTGAAGCACTAGTACTTGGTATACTTTAGGTACTATCACTGCTTTTCTCCTGAATATTGTTCTTGCCTCTGTTAAAGAAGGTTAAAAGGTTTTGCTGTTTGACTTTTTTTGTCTTCATTTTGTAGGGTTTCAAATTTTATGAAATAAATTACTTATTTTTCAAAATACCACAACATAATAGTAGAAAACAAAATGCGCAAGCGCGAGTAAAATAAGAATTTTTGCGACGTGTTGTTGACAGGCTAGCTGATGTAATACTGGCATTCGGCGGCAGTGCATTTTGCCTATGCTTGTAGTCTCATGCAGCATCCCGCTCGCCCAGCAACAAATGTAGCACCTGAATCGTGTAGCTGTTATTTTTCACGGACCAGTAGGAAATTGGTTGAAGAACATGGCTGTAAAGGATAACAGTTTAAAAAAAAAAAAAAAGGAAATTTTGGATCTCTTCTGGCTACAATCGTAAGAGTAACACAGATCTTTTCATATTGCACACTAGAGCTTTTTTTTGCCAAAAAGAGTGGTATGTTCACTGTCAGGCTTGGGTGATGCTCTTTTGCATGTGACATTGTTGCCTATGTTAATAATGTATATTACTAATATATACTATATAAGTTTATTATATTATTATAATACTAACGTAACAATAATAGGTTATTAATAATAGAATATACTCTATTATGGTTTTGTTATATCTGTAGCAATAGAGACCGCAGAACTGACAGCAGTCAGTGCTTTTTCTTCCTTTTCGAAAAAGCGAAACACTCTGGCAACAGCAGAACATTGTCGATGTAGTAAGGGTAGTCATGTATGCTTCCAATGTCCAATGCCCCCATAAATCTGTGGCTGTGTCAAAGTACAATATTGCATGTTTTTCAACACAGCATCCATCTTTGCCTGACATTCATCATAAAGCTACCAGCAACACAGTGTGAAAATAACGTTTTTGGCCAAAAACGGATACCTTGAGTAGAGGACTCTGAAAAGTTTCCTGAAGCTGCCTTTTTCAAGAACAGTCAGTGAGTGGCATGATGTCTTTCTTCATGAATTGGGTGACTGCATTCGTGATGTCCTTTTGCCTTTTTGATTGTTTGTTACATTTAGTAATGGCTGCAAACATTGACAAAATAAACTGCTGTGTAGGTACAGCACCACTGCATGAATGTTTGGTAGCCATATCCCTTGAGCGTTCATTCTGGCAATCTTCATATTCAATCGAATGGGATCTTTTGACGGGGTGGAATATATTTGTTGTATTACAACAACAACAACAATATTTATTTATATAGCACATTTTCATACAAAAAAAATGTAGCTCAAAGTGCTTTACAAAATGAAGAAACAGAAAAATAGAAGACACAATAAAAAATAAAAATAAGTCAACATTCATTAACATAGAATAAGTAAGGTCTGATGGTCAGGGTGGACAGAAAAAACAAAAAAAAATCCACACGGCTGGAGAAAAAAAATAAAATCTGCAGGGATTCCAGACCAAGAGACCGCCCAGTCCCCTCTGGGCAATCTACCTAACATAAATGAAACAGTCCTCTTTGTATTTAGGGTTCTCATGGAAGGACTTGATGATGATGGTCACGTAGACTTTTGGCTTTCAGTCCATCAATGTTGGAGCATCATGATGCTTTGAATAGGTGGTGGTGGCGCAGGCCACCACCACAAAGAAACCGGAAAAAGAAACAGAAGAGAGAGTTGGGGTCAGTACGGATTTTAGAGCCACTATGAATAGTTATTATGATGAATTGAACATACAGAGTATCAGGATTAAATTAAAGTGTGGTTATGAGAAGGCCATGTTAAAGTAATGTGTTTTCAGCAGTTTTTTAAAGTGTTCCACTGTATTAGCCTGGCGAATTCATATTGGCAGGCTATTCCAGATTTTAGGTGCATAACAGCAGACTTTACAACAGTATTACCAGTCTTTGTAGGTCCTTGATGGCGGCATATGTTGCAAACTGGGTTTACCCGTGTTTGATCTGATCTGTGATGACCGAACCACTTCCAAACTTTTGATAATATGTGCTCTTACTTTGGTGTTATCTCTTTGTTAGGAACAAACAGATTTTCCTCCTCAGCTTGACTCGCCAGGTGCTCGTCTTTGCACACCATTTTTCCTTAGGACTATATTGTTAATAATTGTAATTCTTCTACTTTTTTCAAAAACTTATTTATTCATTTGATTTCTGGTGTTTCGTTAAACCTGATTTATGAGCTCATATTTTGTTTTTATTACACATTTTATTATCCTGGGGAAGATGGTACAGTGAGTACTATTGTTCTCTCACATTTGAAGAATAGAGTGAAATTTAAAAGATCTTTGCATGTTGTTTTTTTTTTTCTATGTACCATTTCCCTTCTATAGCCTAAGAATTCTACTGGATTTTTGGATGTGAATGGGTGTGGTTTGTGAATGTGGCAGTGTGTGAGAATAATTTTTCCTATTTTTCCTTGTTGTGAAATTGTAATTGTAAGAATACATGTATAGGATAGTTCATTTTAATTATTCATTTGTATGTTTTATTGTGAGCTCCGTGTGAACTCCGATCCCTCAGACATCACTGTCTTAAAAGCCATCTTGCATTTGTAATGGATATCATGACTTGGGTATCAATCTTTTGCTTTATTTTTTTTTTTTTCTTCTTCAGTCAACACCCTTCGTCGCCACATCCACAGTTGCAACTTAAAGCTTTACTATGCAAAACAGAAACCATACATCAGCACTGTTTATAAGTACTGCTGACGTCTCTGGGCTCGTTCTTATCTGAGACAGAAAGTAGCCCAATGGAATCTTGTTTTGTGGTTTGACAAGTCAACATTTCAAATAGTTTTTGTAAAAAACAGCTGCTGTTTTTCTCTGGGCCAAAGAGGAAAAGGACTGTCCAAGCTCTTTTGAGCACCATGTCTAAAAGCCAGTGTCTGTCATGGTGTGGGGTGTGTCAGTGCTCATGGCATGATTAACTTAAAATGTCTGTGAGGGCACCATTAATGCAAAAAGAAACATACAAATTTTGGAGCAACACATACTGCCATCCAGACCCCGTCTTTTCCAGCTGCATTTTCCAGCAAAACGGTACCAAATCATGTTTGGCCCCGATTACAAATGCATGTGTAAGTACAAAGTGGGGGTACTGGATTGGTTCTGACTTGTTTCCAATTTACCTTGTGTGGTGCATTATGAAGCACAAAAGCACAAAGGCCCATTACAGTTGCATAGCTGAAGACTTGCATAATGAGTGGGGGAAAAACTACTAAACTTGACCAACCTGTGTTTTCAGTGCCCAAACACTTAACAACTGTTAATAAAAGAAATGGTGATGTTATACATTGGTGAACACTCAATGGTCCCAACTATTTTCAAGTGTCAAAAAGGTGAAAATCAGATAATGTGTTGCTGTAGTGTTTACAATATTGTACAGGGTGAAAATAACTTGCGTATTACTCCTTTGTTGTTTTTTTTGATAACATTTTCCCTACTTTTCCAACTTTTTTGGAATTTTGTATTTCCATTCTGAATTATTGGCTCATATTACAGTCCCAGTATAATCTTGAGTAAAATAAGTGTGTGGTATTTCATCATTAACTGTTGAATTCAAGGTTTCCTTCTCTCTTTTTTTTCATGGGCACTAATATCTTATTCTTTGGTACCACTGCTTGGCAAAGAAGCAGTGGCACCAAGTGTCTAGTAAGGATACAAAGCAGAATTGGGTAATTAAGAAGTCAGTTTTTTTTGAGCAATTACCGGAATAACACATTTTCAATAACTGATAAAGTAATGAAGCTTGGCTTCCCACAGTAGCTTTGTTTTTCCTTTGTTAGTTTTTTTTTTTTTTAAAAACTAGCATTTTGAAATTACAATCTATACTCCAGGATTTATGTATTGATTAATTAAATAAGTACATAGGGCTTCAGTCATATAAAAGTTTACGTCTTATTTCCAAACTTCTTTCATAAATAGTTTATTTGATACCAGTATTGAGGCCTGACTTCTGTAGTTGTATAGTTATATGGTTTATGATTGCATGCTTGTAGTTGTAAATCTTGGTAATGAGCCTTGTACCAGCATTTTGTTTTAAAATTAAGAATGTGTCCATGACAAGTCAATTGGCATTTCTAAATTGGCCTAGTATGAGCATGGCGTGTGCAAGACTGGACTCTGTGATGGAAAGATTGCTTCTTACAGCATTATTTTCCTGGCTGCCTCCTGTTAGCATTAGCTTCCGCACCCAGTTATACTGCACTGGATTAAGTTGGTTAGAGAATGTTGTGTTTTGACAGGCTTTTTACGACAGTTTCCATTGTCATGTGTGTTTTTCTTTTTGTTAGATATATATAAAACATGTCAGATATTACTGAAATTTTAGTTTTTATAGAGAGAATCAAAAAATCTAAATGAGTTTGCATTTGCAACGTCTAAATGTCACTTTGATTCACCGTATCAGTTTAGAATGAACTTGATTGAATATAACCATTGAAGATCCCAGACTTGAGTTGTGAAGAGCCATAGTAGATGTAGGGATTTATTTAAACAGCCTGTTTTGAAGCAGTTTGCCATTTTAATTAAATTTTAATTTTATTTGATAATTTCTTTTTTGATTGGGTCAATTTTGAAATTCCCAAAGAATGTTTTCACTTTTTATAAAGTGTGACTTTAGTGTGATTTTTTTTTTTTTTTTTTTTTTTTTTTCTTTTTCTCTCATGTTGTAATTTGGTCCCCTGTTCCAGTGTTTCTTTTGAAATGTCTTTATTTCATCAATTGTTTTTTGTTAATGATCATCCTTCCATTCACTGTATATACCTGTTTTTTCCCTGCTAGCCTACTAATGCTTAATAACTACACAATTGTAAGTGAAGTAACTGCTGCTTTGTACCTTTTCTGGTTTAATTTTCACAAGTTGATTACATTAATGAAGCAAACACTACAGAAAAAAAGTAAAGAAGACAAAGAATAATTACTCCACTTTGTATTAAAACCTATTACCAAAATACAGATCACACTTTTAAAAGGCTTTCAGACCGTTGAAAGCAAAAATATGTGCTTATTACCGTATATACTCGCGGTTAAGTTCTCCCATGGATAAGTCAGGGCTTGATTTTACTGTATAATTTCCAGTATTTTATAATGTCGGTCTTTTTTTTTTTTTTTCATTTTTATTACTATTTAATTTAATATTGTTTCTTTGTATCAGTATACTGCTGCTGGATTATGTGAATTTCTCCTTGGGATTAATAAAGTATCTATCCATATAAGTCAAATGTGGAAAACTCACGCTATTGGTCCAACAGATGCTAATGCCCAGCTGAGAGAGTAACCATGGAGCACACTGCCTTTTTTTCTACAGTATATTGTGCCTACATGACCACACGGTAATACAAAAAAACAATTCCGAAGCGATGTTTGCACTGTTTTGTGTTTTTTGTGTCTCACACCCATTTTTGTATAAGTTGAGGTCTGATTTTATGATAGATTTTTTTTGGGTTTCAAGACCCGGCTTATACGAGAGTATATATGTTAAATACAATTTAAGTGAAAGCTGTAAGTAATTTAGGGATGCTTCGATCAGTCTGCTGCTTACGGTAATTTAGTTGTAGTGCTCCTTTACATGTAGTATTATGGTAGGTGAGCCATCACAAATGATTTTTTTTTTTTTTTGCGGCAAACTTTTTATAGTGTAAACAAAGAGCAGCGAGTGGAAGCTTGCTTTATCATTAAACAAGAAGTGATTTGGCATATTACCCTTCACATTAAAAAAAGTGTAGTAATAAACTGAAAAAAAAGTAATCCTGTGCAACTAGACAAGGCAAGAAAAGTTACTTTAAGTAATTCAAACCTTTATTTGGTCCTTAAAACTAACATTGAAACCACAGTTTGGAGTGCATGCTTGTTTAAAATGCAGCAGTTTACACTTTTAATTGGAAGAAAAAAATACAAATGAATTTGATATTGCTGTTTAGTAAACAATAGGCTTTTTTAAGAATTGTACTGTGTTTATTATTTGTTCCTGTGTGTCATACAGCATAAGTTTTGGTAAGAAACAAGTACTATATATTTAAAATAGTAATCTATCAAGAATTACAAATGTCTAGTTAAAAAACTGAAGAGTTAAAAACACACCTGTATAAATTTAGTAAATATATATTTTAACAGTAAAAAGCTGTAGTGATTTAAAATGATTAATATGTATAAGTGTATGTTTAGTTGTTAGAGAAATAGTGAAAATACTGCTTTTAATTAAGCCTTGTTTCATATAGGTACATTACAAAAAAATATGACAGCTTGTAATTATGAGAAGCATTTTTTTCCTTTTATGGCATATGTATTGATACATATTTTGTAAATATTTTTTAAAGTATATATTTTAATGAAATTGTGTTTATTTTAATATTGTTTGGTCACTGAACAATAAGCCTACAGAATTTCATTTTCTTAATAAAAAATTAACCGTTAACACCTGTGGTCTATAGTTTAGTTCTAAAAATACACTTTAATATAGTACAGGGGTGCCCACATTTTTTTGGCTTGTGAGCAACTTTAAAAATGACCAGGTCAAAATGATCTACCTACATTAAAATATATCATTTTTACATTTACTTGAGTAACTTTTTAAAAACTTGTACTTCTAAGAGTAGTTTTACTGCACCATACTTTTACTTTTACTTGAGTACATTTGTGAAGAAGAAACACTACTCTTACCTTGCTACATTGGGCAACACTCGAATCATTACTTTTTTCCATTAGATAAAGTCTGACAGACAATTTTCAATTTGCTCAGTGTAGCATATGCTGTCAAGTTGCGCACACGCCTTCCATTGCGTCTCCAGCTCTGACGCGAGGTTTTGGATGTTCCCCAAATCAAGGCACTGCAGCTTTAAGGACAGATGTTGCATTTTTCGTTTGAAAGCATTAATTGAGCTAATCATATTGACTATGGTTTTCTCTTTTCTTTGCAGCTGTAAATTAAGCTCATTCAACATGTTGGTCAGATTTTATGGGAATACCAAGTCTAGTGGCCATTGATCGTTATTAAGTTGCTTGTATTCTGCATGTTTAATGACAGGGAGAAACTCCTTTTTCTCCGGCCAGGGGTCTTGAAATCTCAGCAGGAATTTCTCCCTAGCCATCTGCCTCAACGAAGGCATCTTTTATCATCTGTCCATCTTGGAAGGACTTCTTATGCTTAATGATCAAGTGACTCGCCCGGAACAATGCTTCGGTGTGTCTGCCTTTGCTTTTGAATTCTGAATTTCTGAGTGAAAAATGACGGCTGTCCGATTAACTGCGATTTTAGTTTCCTCTCCTTTCTCTTTCTCAGATCGCTTTTTGGAACAAAGTCAGTTTCGTAGTTTTTATGAACACTTCGACAAGTGCCTTTCCACATTTTCCTTCTTTTGAATAGCAATGATAGATTGACAGTTCAGACAAACGCACTTGATTGTGACATTGTGAGGGGAAAAAAATCCTCTTACAATTCCACATCCAGCCTTTAACCAACAAATTTTTTTTTAAATCCCTTCTTTAGTCGATATAAATTGGAAGGCTAACTAGATCACATAGCTGGAATTTTGCAGTAGCTCCCGCGTTTGATCGTGCGTGCGGGATGACCAGTGTGTTAGAAGAAAAGAGATCTCAGACTGGCCGCCCTGTATGTCAATCAAGTGGCAATTGCCATAGGGAGGATATATGATAGACTAAAATTTAAAAAAAAAAATTTTTGAATGCAACGTGATCTACCTGCACTACCTTTCCAATCTACCAGTCGATAGCAATCAACGTATTGGGCACCCCGATATAGGACATAAACTTTATTTGTCTATTTTATTTTTTTTACTTTAATCTCCTGCATAAACAAAGAAAGGGATAAAGAAAACAAATCAGAGTCGTAGTAATCGGCTAATGTAGTAACCTGAAATTGGTATCAGCCTTAAAAAAACTTAATCAGTGCCTCCCTAGTAAGCATTAATTGTAACCTGTCTGTGGATTTTAATAGGGTGTAGGCATGCATGTGGGCAATACAAAATACTAAAGAAAATAATTCATACACAGCAGGCAGCTTTTAAATAATAAATTTAAAAAGGAACAAAAACTTTAGATCAGGAACCTGTTCATATTTGTTAACTTCCTCTCAGAAATGAATAAGCCGCCTTGGGGATTTCTTGGCTGACATAATAAATGTAATGGTTGACTGTCAGAAGAATAACCTTATTCCAAGTTATAGGTATGGGGTAGCTTTAACTTGGAACTTTATGTTGGCTCCATTAGAGTGAGTGTGGATGTATATTTGTAAATATGACCTGTTGTGGACTGGCACCTAATCCAAAGTTGGTTTCCACCTTACACCTAATGCTTCCCAGATGGGCACTTGCTCCATGCATCTTGAACTCTCTAAACTGGTTTAGATCATTGGTTGGAAGAACACTCAACATACATGGCAGCTGTGAGTGCACTAAGATTGAGAAACAATATTTACAAAGAGAATTTAAAGCAGGAGTCCCGAACTCATTCTACAGAGGGTAGTAGTGCTTACAGGTTTTCTTTCCATTGTTTTTGTTCAACCAAATTTTTCAATAGGGAGCCAGTTATTGCTAATAAATATGATTTTGTTGTTGGTGTTAATGTTATTTTAAACACCGTGCTGTGTTTTTTGATTTAAATACCGGTTTCTTTACCAATGAATGAAGTGGAGAGGCAGACCTTCAATTCAAACACCAAGTATTCTGGGAATGTCATCTTTCCTGTTTACATTCAAGGTGGAATTTTCAGGAAGTAACTGTTAATAGTATTTAACACAAATACACATTTTGCACATTTTAACTATATGAATGGTTATTTGAGATTTTTTGTTCCTATGGATGTTTTTCACATTGTTTGCTGTTGTCCAGAATTGGTCATTGCAGGGCCGTGTTGAATATGAACATTCAATACGTAATTTCTCTACAAAGACAGGAAAGTAAAACTACTTTTTAGCCACATCTACAAATGATATTAAGTAACTTTTTAAAAAATATATAACTTTTGAGTTGGTTTTAGTAAGTCATCCCTGAACCCAATAAAACTTTCGCCATAAATCCTTAGATTACAATAGTATAAGCAACAACACAGGGATTTCTTACAGGTTGCAATACAGAATCAGTAATTTTTATTTTATTTTTTTTAAATGCAATATATGGGAAGCATGGTGGCACAATGGTAGCGCCGCTGCCTCTCAATAGGGAGATGGGGGTTCACCCCCTGGAGTTTACATGTTCTCCACATGGGTTTTCTCAAACAGTTCAAAAAACCAGGTTAGGTGGAATGGCATTGCTAAATTGGCCCTCAAGTGTGTGTGTGTGTGTGTGTGTTCACTTTGTGATGGACTGGTGCCCTGTCCAGAGATTGTTTCTGCCTTGTATCCAATTCTAGAATAGGCTTTAGCTTCAAAGCGACCCTGATTTGGAATAATTGATTTTGAAAATGGATGCTTACAGTCCCTGACAAAAGTCTTGTCGCTTGTGTACAAATTGACCTGAAGTGCCGCTAAAATATATTTCTAATCAAGATTTTGTTACAAGAAATGGGTCATTGTAATCCCATCAGCTTTTGTAATAATGTTTCAGTGCAAAACGAAACTGACAAAAAGTATTCTAATATTCACAGCTTGGTAAAGCCCATTGAGTCAATTTTTGGCAAGACATAAGTATTGTTGCCTTGTCATATGAGCTTCACCTGTGACTAATAATGGATCAATTAGGTCTCAGGTGTGTATAAAAAGAACCCCAGTACACTAGACCTTCACATCAACTGCAACTAGACCTCTGCAAACATGCCTAAGATTCACCCTGAAACTAAAGTGTTGATTATCAAGAGGCTGAAGACCAAATCCACTGCTGATGTGGCAAACACCTTCAATGTGTCTCAGCGTCAAGTTCAGAGGATAAAAAAAAAAGATTTGAAGAGACTGGAGGCGTTTTTGACAAGCCCAGGTCAGGAAGACCCCGCAAGACAGCTGCTCGAGAGGACCATTTGTTGGCTTGAAAATCCAAGGACAGCCCATTTTCCACTGCAGCAGAGCTCCACGAGACCTGGTCACCTGAAGTCCCTGTGTCAACCAGAACAGTTTGTCGGATTCTGTCTCGAAATGGCCTCCATGGTCGAATCAGTGCCCGTAAGCCAGCACTAAACAAAAGACAATTGAAAAACCGTGTGGCATTTGCCACGGCCCACAGCCTGCTAAAAGGTTGGACGCTGGAAAAGTGGCAGAAGGTGGATTTTTCAGATGAATCTTCTGTTGAATTACACCACAGTCACCGCAAATATTGCAGGAGACCTACTGGAACCCGCATGGAGCCGAGATTTACCCAGAAAACAGTGAAGTTTGGTGGAGGCAAAATCATGGTCTGGGGTTACATCCAGTATGGGGGTATGCGAGGGATCTGCAGGGTGGAAGGCAACATCAATAGTCTAAAATACCAAGAAATCTTAGCTACCTCTTATATTCCCAACCATAAAAAAAGGCCAAATTCTGCAGCAGGATGGTGCTCCATCGCATACTTCCATCTCAACATCAAAGTTCCTTAAAGCGAAAAAGATCAAGATGCCCCAGGATTGGCCAGCCCAGTCACCAGACATGAACATCATTGAGCATATGTGGGGTAGGATGAAAGAGGAAGCATGAAAGACGAAACCAAAGAATATTGATGAACTCTGGGAGGCATGCAAGACTGTTTTCTTTGCTATACCTGATGACTTCATCAATAAATTGTATGAATCCTTGCCAAACCGCATGGATGCTGTCCTTCAAGCTCATGGAAGTCATACAAGATATTAAATTTGGATCTCACAGCACCACTACTTAATTTGCTGACATATTTTTGGATTTGCAGTAAAGTTGTTCATTTTCTGTATAGGTGACAAAACTTTTGTCTTGCCCAAATTTGACCTTTCTGTCTTGATTAAATCTTTTTTCAGTGAAACTAATTTATTTCAGTGCATTAAACATCATTTGGGAGGGCTTTAGCTTTTCATATGAGCTATTTCTAACACCAGTTGATTAATTAAAAGTCAGGTTAATAGCAGGAGTTTCTACAAAATAGAGAAGCGACAAGACTTTTGTCTGGGACTGTAGATGGAAATACAATGTTAGGTATTTTAATAGACTCATTATACTTAAGTACTCGTTCCCTGTATCAAATGTCATATGAGCAATCATATGTAGCAGTCCTCCGCATATTTTAATGTATAATAACAGCTGATCCTTGTGTGTGTCATCTCTGCCTGCTCACTTTCTGTTTTACATCCTTTTTTGCTGGCTAGGGATCTGCCCTGGCAATCGGAAGGTTGCCGGTTTCAAATCCCATAAATGCCAAAAGGGACTTTGCTCTGTTGGGCCCTTGAGCAAGGCCGTTAACCTGCAATTGCTGAGAGCTTTGAGTATTGAGAAAAACGCTATATAAATGCAAAGAATTACATGTTCCTTCATTGGATTTCTAAAATATTGTTTCTTGTATTCGTAGAAAACAGCTATTACTAGTAAAATGTATTGTGTTTAATGAATTTTATTAATATTGCAGTTCATAGAAGAAACAATCAAAAAGAAGTGAATAAGTGTGTCAAAAGATCGCTGTTTTGCATCCTATGTAATGAAAATTGTTTATAGTCAACATATTCTGCTGTGTGATGTAATCTTAACTGTCTTTAGTTCCATAGCTGCTGACTTTTTCCCAGCACATGTTGCAGTTAGTATACACACTCCAATGTACTTCACATTGCAGATATTGTAGCAGCTGTGAGCTCTGTAGGATTTTACAGCCCTTTATGTTTGTCTCTCTAAACTAAGGGAGACACTTAACATTCCTGTTATGGGCACACCCGGCTCTCACACGTTTGCATGGCGGCTGGTTGTTGTTCTATTTTTTTTTTTTTTATTATTATTATAAATTTGCCTCTCCCTGCCTAAAGGAAAACTAGCAAGTGCAATGTGCATGACTGCAACTTATATTTAATTTTTTATTCATAAAACTGACTAGCGCTGTTGAGCTATACACCAATCTAGCATTTACCCTTTATGAGCAAAAACTGGCCATTTCTAATCCACTGCTGGTGTATCACTAAAGTGGCTGACATTCTTGACAACCAGAGGCCAAAATATGTTTGCCTGTTGCCTCAAAATGGTGAACAATAGATCCTGTCAACCATTAATGTTGAGCACATGGTAAATTTTTTATACATATTTATTGTTTTGTAATACTTTCTATGTATGTGTTTTTTTTCCACTAAATGTTTTTCACCAGAAAAAAAACTCTTATTACTTTGACCTTTTGTTCTCAAAATCTGTTGTTTCGAAGTGCAATGCTTTGAGCCTGCATTTTATTATTTGTTGTATTTATCAAGTTGTTTACATTGTACCACTTTCTGATTATGGAGTTTTGTGCATCAATGTAGAATTATTCAAGATAGGATGACTGTGATGCATTTAAGAATCAATTTTTTCACACCCCTTTTTAAAGTATCTGATGTAATCGAATTATAGCAGTAGCAAGCCATTTAATTTAATATTTTATTTATAGCAAGTTCTGATTACTGATTTGCATATTGTCTGTAGTGACTAACTCATGCCTCTATATGGCTCTTCAGGAAATGAGAGCGAGACCACAGATCTAAGGAAAGTATACACATTCACAAGTGGTATAAGTGCAGGGTCAATAAATGAGTCTCTTTCGGAACCCTGTATATACTTGCTTTGTACTAATTGTGAAAGGAAAACATAAACTGAGTGTAAATAGTGGATGCACAAGCAAGTGTGTTTCTTTGTGCCAGTCCCTAGCCCGGGTAAATGGGGAGGGTTAAGTCAGGAAGGGCATCCGGTGTAAAATTTTGCCTGTTCAATATGCAGACAACAATACAAATTTCCATACTGGATCGGTCGAGCCCCGAGTTAGTAACGACTGCCACCAGTACTATTAGCCAACAGGGTGCTGGCGGAAATTGGGCTACTGTTGGCCAAAGAAGGAGAAGAAGAGGGGAGAGACGTGTCCGGAGGCAGGAGAAGAGGAGAAAGGTAAAGAGTGAAACTGAGGGTAGGAACTTTGAATGTTGGCAGTATGACTGGTAAGAGGAGAGAGTTAGCAGATATGATGGAGAGAAGGAAGGTTGATATATTGTGTGTGCAAGAGACTGAATGGAAGGCGAGTAAGGCCAGGTGGATCGGAGGTGGATTCAAATTGTTTTATCATGGTGTGGATAGGAGGAGAAATGGAGTAGGGGTTATTCTGAAGGAACAGTATGTGAGGAGTGTTTTGGGGGTGAAAGAGTGTCGGAGTAATGATTATGAAGCTGGAAATTGGAGGTGTGATGATGAGTGTTGTGAAGGGAACAGAGGAGACAAGAAGGTGATGGGTAGGTATGGTGTCAAGGAGAGGAATGAAGGTCAGAGGATAGTGGATTTTGCCAAAAGGGTGGACATGACTGTGGTGAATACGTATTTTAAGAAGAAGGAGGAACATAGGGTTACATACAAAAGTGGAGGAAGGTGCACACAGGTAGATTACATCCTATGCAGAAGAGTCAATCTGAAGGAGATTGAAGACTGCAAAGTGGTGGCAGGGGAAAGTGTAGTTAAGCAGCATAGGATGGTGATCTGTAGGATGACGTTGGAGATGAAGTAGAGGAAGAGAGTGAGGGTAGAGCCAAGGGTCAAATAGTAGAAGTTGAAAAAGGAAGACTGCAAGGTTGAGTTTAGGGAGAAGGTGAGACAGGCACTGGGTGGTAGTGAAGAATTACAAGACAGTTGGGAAACTACAGCAGATGTAGTAAGGGTGACAGCAAGAAGGGTGCTTGGCATGATATCTGGACAGAGGATGGATGAAAAGGAAACCTGGTGGTGGAATGGGGAAGTACAGGAGAGTATACAGAGGAAGAGGATGACAAAGAAGTGGGATGGTCAGAGAGATGCAGAAAGTAGACAAGCGTACAAGGAGATAAGGCACAAGGTGAAGAGAGAGCTGGCGAAGGCTAAAGAAAAGGCGTATGATAAGTTGTTTGGACACTAAGGAGGGAGAAATGGATGTGTACCGATTGGCTAGACAGAGGGACTGAGCTGGGAAAGATGTGTAGCAGGATAAGACAATAAAGGATAAAGATGGAAACATACAAGTGAGGAGAGTGTGTTGAGCAGATGGAAAGAGGTTGATGAATGAAGAGAACGAGAAAGAAGAGGTTGGATGATGTGAAGATAGTGAATCAGGAAGTGCAACAGATTAGCAAGGAGGAAGTAAGAACAGCTATGAAGAGGATAAACAGTGGAAAAGCCGTTGGTCCAGATGACATGCCTGTGGAAGCATTGAGGTGTTTAAGAGAGATGGCAGTGGAGTTTTTAACCAGATTGTTTAATGGAATCTTGGAAAGTGAGAGGATGCCTGAGGAGTGGAGAAGGATGTACTAGTGCCGATATTTAAGAATAAAGGACTATATATAATGTGCAGGACTATAGTAACTACAGGGGGATAAAATTAATGAGCCACAGCATGAAGTTATGGGGAAAGAGTAGTGGAAGCTAGGTTAAGAAATGAGGTGATGATTACTGTGCAGCAGTATGGTTTCATGCCAAGAAAGAGCACCACAGATGCAATGTTTGCTCTGAGGGTGTTGATGGAGAAGTATAGAGAAGGCCAGAAGGAGTTGCATTGCCTCTTTGTGGACCTGGAGAAAGCACGTGACAGGGTGCCTCGAGAGGGGCTGTGGTATTGTATGAGGAAGTCGGGAGTGGCAGAGAAGTATGTATGAGCTGTACAGGATATGTACGAGGGAAGTGTGACCATGGTGAGGTCTGTAGTAGAAGTGATGGAGGTGGGATTACATCAGGAATTGGCTCTGAGCACTTTCTTATTTGCAATGGTGATGGACAGGTTGACAGATGAGATTAGACAGGAGTCCCCGTGGACTATGATGTTTGATGACATTGTGATCTGTAGCGATAGTGGGGAGCAGGTTGAGGAGACCCTGTAGAGGTGGAGATGTGCTCTAGAGAGGAGAGGAATGAAGGTCAGTAGGAACAAGACAGAATACGTGTGTAAATGAGAGGGAGGTCAGTGGAATGGCGAGGATGCAAGGAGTAGAGTTGGCGAAGGTGGATGAGTTTAAATACTTGGGGATCAACAGTACAGAGTAATAGGGATTGTGGAAGAGAGTTGAAAGAGAGAGTGTAGGCAGGGTGGAATGGGTGGAGAAGAGTGTCAGGAGTGATTTGTGACAGACGGTTATCAGCAAGAGTGAAAGGGAAGGTCTACAGGACGGTAGTGAAACCACCTGTGTTATATGGGTTGGAGACGGTGGCACTGACCAGAAAGCAGGAGACAGAGCTGGAGGTAGCAGAGGTAAAGATGCTAAGCTTTGGATTGGGTGTGACAAGGATAGATAGGATTGGAAATGAGTGCATTAGAGGGTCTGCTCAGGTTGGGAGACAAAGTCAGAGAGGCAAGACTGCGCTGGTTTGGACATGTGCAGAGGAGAGATGCTGAGTGTATTGGGAGTTGGATGCTAAGGATAGAGCTGCCAGGCAAAACAAAAAGAGGAAGGCCTAAGAGAAGGTTTATGGATGTGGTGAGAGAGGACATGCAGGTGATGGGTGTAACAGAACATTATGCAGAGGACAGAAAGGTACGGAAGAAGATGATCCGCTATGGCAACCCCTAACGGGAGCAGCCGAAAGAAGTGAGAGAGGACATGCAGATGATGGGTGTAACAGAGCAAGATGTAGAGGACAGGAAGATATGGAACAAGATGATCCGCTGTAGCAAACCCTATTGGGAGCAGCTAAAAGAAGAAGTTAATGTATTCAACAAAGACTGTTACTCATATACTTATCATTGTGTATGATAACACCATAAACATAATAAAGATAATTGTATTAAAAATATATATATATTGATTGTTGTAATTAGACTAAAAGTAATTGTCTACTAAGGTAATTGCAAGCTACAATTTTCTAATTTTGTTATCATGAAATAACCTGTCTTTTGAGTCAGCAGCAGCCTAATAACTGTAGCTTACACACAGTGCTGCTGTGGCAAGTACCAGATCTACAAAACACTTTATTTATTAACTCAAATGTACTACTTTAATTGTTCAATTCTGCAGTGACATTGTTCTGCTTATATGACTTTTGTTTTAACAAATGAATAAAAAGTATTTTATAGTGATAGTTACTCATTGATTACAGTCATTCTTTGTAAAGCCCTATTTGGATGGGATTAGTTTCACACTAGGAGGTGTGGTAAAGTTTGTCTGTTATTTCCCCATTTTTGTTTTGAGTACCAGTAGTTAATGTATGTTTATCGGTTTGTACCATCACTTACAAACAATATGTCCATTTGCACCTCCACAGGGGCCCTCATTTTTTCAATATAAAATGTGCATATAAGTGTGCCTTTGGACATCCTTGGAGATGCACCATCCCCTTATTATTCAGCACATATAAGGAGTATCAGATGTAGATGTAAAGGATTTAGTTCAAAATGTTTTACAATATGTCAAAGAAGTAGCTGCAGGCAGATTTTGCAAGCAGATCATACTAATTATAATGAATAAATGTAGACAAAAGGTAATAAAAATGCAATTACATAAGAAAGATATTCAGTGAAACAAATGCCTAAAAAATCTATACTCTATCATCAAACTGTCATTTAGGAACTTAAAATATAAAGTCAAATGCCAGGGTGGGTGGGGGTTTTGGACGGGATTTCCAGGCCCAAAGACTGCCCAGACCCCACTGGGCGTTCTCCCTAACAATAATGTTCTTAAGTAGTCCATTATTGGTTATTCAGGTTCTTTATTGGCTTCCACGTAGAGGATTCAACACAGTTGGTCTTGTGACAAGCTGGAGTATCACTTTTCATTCAGACATCTCAGGTGGCTGCACAAAACTTTTATCGGATGGTAATGTATAGAACCTCTCCACAAAAGAACCAGAAAAGAAAACAGAGAAATATAAAGATTAATAAATATTACAGATTCATTGAAGAGAGTGGTAATTCAGTTTAATTCTACTTTTAAAGCCCTAGATAGGTACAGAAGTTACAAAAAATCAACTTTAAAAAGTTTAATTTTAGGAGCTTCTTAAAACCATGTAAAAAGTGATGTAGTTTCTAAATAGTCTGACTAGAATGTACACAAATACCTTTAAACTAATGTGTGCAATGTGCACTTTAACTACATTTAAAATTGTTCGGTTTCTAATTTTAAACAATGGAGCAGAGGGGTTAATCAAGGAAAAATTAGTTTTGTGCCCTCTTTATGGAGAGTACTGTATGTGTGCCTTTAATATTTATAGTGTTCATTTTTTTCTCCATGTACTCTCGGCCCTACAGCATTTTCTCTTAAGATCAGGCACTCTGAGCTTTCCAAGTTATTTTACTGAAGGATTTCTTAAGTTTTTTTTTCCATGGGCCACTATGTCATGTGTAGCTCTCACATTTGAAAAGAAATATTCTGCCTTAATAGATACTATGCTTGCTGTGCTGGGATGGGCACTAATTTCAAATTGATTATTGTGAATATTAGCGAATCCAAAAGCTGTGGTTGCATCAAAATAGTGTATTTTTAACAGTACACTGCACTTAAATTCAAGTCACCATACTTCTACATTAAATAGAATGCAGAAATGTTCAGCTATTCTGATATCCAGAACTTGCCTTATGTTTTATTTCATTCTGTCTGTTATTAGATGCACCTGAGAAGGCACATTTCATGTTTTCTTGTGTAAACATTGCTAAATAAATAAACCTTAAACCTTATGTTAACTTTTAGTCTTTTAGAAATGACAAAGTCCAGCTTGTATCCTACCTTTTGTTTAGGCTAACTGACATGCTGGTTATGATGATAAGAGCGCAGCAGGTTAATAAATTCTCTTGCTTTATGGTCACATTGATTATCCACATAAATATTGAAATTTCCTTCAATTAGGAACCTGTCGTAATTAGTTATTATGGATACAAAATCCTCAATAAAGGTGTTCTTTGAATGGTCAATACGAGAGGTTGCATCACACCTTGAATAACTATAACCTGCTGAATCCAATTCGCCCACAATTCAATCAAGTTTTGCTGATGTAAAACCCATACAAGCACAGGCAAACCAAAACTTATCCTGAAACCGATAACATGTAACAGCATTTCAGTATAGCTGCATTGAAACCATTGGACCTTTTTTCTTAAGTGGTGTCTCAATTTCTTGCCATACACCTAGTGCTACTGTGATAACCTCTGGCTCCCAGCGACTATGAAATTTGCAGATTATATTTACCCTTCAACACCTGTAGGGTTAAATACATATGCATGCAATGTATGTTCAGTTCTTTCATGTTGATTACCACTGTGCACAATAAGCTATTTCTCACTAGCTGTTACTCGATGACTGATGATATTGTTCCAAAAACAGTAGGTCATTTTTTTTTTTCTCCGCTTCACATGTCGGTGCTTATCGCAAACCATGTGTAATCATGGAATTTTTCAGGATGCTGCCTAAATTCTTAATAGAGAGTCCAGAATTGTCCTCTTGACTCCCTTTGCTGCAGAACAGGGTGAGCTCAATATATGCTATCACAAAGCTAACAATACCTGTTCTTCAGGGCTGTAATGGACAAGATTAAAAACATTAAAGTCATAGAAGACATTCTTCAAACACAAAAATCGCCTCACAGTATGACAACACCTCTTATCCTACAAAACGGAAATGTGGTCAATCATGTTTTCCCTTCAAATGGTTCTTTAGAAACACTGGGAAAAAGCTTTAAAAACACCTGAAAATTGTCCAAGAAAGCCAGAGAAGCACTTGAAAAACACTTCCAAAAATCCATTACAGAGCTTGAAAAACTCTAAACAAACACTGGAAATTTATAATGCTCAAGTGTGAATGGGCCATCAGAGAATGTACAATCCCTTAGCAGGGAGGAATTGTTTCCCTTAATGACAGTTTCCTAAAGTTTAATGCATTTCCTTTTTATGCGGTTGTGTGTTTTATTCCCGTATTAAATAAATCTCACACCTGGGGACTGTGTATTCTTTATCGGCACTCCACCTATTCTGGTTGAGAACCTTGACCTTCGACTTGGAAGTGGTGATCCTCATCCTGGCCACTTCACATTCGGCTGCAAACAGCCCCAGTGTGTGTTTAAAGTTACAGCCTGATGACGCCAACATAACCTCATCATCTGCAAAGAGATGTAATCCTGAGGTCACCAAACTGGGCACACTCCACTCCTTAACTGTGCTTTGAAATTGCATCTATAAAAATTATCAACAGAATCGGTGACAGTGAGTCTGACTTGCTGCCAGATATGGAAATCAGGGTTTTGCTACAGTTGTACAGATAGTCCCAGAGGAACACATTAATGTGCCTTTTGCAAGTCCACAACACATGTGTAGACTGGATGGGCATACTTCCATGAGCCCTCCAGATTCCTTGTGAGGGTAGAAATTTGTCATACTCTGGTCCAGTGTTCTGAGAACAGGATAAATCTGCATTATTCCTCCTGAATCTGAGGTTTATCTACAACTGGACCCTCCTTTGTGCAACATTGACATAAGCCTGCCATGGGTGGTTGAGGATTGTGATTGCCCCTAAAGCTGAAATTTAAATATCTCAGGGTCTTTTTTGCAAGTGAGAGAAGAAGGGAGTAGGAGTGTGATGGATCAGAGCAGTGTCCTTAGTCATGCTAATGTTATACAAGTCAGTCATTTTGAAGTAGAAGTTGAGCTGAAAGGCAAAGCTCTTGGTTTACTGGTCGATCTACATTACTGCCCCAACTTACAGCTGCAAATATTGGGTATGACCAAATAAATCTAGACTGCAAGTACAGTGTGGCATAAATTTGCTTTATTTTCAGGGTTTCTATGCTGAGCCTTGCAGAGAGAGTGAGGAGTGCAGACATTCAGGAAGAGCCTTTGCTCCATTAGGAGCCAATAGAGGTATTTCAGGCATCTGATTAGGATGCACCCTGGACACTTCCCTTGGGAGGTGTTTCAGGCATGTCCAACCAGGAGGAGACTTTAGGGCATACCCAGGACACGCTAGAGAGATCAGATTTCTCACCTGGCCTTGGAACGCCTCTGTATCTACCACCCCAGAGGATTAGGAGGGTTTAGTGGTGAGAGCGGATGTCTGAGTATCTATGCTCAGACTTCTGCCTCTGTGACTTGGACCTGGTTAAATCTGGTAATGTAGTTTAAAGAAACTGGCACCACTTCGTTTTTTCCTTCTCTGTTACCCTTTGACTTACCTCCACAATTATCATCTACTCTAAAGCAATCATGCTGCAGTTGACTCTGCCTCTTTCCTTCATTTCAATTTGTTTGGTATTTCAGTTTGTATGATTAGTATTATATTTAGAGTGGTCAGACATCAGCCTAAATGATTATAGTGAGACCAGCTATGTTATATGGGTTGGAGATGGTGGCACTGACCAGAAAGCAGGAGACGGAGCTGGAGGTGGAAGAGTTAAAGATGCTAAGATTTGCATTGGGCATGATGAGGATGGATGTGATTAGAAATGAGTACATTAGATGGTCGGCTCAGGTTGGAAGGTTGGGAGACAAAGTAAGTTAGGCGAGATTGCGTTGGTTTGGACATGTGCAGGGGAGAGATGCTCGGTATATTGGGAAAGGGATGTTAAAAATAGAGCTGCCAGGCAAGAGGAAAAGAGGAAGACCAAAGAGAAGGTTTATGGATGTGGTGAGAGAGGACACGCAGGTGATGGGTGTAACAGAGCAAGATGAAGAGGACAGGAAGATATGGAAGAAGATGATCCGCTGTGACAACCCCTAGCGGGATCAGCCAAATGAAGAAGATGATTAATTTCAGCTTTGTGCTACTTCAAACACGTTATACTGCAAAACTGATCTGAGCTATTCCATTAATGATGGCTGGAAAAGATTAAATTTAGGATGGTTTCTTTTGATACAAAGGGCAAAATGGTGTATGATTGTTATCCCCCTAGTGTGTTCAAATTTAAGAATCACAGAAATACATCATCCTTGGCTTTTCATTTTAGAGCAAAGCATGCATGATGATACTGTTAAAAACTCTGTTAAGCAGCAATATCTGCAGGAAAATAAAATCAATTTAATCTGAGATATCTCTGAACGAAACAATATTTGCTACTGTAATTTATTTAAAAATGTATCTTGTCAGACCGGTTCAGGATGGGGAGCATGCACTGGTACAGCATTTTGCCTCATCCGCCACATGAAGAAACACCTTGAGATCCCAGTTGGCAACCCCCAGGCAGACACGTGGTCCAGTCCCACCCTCCAGAAATGAACATCTATCTGCCACAGCCAGGTGTCACGTGGGTATGCCCTTGGCTTGTTCCATCCTCTCAGGTCCTCAGCAATGAGGATCCTGCAAGCCGGGTCACCCTTGGCTCGGCTGCACCGCGTAACTGACGCAACCCTCACAATGCAGGTAACATGCTTCATTCAGGACTCCATGAGCAACCACTCACTCGACACGAAATCAAATCAGTGGTACCCATGAATTCTCCGAAGAGACACGGTACCAAAACAGTCCAGTTTTCGTCTCAGGTCACTGGATAATGGCCATGTCTCACAACCATATAGCAAAGCAAGAAGCACCAGGACTCTAAACACTTGGACTGTCATCCTCTTGCAAAGATCTTGATTGCACCACATGTCCCTTTCCAGTGATCCCATGATCCCCCCTGCCCCCATGCTCTCCCAGTCCGTCTACTGACTTCATAGGTTCCAAACAGTCACCAGAGAAATGAATATTACTGCCGAGGTAAGTATACCTCTTGTGATCGACATTCTCCCTGCAGACAGGCACACTGCTGATGATTGTGCCCAAGAGGTCATTAAAAGCATGGACCTTGGTTTTTATCCAGGTCACTCACCATACCAGACACACAGACTCCTTGCTTAGTCTCTCAGGAGATCAGAGATCAAGATATCAGAACCTACATCGAGTCCACGAAGATCACGGCATTGTCGGCAAAGTCTAGATCAGTGAGTCTTTCTTCACCAAAAGATGCCCCAGAGCAACTGAACCACACGACCCTGCCCAGCACTCTATCCGAGCATATTCTGTACAGAGTAGGAACAAGAACACACCCTTGACAAACCCTAGAATCAACTGGGGAGAATGCAAATGTTCTGCCACCAC
This sequence comes from Polypterus bichir lapradei, assembly GCA_026402145.1. Classification (NCBI taxonomy): domain Eukaryota; kingdom Metazoa; phylum Chordata; class Cladistia; order Polypteriformes; family Polypteridae; genus Polypterus; species Polypterus bichir. Next base: position 100,364,471 of record JANRMT010062791.1, on the reverse strand, counting down.
TCTGCACAGTACTAGTGTTCAGGCCGGCCATGATACTCAGCATTCCACAGTTCCAGGATGCGGTTGATGCTAGACTTCTTAGGTATAGTTCCAGACTGCTCTGTTCTCCGTTTGGTGAGCAGGTGATCACGGATCCAATTAAGGATGATTCTAGCAAAGATCTTACCTGGCACTGAGAGCAGTTTTATCCTGCTGTAGTTGCCGCAATTCAGGCAATCACCCTCCCCTTTCTAGATAGAAACAACAAGTCCCATTTTTCCAGTCAGTTGGGATGACGACCGTTTCCCAAATGGAAGCGGAGATTGCTTGAAATACTAGGAGGACAGCCTTACCACCAGGCTGTAGAAGTTAAACCTGGATACCATAGATCCCTGCAGCCTTCCCTCCCCTCAGCTGGTTCACCACCTGTGCAATCTCAGTGAGACTGAATGGTTCACAGGTAATTGGAGGTTCAGCCTAAAGAACAAACATCCTAGCCACAGGATTATCTTTAAACAGCTGCTCAAGGTAGCCAACCCAGCAGAACACAACTGCAGCATCATCCGTAAGGACTGTTCCATTACCCGCCCTCACTGTGACTCTCCAAGGAACAGATTCAGATATGGGTAATGCTTTGATTTCTCTGTAAGCAGGATGTGGGTTACTAGACCACAGATGGTGTGTCACATGCTTACAGATTCCTCTAACAAATGCTTCTTTATCTGCATTCATAACCCTCACAGCCATCCTTCTCAGTTCCTTGTACAGACCGGAGTTGCCATCAAGCTGTTTGCTGTGACTCCTCTCGATAATATCCAGGGTGCCCTGCAAGATGAAATACCTCCTTCTGGGAACACTGGTATCACCAACACAACTCCCTGCAACCTTCAGGGTCTTGTCACGGAGGTCACCCATATTACATTAAAATCTGCAGTTGCACTCAAGTCTGCAAGTTCCTCAGACAAACTGCGTGCAAATTCATTAGAAACAGCCAGATCTTGAAGTCTGGCCAGGTCAAGCCTCATTCTCCTAGTGGGTGGTAGCCTGATGGACCTAAGCTGGATCTTCAGAGTAGCAACAACGAGTCTTGATCAGAATTCACAAACTAGGCTCTTCTGTAAACCCTGCAGTTCTGTAGCAGCCTCCAGCAGCTGCCCATGAGGATGCAATTTATGTCCTTCACTGTATCGCCAGTATTGGCGTACCAAGTCCAGTGGTGCTGCTCAGGGTGCTGGAACCAAGATCCAGCAATCTGCAGTCCCTGACCTTTTGCTAAGTCAGGGAACCTGGAGCCACTTTAAGCACGGCCGCCAGAACAATGGAAACTGACACACTCCTCATAGCCAGCCCTGTCAGTGCAAGTGGTAGCATTGAATCAAGTTACCCATGACCAGAGGAGTGTCGTCTAGTGGGTACCCAACAATCACCAAGCAAAGTTGCCAATAAAATGTCTCCCTCATAGAGACCTCACTTACCATGGTCGGACCATACACTGACTTCTTGGTCAACAGACAAGGCCCCCCACAGAGTGTGCCTTAATCTGAGTCGGATAATATGCTCATTGAAAGGAGTGACATTGGACACCATCGGTGGGAGTGGATTTGCCATAGCAACAGCTATTCCCTGAGTATGACAGCCATCGGAGTGAACAGACCGATTTAAACTGTGTTTCCACCTACAGAGATCTGGCCAATCCCTGGTCTGTGTACCTCAGAGAGTGCCACCACTGAAACGTGGAGTTTACGAAGCTCCTCCAACAGCACAGGAAGATAGTCGTCATGTCAGTGAGAAAAGATGGTGGCTGAAGTGCCAGTCCTGCCACCATCCCCCAAGTTTTTTTCACCTACAAGTTGGCGGACTGCTTTCAGACCTCTAAATATAGTTTTTATTGCCCAGGTCCTGAAGCAGCAATGCTTCCTGACATTATCACAGTAAAACCCTCATGTTTGACTGTGGGAATGATGATCTTATTGTGGAAAGCTCTATTTGGAAATGATTGCCACTTAATGGTGGTTTTGTTAGAGTTTCAGGATTTTACAGATTACCTGGTACTCCTTTTCAGACTGATGTATTTCTGGAATTTTCTTTCCCAAGACTTCTGAATGTCTTTTGTTTCAGGGTTGCTGTGTTGCTTGTTGAGACCTTTTAGCCACTTTCACATTGCCGGAAAGATTCTATACAAGTGTTTAGATTCAGTAGGGCTGTTGGCAGTCAAGCTTGTGTGCGTCTAGTCAGATTTAACCTATTACTTAAATTGGTTTTGTTGGTTACTTTGAGTGACTAAGGTGTCAGTTACTTTTCACATTGGTGATATAGGTCTTGGTGAACTTTTTCCTTCAATAAATCAAATAATCATTTAAAAATTGTATTATGTTCAGGTTTTCATTTGTTATACTAAATTTGTTTAGACATTGGAAACAACTACATGTTACTACTAGGCAAAAACAGAGAAAATCAAGAAGGGGCAAATGTTTTTCCTTGTACAGAAACCAATTTTAATTCTAAATTATGAATAGTTTCCCACCACAGAGTAGTTTCAATAGGCTCTGCTGCATGTATTTGCCACCCATGCAGTTAAAGAGAAGACAACTAGTGTAGTACGTTTGGAAGAGCTATGCCAAAAATGTCAGTTAATTATCATTTTGTTTTATATTATTAAACATAACCTTTGAAATACACAAGGCATGTTTTTATTCCAGAATAATGTGAAGAATTACTTGGAGTTTCTTCTAAACACTTTGAATAGAAACCCTGAAGAGATGCTACTACTGAAGACATTTAAATGATTTTTTTCTTCTCGAGAATAACTGCTTAGTTTGTGTCTGAGAAGCTAGGCGAGGTTGGGGTTAGATATCACTTTGGAGAATAACATAAAGCAGGAGCTGTAAAAGTCTGTTGTTAAAGGCACTTTTGTCTAACACTAAGTGACCTGCATTTAAATATTAATGCCATGGTATTTGAAAGTCAGAAAGAGATTGTGCTGAAATATGTATATACATTTTATGGCCAAAGGTAGATAGATACTTTATTAATCCCAAGGGGAAATTCACAAAATGTATGTAGACACTCAAATTAATGAGGTCAGGTATTACAGTCACATCCATTGCTAACAGGTATATAAAATCAAATACATAGCTGTGAAATCTCCATCGACAAATAGTGACAATAGAATGGCTTGAACTGAAGAGCTCAGTGATTTTAAACATGGCACTGTCATAGGGTGCCACGTTTGCCACAAATCAGTATATGAAATTTCTACTTTGCTAGATCTTCCATGTTTAATTATAAATGCTATTATTGTGAAGTGGAAGCATCTAGGAGCAACAACGGCTCAGGCATGATTTGGCCGACCACAGAAACTCGCAGAGCGTTGCTGCTGAGGGTTAATGCTTGTAGTGCTTAAAAATTGTCTATCCTCTGTGCATCACTCACAACAGAGTTCTAAACTACCTCTGTCAGCACAAGAAGTTTGCATCTGGATCTTCATGAAATATATTTGTTTACAGCAGCTTGGACATAGCAGCCCAAGGTCAATATGCTCAATGCCAGGTGTTGACTGGAGTGGTGTAAAGCACACAGCCATTGGACACTGGAGCAGTGGAAACATGTTTTTTGGGGTGATTATATACACTCTGATGAACAAACCTGGATTTGGCAAATGAGAGATGAATGCTACCTTCCAGTCTGGATAGTACCTACTTTAAAGTTTGATGGAGGAGGAATAATGGTCTGGAGCTGTTTTTCATCTAATACCAGTAGACAGATAGGTAGGTAGATACTTTATTAATCCCAAGGGGAAATTCATATTACCCTACAAATGCCTTTTTGGCTGAATGGGCACAAATTTCAACAGACACACTTCAAAATCTTTTGTAAAGCCTACCCAGAAGAAGGTCGTTATAGCCACAAGGGGGGTGGAGGGGGCAAATCAGTATTAATGCCCATGGTTTTGGAATGGGCTGACCAACAAGCTCATATACTGTAGGTGTGATGGTCAGTTGTTCACAAACCTTTGGACATATAGTGTATATTCATCAACAACAATGCCATTTAAATTTGGTTCATTGGTTAATTTGATTGACTGAGGGATCAGTTACTTTTTCACATTGGTTATATAGGTTTTGGTTTTCACATCAACAGATGGTAGTCAAGGTTTATTAAGTGTTCGTGGCAGATAAAGAATACTTGCTTATTGTTTGTAAAAAATCAGAATGTTACATTTGTCAAATTATTCCAACCTTAATTTATAACCAAGCAGAGTATTGCTGATTAAATGAATTTCTATAGTAATGTACACATTCTGCTAATGAAAAAAATCTTCATTTTAGTATGTGAAATACTGTACTTCTCATCTTGATTACGCAAATTATATTTGAAGAGCTATTCAGGACTGAGTGGCCTGTTCTTTAAAAAATGTTTCTGTGTATTCTTTGATGAGCCATTTTGTCTTTTACCCTCCCATCATATTAGTGCAAATTGGCTTATTTATAAGTGCAGAACATTCCTTTACAATTTGCCTTTTTTAGCAATGAATTGTTCATAAATTTTTCAAGTAGTTGCTCATAATTTTTGGAGATAATATGTGAAATATATTAATTTTCACTATTGTTTGATTGATATTGTATATTGTAACTTTTTGAGATTTAAAAAAATGACTTAAATGTCTTCTAATTTGCAACCTTGAAGTGTTGCTTTGAATTTTTCATTTGATATTTACTGGTACTTAAGCACTATCTTATAAGTGAAAGGATGTCTGGTAATGATGTGCCCATTGAATAAAATCTGTCTTGCTTATTTCTCTGTCCATTTTAGACTACACCAGAAGATTGTGTTAAGTCTCGTGCTATGACCAATAATTCTCTTTCTTTTTACTTGACTTATTGTTGGATGTGAGACAATCATTTAATGCTTGTCTTGTATTTTCCTCTTGGATTGTGCCAGGCTAAGCAGTGTGGCTTAAAAAGTATTTTCCATCGGCCTTAGAAATGCAAAATTTTAAAATGCCCCATGTTTAAAATCTCTGGTTAGGGTAATGAAACTTTTCCAGTGGAATGAAATATACAGTCTTATTTCCTTCTCAAATTTCTAGGAAAATGTACAGATTATATAATTTAATTGAAAACAGAGTGATAGGGAGGAGGCAGTTGAATTTTACATTTGGTGATTAAGTACTGCATGATGCCGGTAGGCAAGATTAATGGTAACTCACTTTTACATTTAATTTTATTTCATCAATGCACAAGTGAATAAAAAGTCATGCACAGTTTATTTTAAAATGTATATCTAGAAACAAAATTGAGTATACCAGACTAAAAGTCTTTATACTTCCACATGCCTTAGGTCGTCATACTTTGTTTTAACTTATAATAGTGCTTAATTCTGTAGGGTCTAGCAGTAAACTTCCAAGAGCTCCGCTCCATTGACTAGCCAATCAAACTGCATGAATTGGATGAGATTTAATAGCTTTTGCAGTACATATCAGTGATGGTAATTGACACACGCAGTCATTTGCATCTTTCTCAACAGGCCCATTTTAAGAGTAGAAATGTCAGAAGAATTGATTTTTCAATACCAATTCAATACTAAAATGCCAAAATTTAATAATTCTAGCCTTTTCACAGTATTGCTACCACACTGATGAGTGACTACAAGTAGATGTATTACTCTGGAAGGCACGATAATACTTGACATAAGTTTGAGTATCAACTACATATGAAATGGCTTATGGTGCTACAGCACCGCATTAACACATCTCAGGAAGAAAAACGGTCGTGTCTGAAAATTAGAATTTCACCATGCCATTTGTGATGATTCATGCTTATTTAAAAGGGTTGGGGTGACACTTTTGTCAGAAACAGATCTGAGCATGCTTTTAGAGCGCAGGATGTCACTAATTAGATGGGATTTGCAGTTGTTTAAATTACCAAGAGAAATTTATCTCTTTTAAATACCATGTGCTACACTGCCCTGATAAATGAAGAGAGGCTTTGCATTCATTCCCTGGTTGTTCGTCTGCATATATCTCTTTTCATATCCATCTACTTTCTATGTGGCGTCAGGGTCACACATATAGGACTGTGGATGTGGGAACAAACAGCACAATCTGAGTTTTAACAACAATTGTAGGGTGTAACATAAAGGCATGTTTCAAACAAAGCAACTATAATTTTTGTCTATACCAGAGACGTGATGAGCTGCTCCATTTATTAACACTAAAATAAAATCTATTAAATTTATTTAGTGTTTCAAAGCACAGATTACTTCCTTTTGTATTTCAGCATTGGATTAGACAGTTTCTAGTGAAATTAAACACATTTTTACTTGACTGTTACAAGTAGCATTTTCTTTAGGGGTGTCTTTTGATGTCTTCCATTTATAAAATCTTGAGTATAGTGTATTTACAAATTTTATGTATGCATTTAAATGAACATGTCTTAAAGTAGGTCTTCCAATGTTAAAATGCAACAAGGCACTTACATTTTCCTGGCACTAATTTAAACTAAATTAATTATATCATAAGTTTAGTTGGTTTGTACTCTTAATGATTCATTGTTGTAAGCGAAGGTTTATGAATGTGGTGAAAGAGGACATGCGGGTGATGGGTGTAACAGAACAAGATGCAGAGGACAGAAAGATATGGAAGAAGATGACCTGCTTTGGCAACCCTTAATGGGAGCAGCCTAAAGAAGAAGAAGAAAGCTTCTGTGCTTTTAATTTATAACATTTTTGTTACAGTTTTGATTGAAAGGAACCTAATTTTGTATTTGTTCATTTTAGTCAGATACAACAGTCTTGCACTGGACCAGTTGTGAAATTTTAATACTGCTTTAGGAATTCCATAGTTGTGCAGATATTGGGAAGTGCTGGCATTTTCCATAATCGTGCTCCATTTTTTTATTGTGTCGTCTAATAAGAGAGTATGGCTGAAGCACTGATTTACTTTTTTTTTTTTTTTTTTTTGCTTAAATCAGTCTCCCAAGGCCACTGACGAGCAGTAAACAGCATACTTATGACATCTAATCAAAAAAACTTGGAATTTTTCAGGCACCTGGGCACTGACCTCCCCTGGCACCAGCAGTAAACTTTATGTTGTCTTTTGGATTTCTACTGTCAGTTTGCTTTATTACACCCTTTTCTAATGTGAAAAAAATTGGCTTGAATACTCGTTCAAAAATTTCTTTGTTGTTCCTTTAATAAGGCATGCTGAGCCCACTCAGCCACAGGAGAAGATTCATGAAGACCTTCCATTAGAAATCTGGACTGTCTAAGGATCTTTTAGAAATAAGTCTATCCACTTCCTTTACCAACGCTAAAATTCTGGGCACTGCAGTGGGCATTCTGTGAACACAGCCAAATAAAAAACTCTTCATCCATCTGCCAGTGACGTGGAGTGTTTTGCGCAGTCCTTAGATCAGATCAAAAATAGATTTAATTATTTTTTTAATAGATTGATTTATTAGACCGGAAATGTTACTGTTTGGAGTCTATGGAACATCTTTTGTATTATATAATACTTTATATGCGACATCTGCCTTGACAATACTTTACCAAAGCATTGCCTCATTGAGGTTTTTCACACACTGTATTCAGATATTTGATTTTTTTGAGTAAACTTGGTGTATGTTCTGAAAACTTTCATTTTATATAACATTGTGCTCCTTAAATATTTTAATTAGATAATAAATAAAGAAAGTCTTACAGTGAAGACAGCATGGTAGCACAATAGTTGACATGCTTCACTTCTGAGATCCTAGGTTTGAATTCTATCATGTTCTCTTTTTTTTTTTTTTTTTTTTCTCGCTTTTTTTTTTCATGTCTGTATGCATTTGTCTAGGTACTCTGGCTTTTTACCTTTTCTTCAAGACATGAATTTAGGTTTAATGGCAAATGTAACTTGCAGTGTATAAGTAAATGGGGATGTTTGACTGGCAATAGACTAATAGTCATTGGACAACAATGGACAACAGTATTGGGACACACCTCATAATTATTGAATTCAGGTGTTTCAGTCAGACTCATTGCCACAGGTGTATAAAATCAAGCAAGTAGATATGTAGTCTCCATTTACAAACATTTGTGAATCAAAATGGGTCATTCTGAAGAGCTCTGTGACTTCAAGCATGGTACTGTGATAGGATGTCACCCATACAATAAGACAGTTCATGAAATTTCTTCCCTGCTGGATATTTCATGGTCAACTGTAAGTGGTATCATTGGAAAGTGGAAAAACAGCAACTCAGCCACAAAACGGAAAACCACATTAAGTCACACAGCGGTATCAACAATGCTAAGGTGCATGGTGTGCATTTTCCATACCGTCCCAACTTTTTTGCAACTGGGTTTGTTCATTGCTTAAATCACACTTAATCTAGTGTTATTGGTAGAGTTATTGGGACCTAGAGGCAATCGGGTTGAATTGCACATCACCCTGAAAAGTATTCTTAACGCATTCAGCTCACTTATCACACACAATTAACATATAAATCCATACATAAGGGCACTACTTTTAAGACTCTAAAATATAAAAGGAAATGAGAATTATGTGTAGATTTGTATTTTTTGTGATAGAATTTTTTTTTTTTTATAACGTTTACTTATTTTTAACATATCAATAATATGTTTCTTTCTGAAATATATACTACAAGAAAAAATTACATGTGGCATACCTGATCAACCAGTTTACCCCCAACCTGTACTTCAAGTGTTAAGAAATTTAAAGTATCATCAGTTATAGAACTCTGCAAAAGACATTGTTTTATTCAAACCTTCTTAGGTGACAGTTTTTAATGAAGTATCTGTTTTGTGTCACATAGTGAGTTATACATACAATTTTGTTAAAGGTTATGTACTGCCTTCTTCTGAATGATTGAAATAGAATTTGTTTTATTGCATGAAACTCTATACTTAATTTAATGAGAGATCTGTACAGGGTGAGCCAAAAAGAAGTACCACGTTGCAAACGTTTATTCTACAGAAGCGCTACAAGATAAATTTTATTACATGTTGCCTGAAGAAGGGGCCTGAGTTGCCTTAAAAGCTTGCATATTGTAATCTTTTTCGTTAGCCAATAAAAGGTGTCTTTTTGCTTGACTTCTCTCTACATTTATAATGGCTAACACGATACAACACCCTAGTATTACGACACAAGAAAGGGTATACAAAATAGATTTTTTCACTGTGTTTTAAAAATGATGTCTTCAAGGTGGTGGTCATCATTAGTGATATACTCTTCGAGACGATTTATGAATGCTCGCATGACTTGTTCGGTCATTTCAAGGGGAATATCAGCGATTTTATGGCAAATAGCGTCCTTGAGGGCTTCAAGGTTTTGAGGTTGGTGTGTGTACATCTTCGACTTGAGATAGCTCCTCAAGAAGAAATCACACAGAGCGTGATAAGGCGAACGTGAAGGCCACCTGACATCACCACACAGGGAGATCAGCTTCCCCAAAAACACCTCCCGAAACTTGCATGGATCTCCGCGCCATATGAGCTGTTGCTCCATCTCTGTTGAAACCAGGCATCCACCACATCCATTTCTTCCAGTTGGGGCCACAAAGTTCTCTAGCATTTCAATGTAACGTTCTGAAGTGACGGTAACCGTTGCTCCTCCTTCCTCAAAAAAAGTAAGGAATACCGAAAGTTTTGCTTATTTACTCAACCATTCAAATGGAAATGTGCCTTGTTGCTGCACATGAAGATAGAATCTCGAACAGTTTGCAGAATGTTTGCTCACAACTCTACGGCTCTCCTACTCTCACAGTAAGTTCCTGCACTACCATCATTTTATATGGATGGAAATTAATGTCCTCATGCAAAATCCTCCTCAAAGATGTGTTGGAAATGCCTAAGGCAGAAGCATATTTGCACACTGAACATCTAGGAGACTGCAGAATTGATGCCCTTACAGCTTGGATGTTTTCAGGCATGCATACAGTCCGAGGATGTTTAAAATGTCTAGTTGATTAAGAGTCATCTAACGTTCTACTTCTTAAGGCAATGTTGCACTAGAGACTTTTCAGGAAGCAGTTGGCAGCATGATCCCATGAAGGGTAGTTGCATGATGGGATTAGGACTGTCATGATGATGAAATTTTAGTTGATGATTAATTGTCTTACAAATATTTACTATATAATAATAATTTCTTTGTCTTTTTCTCTTTATTTTATACCACTATTCCAGAGTAAGCCTAGTAATCTATACTAATAAAGGGCAAAGCCCTCACTGACTGACTCATCACTAATTCTCCAACTTTCCGTGTAGGTAGAAGGCTGAAATTTGGCAGGCTCATTCCTTACAGCTTACAAAAGTTAATCAGGTTTCATTTGGAAATTCTACACGTAACGGTCATAACTAAATCCTACTTCCGTACATATATACGTCCATAGCCTGCAGCTCGGTTGCCGTGTGAAGCGGAGTTTTGTCACCCATCACCACGCCTCCCACATAGTTGGCTGCCTGCCTATATTGCGTCCCCCATTCCCATGCAATTGAGTGCCTGCCCGTATAAGGCCGTCCGTCAGCAGCAATCCAATAGACATGCTGCCGCTACGAGGCATTTGTCATGCCTAAGACGAATACGATATTCGCGAGATACAATTTTAGTGAGAAGACGCAGGGTATAAACGAGACTTTTGATCACTTTGTAAGGGAGTTAAAATTGCTGGTGAAGGATTGTGCTTATGCAAACGAAGATCAGATGGTCAGGGATAGAATAGTGTTTGGCATAAACTCAGCAAAAGTGCGAGAGAAACTTTTAAGTGCCGGGTCTGAGCTAACATTAAATAAAGCCTTGGACATCGCAAGATCGCACGAGATAGCACAAGCACAGCTGAGAACCTTTGATACATGTACTCCGAGCAGCTCACGTGAACTGACTGTGAACGCAGTACGAAGACAACAAGCAAGAGCTCCAAAGAGCGCTGAACAAAAAATGCATTACACAATTGAGAAGGCAGCAAAAGAATATGAAGCGAGTGATGTATACAAGCATATTCATAAGTGCAGCTACTGCAGAAACAAAGTACACGGTGGAAAAAGTCAATGTCCAGCTAAAGGAAAACAGTGTAAAAAAATGTGGTAAATTGAACCACTTCGCTAAAGGTTGCAGGACTGGGAAAGGTAAACTCGTGAATGCAGTGTGTGATGTATCAGATAAAGAGGAAGACGAGCTATTTATTTATTCAGTAACAAAGGAACATCCCTCTGAAGCTGAACAAGCCTTTGTAGACATATCAATAGGAAAGCAAGGTGTAAAGCTTAAGTTTAAATTAAGTTCATAGACACGCTGCCGCTGGCGTTTGTCATGCCTAAGACGAATACGATATTCGCGAGATACAAGTTTAGTGAGAAGACGCAGGGTATAAACGAGACTTTTGATCACTTTGTAAGGGAGTTAAAATTGCTGGTGAAGGACTGTGCTTATGCAAACGAAGATCAGATGGTCAGGGATAGAATAGTGTTTGGCACAAACTCAGCAAAAGTGCGAGAGAAACCTTTAAGTGCCGGGTCTGAGCTAACATTAAATAAAGCCGTGGACATCGCAAGATCGCACGAGATAGCACAAGCACAGCTGAGAACCTTTGATACATGTACTCAGAGCGGCTCACGTGAACTGACTGTGAACGCAGACAAAAAATGTGGTAAATTGTGCCACTTCACTAAAGTTTGCAGGACTGGGAAAGGTAAACCCGTGCATGCAGTGTGTGATGTCTCAGATAAAGAGGAAGGCGAGCTGTTTATTGATGCAGTAAGAAAGGAAAAACCCTCTGAAGCTGAACAACCCTTTGTAGACATATCAATAGGAAAGCAAGGTGTAAAGCTTAAGTTTAAATTATGTTCATAGACACGCTGCCGCTGAATATTCGCAGGGAAATCCACAACTTAATACCGGAAATGCCTGTTAAACATCTTAGATTCACGAGTACCAATTTAGGTAGTAAACACTTTGATGAATGAAACCTGTTATCTTTACAACGGTTGACAAACACGGAAGGTATCTTGAACACAACACATCCTCCAAATACGAACCTGATTGAAAGAAATATAATCAAATCCTTGATTATAGCAACACTCATAACAGTCACAAAACAATTACATTGACAATCATGTTACGTTATTTTTAAAATGTTTCCTTTTCTTTTTCATAACTTCTTTAACACACTACTTCTCCGCTGCAAAGCACGGGTATTTTGCTAGTAGTTTAATAATACACATATGCCTTACGAAGAAAAGCCATTTATTGGCACTGAACATTGGAACATATAAATGAAAATTGCATCTTTTTGCCTTTCAGGATATGTAAACAAAAATTGTACAAGCAGAAATGTCATAAATAACATAAATAATAAACATTAACCAAAGTACCATAATCAAAATAAACAGCCATATCCTTATCATCCATAACCACAGACCTTCATGTTCCTCACAGTCTAAGTAGATTCCAAACAAGAAACACCAACATTTTTTTTTTTCTTATCTGGCTTAAAGCAACATCTCATTGGGGTCACAAAGTTGCTAGCCGTGTTAAACATTCTCTCAGAAGCAGTACTTGTTCCATAAATGCACATTTTTGCAAAGATATAGCCTCCTGCCTTCAGAGTAAAGCCTAGTTTATATTTTCTGCAGAAGGTCAAAATAATTGTGGTGGCCTATTCAATCAATACCTTGCTATTCACCTAATCAATAGGGGCCTCATGTGTAAACGGTTCATACGCACAAAAATGTTGCGTAAGCCTGTTTCCACGTTCAAATCGCAATGTATAAAACCTAAACTTGGCATAAAGCCACGCACATTTCCATGGTAGCTCATACCCTGGCATACGCAAGTTCTGCACTCGGTTTTGCAGACTGGTGGCACCCAGCGTCAAAGCAGTGCTACTTGTTCCAGTGTGGTTACCCTTTCTTTTTCAGATCCACATCCCTGACGCGGCTTTATAAATACACTGAAAATAACTGCTTATTGTTTATTAGTTTAATGCATCTGATTGTAATTAACCTGTGACAATATAATGGTCCACAGAATGGTAAAACTATTCTAAATACCATAGCTGCTTTAGCGTCGTTATTCTCCCTGCACCTTCTTTTTCTTCTTTCAGCTGCTCCCGTTAGGGGTTGCCACAGCGGATCATCTTTTTCCATATTACTCTCACTGAACCACTTGAAGTATTTATATCACTGTATCTGAGTGGGGAATCACAGCTCAGCAGCTGATTGGAAAGAGAATTATCGGGATACAGCAGCAAGCACACACTGCCTCAGCCATGCTGTCTATTGAACTGCTCTCATAAGGCAAACGCTTCAGAGCCTTTCCTCGCAGTTCAGAAACAGTTTCATCCCAAGAACTATAAACGCATGCAATCAGTCCAAGTGCTCCTTGTAGAACTGGTTGTACTTTAGTACAATCACATCACTGTAAACTTGCGATTATAAAATTGCACAACCTGAGCCACTTTATAAAGCGCGTATTTACATATGATGACGATATCATTTTTAATTTGAAATGCAGCAAATTGTTTATATTATACAGATAAAACTTTAACTTCATTTAAATAATCTATGTTAATAATTAAACATGTCAGGACACGGTGCCGCAGCACTAGCGAGTAGCTGGCGCTCCGTTCACAGGTTGTTCCTGACTCGCGCTGTATTCTCCTAAACATGTATTACGAAGATATTTCAATGTTCCTTAAAAGTTTTGAAGAATTGGCGTTCTAAGCTTACAGATGGCTTAGCGTCTATTACAGAGCTGATTGTGTGGCGATTGGGTATTTGGAGAAAGAAAAGGAAGGACAGGAATTGGAGGTTAGTACATTTGAAAGAGACAGTACTGCTTCAATAAATTATTTCATCGAAGGTCACGCAAAGCAAGCATCTTGTGTGAGGCGGGAATAATCACTGCGCCACCGTGTTCCCATGTTTATCACGTATACATCTCAGTATTTTAATTATTCAGAGAGCTGTAATATTATGAATGTAATGGATTCTGTGTTCTGTCGGAGGAAGAGAAAGCCCGGAAGCACATAGTTATTAACACACATCTAGCACATAGAAGATCAAATACAAAACAAAGCATTTAACGTGCTACTTTAGTTACAATGGGATTTGAGAAACTAGTAAATTAAACAATTTTAAGATGAAGTTTATGATCTTCTTTAATGACAAAATAAACTACGTGATTAAAGTGGAAATATCGAGATTAAAGTTGACATTTCATGCTTTTTTCCCCACTGTGTGCCCCCTTTTTTTTTTTTCTCTGTACCCTAATAAGCTTTCATATGACACTCGGACGGTTGGCTACGACATGCCTTTTCACAGCGACTTTGATATCTGACAACTTTTTTTGTTTCGGGCACTGTGTGACTTTGTGAATTTGAGCTTTCCAATTTCTCCGACACTCTGTCACTCAATTAACTTTCTTTTGTTGTTTATACCACTGTTTAAACCAACAAATAGTACGTTTTTCTTTGCCTCCACTTGGTATTCGCTGAAATTCTTCTATTTCCCCCCATGCTTTTGCCATTGCCTTTTCACAGAACGCTGAGCTTAAGGGCTATTTATATTGATTTGCATATTCAAAGAGGCGTAATTCTGGGAGGAGACGGGGCGGGACAGCAGGCGCGTGCACGTGTGTTACTTTTCATGCTGACTGGGATTTATGGAGCGGAAGAACATGGAAGCTGGCGTTCGCACATTTATACATCTGGATATTTTTGTGCGTAAGCACATTTCCGCTTTTGTCCTTACACCATGTTATAGTTTGAATTCTATGCATGGCATCATGCATGAGACCCCAGGTGACTGTGGTCATCGTCACAGCAGAGAAAGTGAACAGCTGATAGGAAAAAGAGTTGTGCCTGTGATTACTGGCTTTAAAAAGAAAAGGTAGACTATCAGAACCGTTAGCTGCAAAGGGAGGACGAGTATAATATTCTCATGAGTGGGTAATCTACAGTATATGAAGAAGAGATGCATTTCAAATATTTTATAACTAGACATTAAGCCCGTTACAATAACGGGTGCTAGAACAGTAGTGCATAAACATTAGTAGGAACAGTCTATATTAAATGGCAAGGGACCTTGTATGTGGCTGTAATATGTGTCCCTGTATTGTGTGCCTTTAATTTTCTCTCGCAGTAATACTGGTTTGTATTTTTGTAAAATGCTTGTAATTTTCTCTGACAGTAATACAGTGGAACCTCGGTTCACGACCATAATTCGTTACAAAACCCTGATCGAAACTCGATTTGGTCGTGAACCGAAGTAATTTCCCCCATAGGATTGTATGTAAATACAATTAATCTGTTCCAGACCGTACGAACTGTATGTAAATATATATTTTTTTAACTTTTTAAGCACAAATATAGTTAACTATACCATAGAATGCACAGCGTAATAGTAAACTAAATGTAAAAACATTGAATAACACTGAGAAAACGTTGAACAACAGAGAAAAGTAACACTGCAAGAGTTTGAGCTATAGCGCTATGAACTGCTTGCTAAAAACCACTTTTTTTTTAATGAGTTTTAAGCACAGGGACAAAAATGAACATTTGAAAAATCCGTAATTTAATAAACAACCAAGAAAAGTAACATTGCAACAATGCACACGTGCGCCTGTGTGTGTGTGTCTGTCTTTCTCACGCGCCTGTGTGTGTGTGTGTCTGTCTCTCTCGCGCGCCTGTGTGTGTGTCTCTCTCTCTCCTGTGTGTGTGTGTCTCTCTCTCCTGTGTGTGTGTGTCTCTCGCGCCTGTGTGTGTCTCTATCGCGCGCCTGTGTATGTGTGTCTCTCTCGTGCGCCTGTGTGTGTCTCTCTCTCTCTCCACAGGGAATGCACAGGGAGAGACTGAACACATGCGGCCCCACGCATGCGCACTTCACCAGAAGACACACACAAGCCAAGTTTCCATCCAGTTTTTTGCGATGTTTTGTTATCGACAAACAGAATATACGTAAAAAAAAAATATGCGAAATTTGCTGTCTCCAGCCTGTTTCCATCCAACTGGCTTTTTATCAATAAAATGGTGTGCGTGATGACGTCATCCCCCCCAAAACGAACTGTCGCATAAGTTTTGTTGTATCGCGGAAAAAAATCTGCCCTTTAGCCGTTTCCATATATAATTTTGTGTATGTCGCAAATTATCTACCTTTTGTTTTCCACGTTACACCCCCTCCACTAAACAAAGAAACAAAGAAATGGAGAGATTATTCAGACAGTTTTTTGAAATTTGCCAGCTTACTGTTATTTCAGTTTCACAAATAATTGGAATTGTACATAATATCCGAAGACGACAGCAGAATGAAGCAGTTGCTTGTCTGATAGCCCTAGAGC
>JANRMT010062791.1:100322743-100338162 GCA_026402145.1 Polypterus bichir lapradei | reverse complement strand
AAGATGGGGACTCGCACTTCACAGCGCACACACACACAGTCACAATGCTGTAGTAAACAGTATACACTCGTACAGATGTGGACTATATGAGTGAGGCACACAGACTCAGACGGAGAATAGGAGACGATTGCCAGAGAGAGAGAGAGAGAGAGAGACACGCTGGACGAGCGAGATAAGGAGAGAGAGAGAGAACCACCATCAGCTCAGTTGTGATCACATGACGCTCAGCAGACAAAGTGTATCCATACTACTCGTATTGTAAGACATCGCTCGTTTATCAAGTCAAAATTCATTAAAAATTTTTTCTCGTCTTGCAAAACACTCGTAAACCAAGTTACTCGTAAACCGAGGTTCCACTGTACTTCTTCTTATTGAAGTTAATCTTAACTTTTCTTATGAACATCCCTAACTATGGTACCTTATGCTAATTGACTTTTTACGAGGTGAATTACTTAATAAAAGCTTTTGTACGTAAACAATCTTTTTAGTATTTTAGACTACATTTTTTTTACAGGTATAATGTGGTGCTTCCCCATCAATTGATTGGAAGGGAGTTAGTTTGTTGGCCACTAGTTTATGAAGTCATTACTGTATTGTGTATAGTACAGTGAAATTCTTACTTACTTGTGCTGATGTGCATCATAGGCCCAATGAAATTACAGAATTATTTTGTAATTATGTTGATACTGTATTTTTACAAATTGTTCTTTCCAAAGTATACTTTTTATGATAGTACATTGGGTTACAATTAAATATTTTGCCCAAAATTGATATATCCCGCAAAAAAAAGTTAAGAGCTGATTTTAACTGCAGTCTCATTAATGATAGCAATGATTATGTAAGGATATGGAATTGCATTATTTTAACATTTTGCCACTGAAGACTTTCTGGGACTTTAACTGCAGTAATTTAGTTTTCTACACCATTTCACATTTTTCTAAATTTGACATATAAATAATGATTTTTTTTAATTCAACATGTTGCTTAGTATAACATTGCACAATACCCTGGTCATTCTAGAATATGAATACATATAAATAAAATGTATTTGTATTCTAGAATGACCAGCTGTTTAAACTGCAACAGTGTACTCCACTATAGCCAGAAGGCTACATTCTGGAACATTTCCTAAGCCATAAAATTGCAATTTAATTTATCTTTGATAATTTGCAGTGATTCAAAGAAATCTTTAGTCATAGTCTCAGTATGCCATCTTATTTTTAGTATTTTATTTTGTAAACCTTTCTTTGGAGTTTGTTCAAATGTGATGACTCACAAAGTAGTTTTAGATAGAAACCTACTACTTATCATGTATAGGAATTAGACAGTAGCACATGTCCTTAATATAAATAGTTCTTACATTTTAATGGTGAATGTCATTGCATTTCTTTAAGCAATGGGTAAAAAGTTAAGCTATTTTTGGAGCTATTTCCTTTTGCCATATAAAATGCAGATTAGGCATTGATTTTTTTTTTTTTTTTCCCCTCCTAGTTTGGGAGATATTTATCTAAAGACCATAGTCCTCCGGGGATACTTCATCTAACTTTTGTTCAAACTTAGACAGCCCCAGCCTTGAACCAAGCTGCACACCTCCAAGGTAGCCTACAAAATGCCTTTCTTGTCTTCCTTTTCTCTTAACACCTAGCATCCTTAATCACCAAACATAGCAAAAGCTCATAATTTTGCTAAGGACCTAATCAGATCTTAAAATATTATTGATTTTAGATTTACGTTGTGCTCTTCTTAAAAATAAACCATAATTCTGAAGAAGTAATGCACAGAATAACATCATACTAATAAACATTAACCTTATTTTGAGCTGCAAGGTTCTGCATTGAATTAATCAAATTCAACAGTAGTATTAAACATTAACCTTATTTTGAGCTGCAAGGTTCTGAATTGAATTAATCAAATTCAACAGTATTATGTATTGCCAGGAAGGTGGCATACTATAATTGATTTAGTTTTACATCAAAGCAGTAAACATGCTACTGCAGTATATTGTTTGAATGTCTGATTTTATTTTAATAAAGTAAAATCTGAAATTAAGAATTTGGTCTGTTGCTCTGTAAATAATGTCATAAGAGGTGCATATTTCTTACTTGAGCAATCATTTAGTTGTGCTTTGAACATCAGTCCTCCTAAAATTCAACTATTTGTATAAAGCAATCAGCTTATTTTTGTTAATATTTTACTTATTATTTTGTTAATATTATGATGTAGTAACTGTGGGACAGATCAGATAGCCTGGAAACAAAATTCAATGGCAGTTCGATATCGGCAGTGTAATTATATAATGTCACTAGGGTTGGAACTAGTATTCAATGTCATCGATAACTGTCAATGGTAAAAACAGTAAAAAAAAAAAAAAAACAAAGTATAGAAATTCAGTACAATTTCCGATACCCACTACAGCATATAATGTAACTCAGTTTAAAAAAAAAGCTAAATTACATATCTGTATGCATTAAAATCTGTAAATTCAAGAAATCAAATACTATAAATTGTAGTCCTTAAAGCTTAGGTAATTAATCAAGGTGGTAGTCAGTGGCCTTGGCTTTAAACTTAATGTGCATTATGGCCCATCCCAAAAACTGTAGTTTCAATCCCCTTGCAGTCATAATTCTATACAGTGCATCCAGAAAGTATTCACAGCGCATCACTTTTTCCACATTTTTGTTATGTTACAGCCTTATTCCAAAATGGATAAAATTCATTTTTTTCCTCAGAATTCTACACACAACACCCCATAATGACAATGTAAAAAAAGTTTACTTGAGATTTTTGCAAATATATTAAAAATAAAAAAATTGAGAAAGCACTTGTACATAAGTATTCACAGCCTTTGCCATGAGGCTCAAAATTGAGCTCCGGTGCATCCTGTTTCCCCAGATCATCCTTGAGATGTTTCTGCAGCTTAATTGGAGTCTACCTGTGGTAAATTCAGTTGATTGGACATGATTTGGAAAGGTACACACCTGTCTATATAAGGTCCCACAGTTGACAGTTCATGTCAGAGCACAAACCAAGCATGAAGTCAAAGGAATTGTCTGTAGACCTCCGACACAGGATTTTCTTGAGGCACAAATCTGGGGAAGGTTACAGAAAAATTTCTGCTGCTTTGAAGGTCCCAATGAGCACAGTGGCCTCCATCATCCATAAGTGGAAGAAGTTCGAAACCACCAGGACTCTTCCTAGAGCTGGCCGGCCAT
Source organism: Polypterus bichir lapradei (assembly GCA_026402145.1). Taxonomy (NCBI): domain Eukaryota; kingdom Metazoa; phylum Chordata; class Cladistia; order Polypteriformes; family Polypteridae; genus Polypterus; species Polypterus bichir. Next base: position 100,334,950 of record JANRMT010062791.1, on the reverse strand, counting down.
CTAAACTGAGCAATCGGGGGAGAAGGGCCTTAGTCAGGGACGTGACCAAGAACCCGATGGTCACTCTGTCAGAGCTCCAGGGGTCCTCTGTGGAGAGAGTAGAACTTTCCAGAAGGACAACAATCTCTGCAGCAATCCACCAATTTAGGCCTGTGTGGTAGAGTGGCCAGACGGAAGCCACTCCTTAGTAAAAGGCACATGGCAGCCCGCCTGGAGTTTGCCAAAAGGCACCTGAAGGACTCTCAGACCATGAGAAACAAAATTCTCTGGTCTGATGAGACAAAGATTGAACTCTTTGGTGTGAATGTCAGGCGTCACGTTTGGAGGAAACCAGGCACCGCTCATCACCAGGCCAATACCATCCCTACAGTGAAGCATGGTGGTGGCAGCATCACGCTGTGGGGATGTTTTTCAGCAACAGGAACTGGGAGACTAGTCAGGATAAAGGGAAAGATGACTGCAGCAATGTACAGAGACATCCTGGATTAAAACCTGCTCCAGAGCTCTCTTGACCTCAGACTGGGGCAACGGTTCATCTTTCAGCAGGACAACGACCCTAAGCACACAGCCAAGATATCAAAGGAGTGGCTTCAGGACAACTCTGTGAATGTCCTTGAGTGGCCCAGCCAGAGCCCAGACTTGAATCCGATTGAACATCTCTGGAGAGATCTTAAAATGGCTGTGCACCAATGCTTCCTATCCAACCTGATGGAGCTTGTGAGATGCTGCAAAGAGGAATGGGCGAAACTGGCCAAGGATAGGTGTGCCAAGCTTGTGGCATCATATTCAAAAAGACTTGAGGATGTAATTGCTGCCAAAAGTGCATCGACAAAGTATTGAGCAAAGGCGTGAATACTTATGTACATGTGATTTCTCAGTTATTTTATTTTTAATAAATTTGCAAAAACCTCAAGTAAACTTTTTTCACATTGTCATTATGGGGTGTTGTGTGTAGAATTCTGAGGAAAAAAATGAATTTAATCCATTTTGGAATAAGGCTGTAACATAACAAAATGTAGGAAAAGTGATGCGCTGTGAATACTTTCCGGATGCACTGTATAAACAGAATTGAATTTTGAGCTGTTTTCTTTTTTTCAACAGTATGAGGAAATTGCAACAAAACAGGGTTGTCAACAAAGAAGATAAATCATTAACTTGCAATGATTGTATTACAAAAAAAATATATACCCATCCATGAAACGGCTGCCACAGCAAGCCAAATCTAACCGACTTTTACTTTAATCCCAATCCCACAATTCAGTTTCTACTGCAATAAATTACTGTATCAATACTGTAATTACATTAGTATATCAGCACACAGAGGAGTAGTGCCAAATTTTATGCTGTTAAACACTAAAACGTTATAGCACCTTATATTGTAAATGTGATGAAATACAATTTATAAACAACACATAATAAAATAATGTGCTACAACAGCATACTTCACAACAAGGGTTTAAATATCAAGTGAGCGGTGGAGCCGTACTGCTAAAGAGTGTTCCCCTTGAATGAACATTGCAGAATAAAACTGGAGTGCAGGTAAAGATAATTGCAGTCTAACCTGTCTAAATGTGTTAAACACTTAATTGATTACAAAAAACATTTTAAATTGTAGAAATGTCACATCCTTATACTGATTAATGTTTTCTTAATTTAGAAAAAAGATGCTACAGGTCAAATCCCATTATAGTGAATACCGAAATTTAACAAAATTTTCAGAGTAGCAAATACTTTTTTGTTAGCCCGGACAAACATTCATACAACATAATGTTTAACGTATTTTGTCTTAATAAGATGTTCATTATGCTGATGTTTACATTTTTTGAGCCAAAAATGGCCACCCAAGATGATAATACGATGCAGAAAATACTTAATGGTCCACTTATACTGTACTTTCACTGAGTCTTGGAAACCCTGCAGCAGGTTGTCTTTTTATTGTACAACCAAAACAAAGTGACAGTCTATTGTGAAATTTGTGGTCACGGACAGTCTCGGGGAGGCTCAACGAGAGTGTAGGCACAACATCATGCAGATATATCTATGTCAGCTCCACCTAGCGTCCACATTGGTAGTTGTGTAAAGATACTGTACTGTTTGAGTTTCATAGCACTTATCAAAGTTTTCTTTGCAATGAACAAAAAAGTGAGAAATGGCATTAGTTTAAGCTCAAAGAAGAATTAAACATAACATCTCCTTTTCAAATAAAATATTTTTTGCAGCTTAAGCAGTGCTGTTTTTTTATATAGGTACTGTCAAGCTCGGGTCACAGAGTTGCACGAAAGACTGGAAAGTGATTTCAGGATTCCAAGGTAAATTCAGGTCCTCTACTGTATAGAAAAGGCCAGGTACAGCCTCAAGACTTCATTTAAAATAGGAGCTTTTACTTCAGTACTCAAGCACACAAGATAGGAGCCACGACACTGGGGCATTTATCCTGCTTTAGCTCCCATCTTCAGATTAGAACACCAGGGGCTATGAATCACAGCTGTGGCAGTCCAGGAGAGCATGACGAACAGCAGGTCAAAGCCCAGTGTTAAATGTTCTAAACATTGTACGACAAGCACTTTACGCAGTAAACCTGAACCTGCAAAGGACAACCAATTACTTAGTGCTTGGTTTACTGATCACAGACACAGCAGAGCAGCTATGGAGCTGTCCTTGTGCCACTGCTGTTAGAAATAGTGAAGATGAGCATGTGACATGGATCCTATTGAGGATGACCTTAGCAAAGACCTTACCTGGCTCAGAGAACAGTGTTATCCCCCTTTAGTTGCTGCAGTTCAGGTGATCATGTTTCCCTTTCCAGATAGGGATGACAAGTCCCATTTTCTAGACGAGTATTTGGAGATGTGCATGATGTCATGAGTACTTTTAAATAAGTTAGTGTCCACAAGGCATCTGACCTAGATTGAATTTATTAGTATTAATATTATTTTCAACTTTTTAGAGTTTCATTGTACTTCGTGACAGTAAGCTTGAAATGATGTACATCACTTTATTGACTAAGAGTAAAGTTAATTACCTTCTGAGATGTGAAAGAAATTACATCAGAGTAGCCGTGATTACTCATTTATTCACACTTCAGGATAATCCAATAGCTCTCTCAATGTCATTTTCTTATGTCCCTATTTTATCATTGCATTCTTTAAAAACCCAGCAAAAAATAATAATCAGCCAAATAATCAAATAGCAAAATAATTGTTAGTTGAAGCCCTAGTAGATTTTAGTAATAAAATGTAATCTGGCAAATATTGTTAACAGTGTTATTACTATGTCACTGTTTCTTGCATATAGAAAATGCATTTGTGGTCTGTGTGCTGCAAAATTTGTTGTTGCCACTACACAATCATATAAATATTGAAAATCCATAACTGTTTTTCACATAGCGGTTTCATATGGATTATTCAGAAACTATGACTGTACAACACACAACCTTAGATTTACAATGCACTGTTTTTTATTTTAAACAGAATCCCAATGCAGCTTTATTTCATTGTATCATGTTAGCATTTCTCCTGCAATGCTCAGTAAAACATCAAGAGATGTACATATTGTAAAGGGCTTTTGTTCATAACAAGAAAAAAGAAAAGGCACTGCTCATCTGTAAAGAATAAATATCTTTTGAATAAACAGCTGCTTTTACTTCTGTTACTTAGTGTTTTTGCATCATTTTGTGTGGCTAACATGTTGCTATTGTGGATGATAAATAATTTGTAGAATGTTTCTTTATTCACAAATATCTCTAATCACATACTAACAATGGCTAGTAATTTTACTGTGTATTAAACCGTGCTTTGCATACCCCATCTTCACCTGCAACCACATTATCAAACAGACTTAAAAATAAAAGAAAAAGAAAAAATGGACCCAGCTGGCCTTCCTCCACTTTACTAAAGGCATTGCTAGAAAATAAAGCATTTTCTCTCAGAAATTGAAAACCAAATTTTTATGTAATGTTGTGAGTTTTGTTCTGTGCAATGCTGTCTTTCTGCTCTCCATGTCTCCTGTCTCAGAAGGCTGATAGAAAACCAAACCTGCAACTGCTTGCATATATTTTTTTTATAGGAAGAATAGATCTTTCAATTTCTGTAATGTTGAATTGAATTTGTGCCTGGTAGAATAAGTCTATAAACTTAGGGCTTTTTTTATATCCCACGTAGAAAACTTGCTGCCATAGACATTAAGGGGATGCTCTTCTCTCTTTAAATACAATATTTTTTTAAACTTTGTTCAATAGAAATATTGTTAAACAAACAAAATCCTTATAGATCAACCTAAAAAAAATAGGAATTACTGTAGACTGAAATGTAGCAAACAAAGTTTATTTGATATTTACTTTTTTAATTAGAGTGATTAGGATTTGATTAAGCTTTAGATATTTTTATCCATCTTAGCTAGGGAATCTTTCAATGTTTTTAGCATTGCCATTTTTATTTATTTTTTTAATGTGTTGCCGAGCCGAATTATTTAATGTTCATGCAGATTCACAATTTAAGCATTTTTTTCTCATCAGTGGAGACTAAGAGCAGAGCTTTTTCATTTTTGGGGGAATTTTTTTTAAATCATGGACAATAGCTATAATTTTTATATACAGTATAAAACGCTACTGTGGCTGTTAATTTGTCTGTCCTGGATTTTAAATCACCTGTAACTCACAATCCGTTTGACTTATTTGGTACACACATACTACGTGACGTCTACTATCTGCTTTTGGGGTGATGATTGACCTCCAACATCGTTCCTCTTTTTTTTTTTTTTATTTTATTGTAGAATCAACTCTCGACAGTGGCCAGCAGGTGGCTATGTGGTGCATGAGTACGAGCATCGTTCTCATCCCTACCACCCAAGCCGTCACTTTCCCTACCTCTTCATATCTTAAATCATTCTTGAAGTAGATTGAAGACTTAAGTGCCAGCTTAAGTAAAAAATTAAAGAAAACTTACTAACTAATTGCAGTACGAACTTAATCAGTTTTAACGTGAAAAGATGCCAACGAAAGAAGAGAAGAGGCAGGCCACTAGGGTGGAGAAAAGAAGAGCTGGTCAGGAAGCAGCAAGCACATGAATCTCAGAGCAATTGAATGCTAAATGTACAGAGAAAGAGTATGAAAACTCTGAATGCTGAAGTCAAGTGTAACGTTAAGTGTGCCGTTACTGGTAATCCATAATAATGAAAACCGAAACAAAAGCACCAAGTAAAAGAAATATAAAAAATGCTGTGATTAAAGTGATATTTTTCCATTTAAAATGAAATAACCAATAGCAGTTATCTACCTTTTGTGAGTTGTTATTTAGACTTTATTATACAGAACTTGGTTTTATATTCTTGTATAGTGACCTAACTTTCAATACAGCATTTTCTGTTATGGAAGAAGAACTTGCTTCCAACCTTTGGCTTTTTGAACAGCAGTTAAGTGCAAAGAAGTACTGTATATATTCTTTCTTCTTCTTCTTCTTCTTTCGACTGTTACCGTTAGGGGCCACCACAGCGGGTCATCTTCTTCCGTATCTTTCTATCCTCTGCATGTTGTACTGTTACACCCATCACCTGCATGTCCTCTCTCACCACATCCATAAACCTTCTCTTAGGCCTTCCTCTTTTTCTCTTCCCTGGCAGCTCTATCCTTAGCAATCTTCTCCCAATATACCCAGCATCTCTCCTCTGCAAATGTCCAAACCAACGCAATCTTGCCTCTCTGACTTTGTCTCCCAACCATCCAACTTGAGCCGACCCTCTAATGTACTCATTTCTAACTCTATCCATCCTCGTCACACCCATTGCATATCTTAGCTTCTTTAACTCTGCTACCTCCAGCTCTGTCTCCTACTTTCTGGTTGGTGCCACCGTCTCCAACCCATATAACATAGCTGGTCTCACTACCATCCTGTAGACCTTCCCTTTCACTCTTGCTGATATCTGTCTGTCACAAATCACTCCTGACACTCTTCTACACCCATTCCACCCTACGGGGTTTTGACATGAACACCATACATACGGATAGTATCAAATTATATATAAGGAAAGATGTATATCTCATTCATAGTCTGAATCACAATCTGATAGTATGGGTGGTTACCTACAAGGTAACACGTGTGGTTGGTCTGCAAGTCGGCAAACATCCGCCATGGGTGCCCTCTCAGTTACAAGAAGCAGATCATAGAATGTTACATAGTTAACTGTCAAATAATGCAAAGAGTACACGACACGTGTTTCGCCCTAATTTGGGCTCATCAGGTGGTTACCTACCAGGGTAACTACATACAAAGCATTCGAAGTCTGACTCACAATCTGTTTGTATGGGTGGTTACCTACCAGGTAATGTGTGTCAGATCGCATCAGATTGTGATTCAGACTTCGAATGCTATGTATGTAATTACCCCGATCTCCAGGCTGTCAAGTAAACAAGCCACACAACGTGGCGCAACGCAAAGAGCCATTGCCTCTAACGCTGACATCCGAGGTTCGATCCCCAGTTAGGGGTGCAGTGGAGTGTGTACGCCTGATGAGCCCCAATTAGGGCGAAACACCTGTCGCGTACTCTGCACTGCACTAACGCTGAGAACAGAGACATTGCTTCCTGGTGCCCTTTTTCTGATATCTGACAGGCTGGTTCCACTAGACTTTTTTTATTTTATCAGTCCTCCTCTTGCCTGCCCACCTCCACATCCTCTTTGCTTGTGAACTGCCTCTCCGCTCCCACTATTAGCATGTACAGCCCTCTCTCGCCCACCCACCTCGCTATACTCCTTGCTACTGTATTAAGCTGGTGTGCCCCTGCTATTACCATGTACACCCCCTCTCTCAAAACCCCACCTCCCCATATTCTGCTTGTGAACACTCCGCCTCGTCCCCGCTATTAGCTTTAGCAATATTTACCTGCCCAATTGTCCCTTTCCATCTCTGCAGATCATTAGATCTGCCTGTGCCTGTAGATATGCGGCTGTCATCTCACACTGTCATGCGAGATGACAGCCAGGCACTGAACTAAATTAGCTGGGCGGAGCGCCCGGCTAAAAGATGCTTGGGAAAACACTGGGTTCGAGACAGGAAGTAAAAATTTTAAAATTTTCCTTTAAAATGTTGGCCATTTTTTGTCATCAATAAGAGTGGGTTTCTTTGTCAAACGTGATGTTTGCCAATTAATTGGAGCTGCTTCTAATTGAATTATTTTTTCTGCATCCAGATTCCCTATTTTTATTTCAAGAACTGTAATCTTTATTTGTCTTGGCCTAGTGAATCCAAAGTCCAACAACCAAAGTAAAGCCTAAATCTAACAAATCATGTTCACAGTTTTTGCATGTGTGTACAATTAGTGCAACAGGAAACATCTGACAGCCATTTGTCTTGGTACTTGCCTGAAATGTAGAGATCAAACACAGAAATCTGTAGATAAAAACTGGGCTCATATGCCTGAAGGCAGCCGTGCTGCCCTCTGTATCACCGTATTGCCTTCTCCGTAAAAATGCAATTTTGGCAATTATTTTCTACCATAATTTGTAAATTAGCAGGTGTTTTAGTTGTACTAAACACAAAAAGTCCAAGCCTTTATTGATGATAATATTTAAGGTATATTCATATTCCTAAGCATGGACAACATGAATCCTGTTTGTTCCTTGTTGTTAAATGGCGGCTTACAGTATAGTCCAGGGGTGGGCAAACTTTTTGACTCATGGGCCACAATGGGTTCATATATTGGACCGGGGGGCCGGACCAAGAGTAGATGGATGGGGCGTTTGTGTGAACTAATATGAATTAAATTTAAATTTCGTAACATTAAAGGTTTAGTTTAATTCAAAGTAGAAAAGCATAAAAAGAGTTATTGTACAAAACATTTTGCGCAGTGTATTTCTTTCACAACATAGTATGTATAACTAACCTTCAATTTTAGTGAGAACAGTGTTTATTGGTCTCCCTTTTTTGCTAATGCATCAAAGTCTGGAGTTAGCTTTGTTGTTGCAATCCTCAGGATAGATCTGAGGTGTTGGTCAGTTAACTGGGATCTGTGACGGGATTTGTTGATGTTCATGACGCTGAACGTCTGCTCACGCAGGTAGGTTGAGCCAAACAAGGCCAGCATCTTCTGTGCCATCCCCCGGAGGTTTGGAAAAGTGGCTTCTTTAAGTGAGGCATAGAACTCTTTTAGTGCAAGAGAGTGGAAGTTCTCCTTTAAGACGGCGTCCGATTGAAGATCGATTAGTTCCAATTGCACTTACTGTGGTGCTGTTTCTGGGTCTTGTGACAGGGGACAGGCCACCAGCTGAAGTGACTTTTCAATTTTTTCAAAATCTGAAAACTGACGTCCGAATTCTTCATGCAGTTTAAGTGATTTGCTATATTTATTCACATTTTGGATGGCCTCTTTCTGTGTGGCTAGTGTGGGAAAATGAGAGAAGTTTATCTTTTAAATTTGCCTGGAAAAGAAAGTCAGCTTGGATTTGAAGGTATTCACATTAGTATACATGTCGTGCACATACTGATCTTTTCCCTGTAGCTTGACGTTTAGCTCATTCATGTGAGAAAAAATGTCTACAGCAAATGCAAAGTCACGCAGCCAATTCTTGTCGCTCAGCTCTGGAAAATCGTCAGACTTCCCCTTTAACTCCAAAAATGTACCAATCTCTTCTTTGATATCCCACACTCGTTTAAACACTTTGCCCAAACTCAATCAGCGGACACGAGAGAGTTAAAGCAAGTCTTGGTGGGCTGCATCGGTTTCCTCCAGAAATGTTTTGAAATGACGGTGCTGAAGTCCCTTTGCTCGTATGCAGTTAACAAGTTTTACAACTGGATTCACAACATGATTAAGCTGTAATACAGATTTATACAAAGATTCTTGGTGTATGATGCAGTGAAGGAAAATAACATCTTGGTCAGGGTTTTCCTCTTTCACTTTATCCTGAATTCTTTTCAGCAGTCCCACATTTTTTCCAGTTAAATTTGGAGATCTATATGTAGTGACATTGGCAAGTTTACTCCAAGGTAGCTTCATACTCTCAATGACAGCAGACACCCGGTCATACAAGTCCTCTCCTTGTGGTTTTCTTTTAAGTGGCTCCATGGCCAAAAACTCCTCCGTTATTTCAAAACAGTCGCTAATCCCTTAGTTAAAAATTAAGAGCTGAGCTGTGTCTTTTATGTCTGTACTTTCGTCCAGTGCTAGCGAATATAGTTTAAAGGACTCTGCCATATTATTTAACTTGCTGGCTATGTCTTCATCAATCAGTTCCACACGGCGAGTCACTGTCCTGTGTGATAAAGTGAGTTTTTCAAACTTGTCTTTGCTCTCAGGACACAAAAGACCTGCTGTCTCTATCATGCATTTTTTCAAAAACTCGCCTTCAGAGAGGGGTTTGCTAGCTTTTGCTAATTTGAATGACAGCATAAAACTTGCTTTCGTACTTGACTCTTGAATCACAGTTTGTCTGTGAAATAAATTTTGCTGAGCCTGTAATTTAGCCATCAACCTCTGAGGCGCAGCCTCCCATTCTTGGGGTGACTGCTTGCTAGCATAGTTAGCATGCTTTGTGGCAAAGTGACGGCTGATATTATGTTCTTTGAAAACTGCAACAGTTTCCTGGCATATCAGACATACAGTCATTGATCGGACTTCGGTGAAAAAGTATTTTGCTGTCCACTCCTTCTTAAACACTCTGCATTCACTGTCCACTTTTCTTTTCTTTGACCCGCTCATTTTCGGATTCTGCAAAGAAGTTAAATATTCCTGGTCACTGAGGGCAGATAACACCTGCAGTGACACTATATGCCAATGTGAAAATAGTAACGTGCTTATAGCGCAAATGAGCAACTGTGCCCAATACATGGTGACTTAAAGAGGAGTGAACTTCCCCGTGTCCGCTTCAAAGCAGAAACAGGGAGGTAATCACACCTATGCAGAAACCCACTTTTGGATACTCACCCATCCGTGCGAGCCCGCAGTCGTCTCCGGTGCTCGTTCGTCTTCTCCGACCTCGCTTCCTGGTTTAAATGTCCCACTCTGCGTGACATCACCAAACACCAGTTGAGCAGGTACTGATTAAAGGGGCAACTTAGGAGCCATTTCTTTATATAAAAATAAACAAAAACAAACGAGCAGCTCTGCGGGCCGGATAAAAAAGTCAGCCGGGCCGTACTTTGCCCATCTCTGCTATAGTCTAATCTATTTTAGCACACTGTATATTACATAAGTACGTTACTATATAAAACGTAATAGGTTGTTCACTGTGAACAACAACATGAGCTCATTTAACACTAGAAACCCTGAAGCCTACGAAAAAAGTTGTACTGCTGGGCCACCTTAAATTCCTTCTCACCTCTTCATCATAGTCTTTGTTTTGCAAATGTGTCAATCACCACAAGTAGCAGGCAGCCTGCTTTCCAATCCCCCACTGATGCAAGTGAAGTCAGACTGAGCTTAAGTCTGTTTATCTGGGTGTGAGGTGCCTGGAATTGTATGTATTCCAAATAATATATTATTTTCCCTATACATTTCATGTGAGTTCCGTGTCTACAGTGATCTGGGTAAATGTAGGATGACAGGAAATGCGAGGCAAGATATGTTGAACACATAACTAAAACAAAATGTTTTCATGTTGTACTAATAATTGATAAAATGCTGATGTGAAGTGTATAATGTGTGAAGACTGAAGTCCAGATATCAAATAAACAGTTTCACAAAAGATTTAACAAAACAAGGGCATCTTTTATCTATACTAATAAAAGGCAAAGCACTCGCTCACTCACTCACTCACTCACTAATTCTCCAACTTCCCGTGTGGGTGGAAGGCTGAAATTTGGCAGGTTCATTCCTTATAGCTTCCTTACAAAAGTTGGGCAGGTTTCATTTCGAAATTCTACGCGTAATGGTCATAACTGGAAGCTGTTTTTCTCCATTTACTGTAATGGAGATGAGCTTGAACGCCGTGGGGGCGGAGTTTCGTGTGACATCATCACGCCTCCCATATAATCACGCAGTACATAGAAAACCAGGAAGACCTCCAAAAAGCGCTGAAGAAAACATGCATTATATAATTGAGAAGGCAGCGAAACAATAAGAAGCGAGCGAGTGACATATACAACCATATTCATGAGTTCTGCTACTTCGGAAACAAAGCACAGTGTAAACCTACACTTTAAATTAATTTCATAGACAGGCTGCCGCTGGCGTTTGTAATTTAGTGCCTGCCCATATAAGGCCGTCCGTCAGCGGCAATCCAATAGCAAACTCCCACTAAATATTCACAGGTGAAGGACTGTGCTTATGCAGAGGAAGATGAGATGGTCAGGGTGGTGTTTGGCACAAACTCAGCGAAACTGCGAGAGAAAGTTATAAGTGCCAGGACTTCGGTAACATTAAATACAGCCATGGACATAGCACGAGATGGCACCAGCACAGCTGGGAACCTTCGATGCATGTACACCGAGCGGCTCACGTGAACTGACGCAGTGCACAGACAAAAAGCAACAGTTCCGAAGAGCGCTGAACAAAAACCGAATTACACAATTGAAAAGGCAGCAAAAAATATGAAGCGTCTGATAAATACATGCATATTCATAAATCCAGCTACTGCGGAAACAAAGCACACGGTGGAAAAAGTCAATGTCCTGCTAAAGGAAGACAGTGTAAAAAAAAAAACCCGTGCATGCAGTGTGTCAGGTCTCAGATAAAGAAGAAGACGAGCTGTTTATTGATGCAGTAAGAAACGAATCGATGAATGAAACCTGTCATCTTTACAACGATTGACAAACACGGAATGTAACTTGCACACAACACATCCTACAAATTTGACAGTCATGTTACGTTATTTTTAAAATGTTCCCTTTTCTTTTTCATAGCTTTTTTAACACACTACTTTTAACTCCACTACCCCGATCTACATACTCGAATAATGGATACTTTATTCGCCATCAATGATTGTTTTGGTAAAGCCATACTCCGTGTATTCATTAGATGAACGGTAAAAAAGTAAGAGCGAGGGGAGGATGACTTTTTGAGGCATGCAGGCTGTAGTGTGCGTCAACTCTATCTGAATTGCGCGATCACATTTGAAAAAATATATCTTTTCAAGTTCTATTTAGTCCATATGTATCAAACTCAAGGGCCGCGGGCCACATCCGGCCCGGCGTGTAATTATATCCGGCCCGCGAGATCATTTTATATACTGTATTATTGTTATTAATGGCCCGGGGATATGAAGCGCTGGTAACACA
>JANRMT010062791.1:100295016-100311201 GCA_026402145.1 Polypterus bichir lapradei | reverse complement strand
GCTCTAGGGCTATCAGACAAGCAACTGCTTCATTCTGCTGTCGTCTTGGGATATTATGTACAATTCCAATTATTTGTGAAACTGAAATAACAGTAAGCTGGCAAATTTCAAAAAACTGTCTGAATAATCTTTCCATTTCTTTGTTTCTTTGTTTAGTGGAGGGGGTGTAACGTGGAAAACAAAAGGTAGATAATTTGCGACATACACAAAATTATGTATGGAAACGGCTCAAGGGCAGATTTTTTTTCGCGATACAACAAAACTTATGCGACAGTTCGTTTTGGGGGGATGACGTCATCACGCACACCATTTTATCGATAAAAAGCCAGTTGGATGGAAACAGGCTGGACACAGCAAATTTCGCACATTTTTTTTACGTATATTCTGTTTGTCGATAACAAAACGTCGCAAAAAACTGGATGGAAACTTGGCTAGTGAGAATATATGATGATAAAAACCCGTATTTTAAACAAAAAGATCAGACAGTAGATTATTAGTCCTTGCTATATATCATTAACGGCCATGACTCACTATTATGTATCAGATGTATCAGTTAGTTTTAATTCAAAGGACACAATCAAAAGGTCTGAATTCATTAAAGTAGCTTTTCTTGCCATCTCTGATACCTTTATCTCAGTTTATTACTCCACTTTCTTTAACATAAAGGCTAATATTCCAATCGTCTCTCGTTCACTGATAAGACCATCTTCCATTTGCTGCTCTTTGTTTACACTGCAGGAAGTTTGCTGCAAAAAAAAAAGAGAGAGAGATATTCAAGTAGCCCTAGCTCCACACACTGGTTCAGCTACTGTAATACCTTACGTTAAAGAGCACTACAACTAAACCACCATATTGCTTAAAAAAGCAGGGGCTGAAAATATTGGTTTTGTGATCGGCCAATGTACCATTCATCGATCAAGTCTGTTTTTTTTTGTTTTTTTTTTTTTTAGTAAGAATCGGCCAGATTAGATCGGTTGCCAATTAATCAGAGCATCCTTAATAATCATATTCTAAGTTTATTTTTTTTTTTATTTTATATGTTTAAGCCATTTATCATCATGACATTAAAAAGGTTACACATTTATATTATACACATAAAGTAGGAATTTCATTTAATTTAAATATTTAAAGGAGTATGTTAAATTTATTTTATGGTAGGCTTAAAGACATTGAACTTAAAGAAAAGCTGTCTGATGGATGTAGTTTGTTGCCTTATAGCTTCTGTACAGAATCAGCTTGAAGGAAACAATCATAAATATTTTGATTTTAAAAGAATATGGGTCTTAAGGTTACTGGGCTTATGGCTTTTCTGTTTGACTAAACTCTCTCTCTGTTGGGGATAAAGTATTGTTGAACTATGTGAGTTAGATTTATTTTTTCCTTTATGTACTGGGTTCACATTGTATAGCCCTTGTTGAATGTGTGTGAGGCCTTCTTAGCTGGGAAAAATGCCAAGAGTTTTTAAAAGTGTCCACTGCCAATTAGTTCTTTTATTTGTTTAAAGTTTAAGCATATCACAAGATAGTTAACTGATAGGTGTTGTATTCATGTTTTTTATCAAGTCAATTTATTCCATTGTTGAAAAGTGTTTAACACACCTATAGATTTAATTTAACATGTTTGTGCCTTTTTTCTGGTAACTGTATTATAGAAGTAATGTAAGATGTTAGATTTCAATTACTTAAAAACATAGAGTAAATGGCAATTAATGACGATTTACCATAATTTATGCAATCCAAATAAAATGTAAATATTCACACTTTTGTTTCTTAAGCAGACTTGTAATACTAAATTAGATGGATAGACAGAATGGCTACTGTTAGATTTTATGAGCTTTTAGATCAACCTGAGCAAATGTCAGACTTAAAATTGGTATGCATCAGTTTGATTCTTACAATACTGTCAAAGTACTGTGCATGTTTATTTAACAAGTGAATTTGATATTGAAAATAGAATTGACACTAAATACACAAGATATTAAGCCTTTACTTCTTTGGTAATGCCTACTAAAATGGGACATGCATAACTTTCTGGAACATATATTTTTGAATATTTCAGTTACTTATTTGCAGCAAATTGAAAAAATGCTAAATTAACAACTTTTTTTCATCATAATTTGGCATAAAAACCTAAAAGGAATGCTCAGTGGTACCAGTACTGCTCAATATCTATTAGGCTATGAGGTTATTTTTTTTGATTGTTTACGTATTACTTTGGACAATTAAGCTCATGCATAACCAGACACAGCGTCCTTATGTTCTGTTAACTTTGGCATTTTTATAGCTAAAAATGAGCACCATAGATATTCTGTAGGCTTATTGTTCAGTGAGCATACTGAAATATATACAGTTCTCTTAAAATATATTCTTTTTTAACTAATAAAATAAATATTTCTCCATAATACATATGGCATAAATGATTATGAAATAAAATAATCACTTTGTTTCACTTAATTACAAGCTGTCATATTGTTAAATTTCTTCTGTAATAAAATTTTCTGAATCTGAAACTTATTGTTAAAAAAGTAGTGTTTTCCATTTCACCATTTACACACACACAGGTTGAATCCCATTATAGAGAATACCAAAGTAACGAAATTTTCAGAACAACAAATTGTTTCTGTGGGCCCAAATTACTTTTTTTAATGAAATGTAAATCTCAGTATAAGAAATGATTTTTTTCGACCAAAAATGGCCACAGAAGAAGATAATGTGATACAAAAAATACTTAATGCCGCTCTTAAATTTTCCACACCATATCACAGGAAACCTGCAATTGATTGTCTCAGAGAGGGAGACAGTCTGTTGCGAAATTTCTCATCTTGGGCAGTCTCGGCAAGCATGTATGCACAACGTCATACACACAGCCAAATTCTGAGTCACTGATCCACCGAGCATCCATGAGGGTAGTTATGTTGTGTGAGAATACCATACTGTTCAATTTTCATAGTACTTCTCAAAGTTTTCTTTGAGAGGAACAAAAAAAAAAAGAAAGTGAGAAATGGCATCAGTTTACACTGAAAGAAGAATTAACAGTCTTGGAAAAAGTTGATTCCAGAATGAAGAAAAATGACATGGCAAAAATATTTTGGAATCGCACCTTCATCCTCCTATAACGACTCATTTTCATTCTGTATTTTCATACCTGTATTTCTATTTTAAAAAAAATTGCATCTAACGTCTAATTTTCAAATAAAATATTTTTGCAGTTTAAGAAGCGCTGTTTTTTTATACAGGTTTTGTCAAACTTGGTCACAGAGTTGCATGAAAGACAAGAAGATGAGTCCAGGTTTTCAAGGTAAATACAGGTACTCTATTACTGTATAGAGAAGGCGGGTACAGTCTCACAACTTCATTCAGAATAGGAGCTATTAGGAGCTGCAGAATGGGAAATCGTCCTGCTTTAGCTCCCAACACTAGCAGCTCAGAATCACCCACTGTGGCAGACATGGTCTGGAGAAGAGAGATCAGTAGAGTGTGAGGAAGGGCAGATCAAAGCCCAATGTTAAATGTTAAACATTGTGCAACAAGCATGGTATACGGTATCCCTGATCCTGCAGCAGACAACCAGTTGCTTTGCCCTTGCACTGTTTACCAGATGCAGTAGAGCAGCCACAGCAATGTCCTTGTGCCACTGCCATTAGACACGGGAAATCGCTGGCAGCCCTGGTCACAATACTATACATATTTTCCCCATATTCGTTATAGCGAAATTTCAGTTATAATCAAATATTTTTATGGTCCCATGAGTTTCATTATAACAGGATTCCGTTTGTGTGTGTTTTCTTATCTTTTTTTTTTTTCTTCTGTGTTGCATTTGTTTCTCACCCTTAGTATTGATATCTTCTTCTTCTTTCGGCTGCTCCCGTTAGGGGTCGCCACAGCGGATCATCTTCTTCTATATCTTTATGTCCTCTGCATCTTGTTCTGTTACACCCATCACCTGCATGTGCTCTCTCACCACATCCATAAACCTTCTCTAAGGCCTTCCTCTTTTTCTCTTCCCTGGCAGCTCTATCCTTAGCATCCTTCTCCCAATATACCCAGCATCTCTCCTCTGCACATGTCCAAACCAACGCAATCTCGTGTCTCTGACTTTGTCTCCCAACAATCCAACTTGAGCCGACCCTCTAATGTACTCATTTCTAATCCTATCCATCCTCATCACACCCAATGCATATCTTAGCATCTTTAACTCTGCTACCTCCAGCTCTGTCTCCTGCTTTCTGGTCAGTGCCACCATCTCCAACCCATATAACATAGCTGGTCTCACTACCGTCCTATAGACCTTCCCTTTCACTCTTGCTGATATCTGTCTGTCACAAATCACTCCTGACACTCTTTTCCACCCATTCCATCCTGCCTGCACTCTCTTTTTTTTACCTTTCTTCCGCATTCCCCATTACTCTTGATTGTTGATCCCAAGTATTTAAACTCGCCCACCTTCGCCAACTCTACTTCCTGCATCCTCACCATTCCACTGACCTCCCTCTCATTTACACACATATATTCTGTCTTGTTCCCACTGACCTTCTTCTCCACTCCTCAGGCATCCTCTCACTTTCCAAGATTCCATTAAACAATCTGGTTAAAAACTCCACTGCCATCTCTCCTAAACACCTCCATGCTTCCACAGGATGTCATCTGGACCAACGGTTTTTCCATTCTTCATAGCTGTCCTTACTTCCTCCTTGGTAATCCGTTGCACATCCTGATTCACTATCTCCATATCATCCAACCTCTTCTCTCTCTCTCTCGTTCTCTTCATTCATAAGCCTCTCAAAGTACTCTTTCCATCTGCTCAACACACTCTCCTCACTTGTGAGTACATTTCCATCTTTATCCTTTATTACCCTAATCTGCTACACATCCTTCCCAGCTCGATCCCTCTGTCTAGCCAATCGGTATAGGTCCTTTTCTCCCTCTTTAGTGTCCAACCTCTCGTACAACTCATCATGCACCTTTTCTTTAGCCTTCGCCACCTCTCTCTTCACCTTGCGCCTTATCTCCTTGTACTCTTTTTCTTTCCTCAATACAAACTCTAACATGTAGTATAAGAAATATTTTGATGAAAGGTTATTTTTAAGCCATAGATGTTGAAAGGATTCGAATGCTGGCACTTCTCAGGTTACAGCAATTCCACAGATACTAACAAGGACATAAAACACCCCAATTGTGATATAGCAGCTTCATTTTCTTTTACGTACAAAATAAGCAGACTAATTTTGACATGAATGAGTACATAGTCCCCATCACTAATAGTATAATTCTGCATATTTCAGACTTAGTCACCATTTTCAATCATTTTGTGGTTTTTTGAGTATGTTTCATTGAATGTAACAGGTAGAACATGCAGTAACCTAAGTGATAGGTAAGCAGCTTGATCGGAAGCTAGCTATTTAGTTGGAGCAGTATAAACTGTTGCTTGTAATTCCCAGAATCCTGAGTACATTTCCTAGCTGTGCCTAGCTACAAAAAGGGGGAAAATATGATTCCTCAGCAAATACAGCATATGTCACTAAGTGTAGCCAAGATAACGTGCAACTATACAATAAGCTCTATCACAAGCTTCACAGAAACTGAGAAAGATAACCGGGCATATATAACACTGAATACAAATATCTGCATAAAACATGAGTTTGGGGTACAACAAGATTGCAGTGACACAGGAGGTTGCTGCTGTATTTCAGTGCAAGCCAATTTAAAGCTTTTTAGGTTGTTAATAAAACATCATATTCTATCCTGTAGGATACAGAGAGTTGGAAAAGTTGGAGTAGGATGAGTGTGATGTGCTCAGTGTTGCAGATCTGTGTATGGATTCTAGAAGCAGAACTTTAACTCAACTAGAGCTCTGATGAAAGCTTAGAAGGAGCACTTACCTGTGACAGTCGTCAAGGTGGGAAGTAATAAAAGTATGGTTGAGTTTCTCTGCATTAGAAATGGAGAGGAGTGACTGACCAAAAGATATGCTACAGGGATAGAAGTAAGAACGTTTCTTAAAGTGGTTTACAGGTGCTGGTCATAAAATTAGAATATCATGACAAAGTTGATTTATTTCAGTAATTCCATTCAAAAAGTGAAACTTGTAAATTAGATTCATTCATTACACACAGACTGATGTATTTCAAATGTTTATTTCTTTTAATTTTGATGATTATAACTGACAACTAATGAAAGTCCCAAATTCAGTATCTTGGAATATTAGAATATTGTGAAAAGGTTCAATATTGAAGACACCTGGTGCCACACTCTAATCAGCTAATTAACTCAAAACACCTGAAAAAGCTTTTAAATGGTCTCTCAGTCTAGTTCTGTAGGCAACACAATCATGGGGAAGACTGTCGACTTGACAGTTGTCCAAAAGATGACCATTGACACCTTGCACAAGGAGGGCAAGACACAAAAGGTCATTGCTAAAGTGGCTGGCTATTCACAGAGCTCTGTGTCCAAGCACATTAATAGAGAGGCGAAGGGAAGGACAAGATGTGGTAGAAAAAAGTGTACAAGCAATAGAGATAACCGCACCCTGGAGAGGATTGTGAAACAAAACCCATTCAAAACTGTGGGGGAGATTCACAAAGAGTGGACTGCAGCTGGAGTCAGTGCTTCAAGAACCACCATGCACAGACGTATGCAAGACATGGGTTTCAGCTGTCGCATTCCTTGTGTCAAGCCACTCTTGAACAAGAGACATAGTCAGAAGCGTCTCACCTGGGCTAAAGATAAAACTGCTGCTGAGTGGTCCAAAGTTATGTTCTCTGATGAAAGTAAATTTTGCATTTCCTTTAGAAATCAATGTCCCAGAGTCTGGAGGAAGAGAGAAGAGACACAGAATCCACGTTGCTTGAGGTCCAGTGTAAAGTTTCCACAGTCAGTGATGGTTTGGGATGCCATGTCATCTGCTGGTGTTGGTCCATTGTGTTTTCTGAGGTCCAAGGTCAACGCAGCCGTCTACCAGGAAGTTTTAGAGCACTTCATGCTTCCTGCTGCTGACGAACTTTATGGAGATGCAGATTTTATTTTTCAAACAGGACCTGGCACCTTTACACAGTGCCAAAGCTACCAGAACCTGGTTTAAGGACCATGGTATCCCTGTTCTTGATTGGCCAGCAAACTCGCCTGACCTTAACCCCATAGAAATACGCCAGACCCAACAATTCAGAAGAGCTGAAGACCACTATCAGAGCAACATGGGCTCTCATAACACCTGAGCAGTCCTACAGACTGATCGACTCCATGCCACGCCGCACTGCTGCAGTAATCCAGGCCAAAGGAGCCCCAAATAAATATTGAGTGCTGGACATGCTCATACTTTTCATGTTCATACCTTTCAGTTGGTCAATATTTCTAAAAAATCCTTTTTTTGCATTGGTCTTAATTGATATTCTAATTTTCCGAGATACTGAATTTGGGACTTTCATTAGTTGTCAGTTATAATCATCAAAGTTAAAAGAAATAAACATTTGAAATACATCAGTCTGTGTGTAATGAATGAATCTAATATACAAGTTTCACTTTTTGAATGGAATTACTGAAATAAATCAACTTTGTCATGATATTCTAATTTTATGACCAGCACCTGTATGTGCGTAGAATAAGAAAGAGAGGAATGAAAAATGACACCAAGATTTCTAGCAAAAAGGTCTAATAATATAACCTAGAGTGAGTCAAAAGCAGCTCATTTTCTTAAGCTTGGCTTTAGTGCTAATTAGGATTACTTCAATTATATTGTTTTTTAAAGAGTTATATTCCATCCATGTTTTAATTTCACTGAGGCATGTTATGAGCTAAGCAAACTCTGAACTTTTACTGTGAACAGTGAAATAGATCTGAGTATTATCTGCAAAAAATAACCCAGTCCAAAACTACGAATAAAGCCAGGTTTTTACTTCACACGATGCATGCTCCAGGGGACGCTCCAGCTATGCAAGCGTTTTACTGTTTATACTTGCACGCATACTTTACGTAAATCTGGAGGAATCCACCAGGTGGCAGTGCGAGATATTATCACTGTGAGAACAGTTTCGGCTTCACTGTGCTGTGAATTTCCTGGAACACCCATTCAATTCAATGACACCTTGCCGCAATATCTCTGAAAAGGATGTTTAGTGATTAATTCCATCAATCCAGGGATGTGTGCATTCCAGCTAACATTGGACACGAGGCAGAAACAATCCCTGAACGAGGCATCAGCTCATCGCAAGGTGAATACAAGCACTCACATACTCTAGCGTCAATTTAGTGTCACCAAATCTGCATATCTTTGGAAGAAAACCGGAGCACACTGTGGAAACCCAGCAGGAAAACCTGTAAACTCCAGGCAGGGAATATCCGCTCTGTGACTCTATGCATGACGGCAGCACACTGTGTCACCCCCATATGTGTAATTATTAACAGTGTTCATTATTTAAACAAAATTAATGATTTATCTGTAAAATGTAACGTACATACTTTAATGCATTTTATCATGAAAGTGATATCAAGTATAAATCTAAAGATTCTAAATGTGCAGAGAGTTGGAATATCATACATTTAATGTGTTCAGTGGGAAGGTGTGGCAGCCATGATGTGTGCAAGTATGCATTCTGAATGTGAAGTATAAACGAGCCCTAACATGGCCAAGAGTGAAGCATGTAGATAGAGAACAGCACAGGGCTGAGGACAGAGCCATGAGGCACTTGCACCCCATTGGACCTGCCATTGCTAAGACTAACAAAATCTTGCCTATCAGTTAGATGAGATTTGAACCACTGGACTGAAACCAGACTGAAAGAGTTCTAGAAGCTTATTATGATTAAGTAACTGGTAAGTTGTGCAGTCTTGACATGCTCAAGAACTTTTGACAGAAGAGTCAGGTAAGAGAGAGAAGTCAAAAAGTGTTCAGATTGGCAGCATCAAGACTGGACTTTTTTAATGTTTTAAGTTACAGAAGCGATATTCAAAGTACTGTATTTTGCACAGAGACGCCAACGGATGTATTTATTATTGTTGTAAAAGTCTTATAACAGCAGGATCTGAGAATTGTGGTGAGGATAGGATCCAGTACACAATTAGATAGATCTAACTGAAGAGAATTTAGAACAGGAGCTTAATGGTGGTGGTGGTGGGGGGGGTTGGGAATATAAGTAGAGAATGGATTTGTGTTAGTTGAATAATTTTTTTTTTTTTATTATTATTATCAAGGAAATAGTGAAGGTATTTTTCACAGGATTCACTGCAAGAAGTGATCAGGCCAGATGCAGGTAAAGTAGAAAACAAAACTTCAGGTTAGCTCAGCCACTCTCTATTATTGTGCCCCCAGTGTGTATTTTTAACTGCGGTTAATGCATCTCTGAGCACCAGCACAGTGAGGCCAGTCTTTCTTAACATTATCTCAAGCTTTCATAATTTGTAATTCAGAAATACATCATGGAGCTGAATGCTTTAAGGAAACCCCCTTGTGTTTTAAAGGAGCTGTTTTATTTATTGCTGAATGAAAGGCTGTTATAGTGGTCAACAAGACTATCTAACATGGATGTAATAGAGGAAGACAGGAAAATCTAGCAAGGATAGAGGGACAGATGTAAATGACAAATATCTTTCAGAAACATTAAAAACATTTGAGTAGGAAGAGACATTGAGACAGTGAAAAGCACTGCTTTATAGTCTGAGAGGCCCAAATAAGTGTAATGTTGTGCCAACAGATAATCCAAATGTACAGACCAGATCTAATATGTGACAACCAAAGTGTTAGGAAAATCAGCACGCTGCACTGCATCCAGTCAAAATGGTCTAGTAGGGATAGGAATTAATTTATCCGCTTGCATATAGGAATGTTATTAAAATCACCTACCAGAATAACTTTTGGTAAAGAGAATTAATGCAGCATTCCATTTGAAGTGGGAAGTTGGAATTTGTGAGTTCTTAGTCGGAATTTTCAACTGGAACAGCCACTTAAGTCAGATTTCCAACTCAGATATTTGGGTCTGGTCTGTTAAGCCTGTGCTTGCCTGATTTCTGATCGTAATCCAAAATGGCAAAGTACACCACAAACTTTATTCAAAGCTGTATTATACTTTTCATTAGCACCACTGTCTATTTGTATCTCATTGAATGCAGTCGTACACACAGTACTGTCCAACTTCTCTCTGTGGACATATTGCTATAGCATTTGGATACACAAAATACCACCTATTACATTGTTAGCAACTGTTATTTTATTCCAATGAAGCAAGCACAAAAATGGTTTCCCTGGACATGTACTTATTGGTTTTCCAAATGTTTAATTGCTCCAACATCTGACTGTCAAGGTAAATGGAGCGCAGTATTAACCTATTTAGTAATTCAGTTAGATCAGATAAAAAAAGACCCATTGTATTTTGGGGACGATAGAAAACAACAAGTAAGATTGGACCAGATTTAATTATAAGAGCCAGACAGTAAAGCCTCCACTTTGTCTTGAGTTGCATGCCTCTTTAAAGTAAACATACCAATATTATGTTGCCTTGATTACAGGCACAAACTACTTTGGATTTTGCCAAGTTTCAGTTAAACATAACGTATCAAGGTTACAGATGGTGATGAATTTTTGACAGTACCATTATACCCAAAACCCTGTGTAAGATATCATATTCCAGTGATCCACAGTGTAAATATTTTGGGTGCCACAGAGTACTAATGTGTTTTTGGCACTTTCTGACCATTTACTCTGGACAAATTGTTTAATATGCAGTTTATTGTGAGAATATTTTATATTAGTGCTTATTTGAGGCTAACAAGCTGACTAAAGAGCAGCACAACAGAGTGGGAATGCGAGATAGGTGGTTGGGGACATAGTTGACCAGTGACAACAGCGCAGAAAGAGTCTGGAAGAAATACAAACTAGTGATGCACCGATATGGAAATTCTGGGTGATACCAATAACCGATATGTTTTTGTCCATCTTTGCCAATACCAATAACCGATGGCCGATATTTTTATTTATTTTTTTAATTTACTTCAGGTATGAATGTTTTAGGTATGCTGAAAATATATTATGCATTTTCAAAGAAACAACAGTAGCATGTGAAACAGAATTTTACAGATGAATTCTATGCTCTTCTTTGCTATATAAGCAGCCAGTACTTTATGCAGGGGAAAAAGAGCAAGATATAGCTCATCTCTATAGAAAAAATACTCCAGGTCATGTACAAAAATCTGCTTAACATACACATTCTGAGTAACTTAAGCACATCCAGACACCATGGCATTGGGTATATTAACAAAAAAATGAAAGCATATTCTTTGTGCTATAATCAGGCATATATTCCTTTAAGTAAAACTAAAATAAAGGGCACAATGAGGCCAGTAACCCTGGGCATAAGTTGGCTTCTTTAAAAGTACAAATGGTTTTTCTTAACACAAACAAGCATTTCTGCCTTTTCACCAGCAAGCCTGTTTCTCTTTTCATTTACTATATTTGACACAGCTGAAAAAAGGCGTTCACTGTCTACAGTGGTACAAGGTGCCGATAGGTACATGATCGCTGCCTTGGCCAAGGTTGGAAAATGGGCTGCATTGCTTTTCCAATATTGGAGGGCACAGTTATTTCTGGAGAAAGGGGGCTTGCTGAGAGAGTTATTTAGCTGAAAAAAATAAGTTTACAAACGTTTACCTATATTATAATAAAAAAATAAATAATTATTAGGTTGACCAGATTTGTGGTAAAGAAAAACAGGACAACCACCTGTACCAACCGCCGCCATTAATAAAAACTTGTGATGTTTAAAGCTTGATGTATAATGATTTGGGTCATATAAAGGGCAATCTGTATAAAGTGTGATGTGGATGCACTTTTAAGAGATACAGCACAAGCTGTTCCAAAATTAAACACTTTCTAACGCAGGTGTGCCTTGAAATTTTGAGAGACTGCTGTATATTTAAGGGTGATTTTGTCTTAAACAAATGCTTACATTAAAACTGGAATAAATCCTGTCTTAAAATCTTTTACAGTTTAGACACAGGAGACTCATCTTTCACAATGTACATAACTTGAAGCTCCATTCTACCATTTCTACCATGCAGGCGAACATGGTCCTCCTTTTTGCTAAGTGCCCACTAATTTAAATTTCTCCACTAATTTTCCACAGCTACTCAACTATCTACTATGGAAAAACCCACAAACTGCACCGCTGCAATGACAGGTTTGTAGACAATCTGGCAAACATAAATTGTAAAAACCTGACAAAAAAATGCAAGGTGATGCTTTTAACGTGTTCCTTTTCTTCTCAGCTAATGTTTGCAGAGCACTTTGCCTTGCACTCTTAAGTTATACACAGTCACAGCAAGTCATCTTGTGAGTTTCCAGTAAATGCAGAATGATACTGATTGGATATTTGGAAGCTGCCATGTATGATTTGTGTTTAAAAAAAAAAAAAATTTAATCCGTAACAGTGTTTTTTCCCCCCATTTGGGATGTCTGGTCAGCTTAATTAGTATGATTATTGTTAATTTTATAATACTATTATTTTACTTTGGCGGCAGTCAAATGTGGTTTGCAGCCACATACGAATTTTCTTCAAGAATTTCTGCATACATCTCCATCAAAGAAGCAGCAACATCTCTTCGTGCAAATCTTTTTCTCTTGTGGTTTACTGTTGCTTTCACCATCTCCTTCACTAGCTGACATCTCAACCGGTTGTTTCTGAAGTGCTTCTTGCACTTGTTTTTTTGGTATCTTGGTCAAAAAATCGATCTTTATACCGTGGATCAAGGACAGTTGATAGATAGTATAGTGGCTCGGAGAATGCATTACTGAAGCATTTTATGACAGCCTCCAAAAGTGTGGTTTTCACCATCTGAACTCCGTAATCTGTCTTGCCACACTTTTTAAGCAGACGTGTAAGCGCTTCAACCGACGGAATCACGTCCGCAATTGTAGACGAATGCGCGATTATGTCTTTAGTAAGGTGCTCGAATGGTTCGAGTAGAGTAATCCTGTTTTCCACAAGACCCCACTGATGCGTGAGAGAGGCAGAAAGCTCGTATTCAGCACTATACGCAGCAAGAGTGCGCTTCTGATCAACAAGACTTTTCAGCATATAATTCGTGCTGTTCCAATGAGTACGGACGTCCTGCTGAAGCATTCTTTTTGGGGTACCAAGGTCTGTTTGTATTTCTCTCAGCCATGAAATAGCGAGCTGCGAGTGCTTAAAATGAGTAACTATTCACTTCAACAATGGCAACACAGTCTGATATGCTTCTCTGGCTCAATAAGCCTTCATTTACAGCAAGCTGCAAAGTATGAGCCTTGCAGCTTAAACTTTTAATGCCACTTTCTTCCATAGCTTTTGCCATATTGCGAGTGCTGTCACGAAGCACAATGTGCTCATTACTTTTTGAAATGTTCCACTTCGCTAACATGGAATCGAAAGCTTGTGCAATAAAAGTTGCAACATGAGAACCGGAGAACTCTTTAGCATGCAACACCACTCTTTTTGATTCAAAATTGTCGTCAATCCAGTGTGCCGTTAGACTCAACATGCTCATGGAGCTGACCTCTGAGCTCCACATATCTGTGGTGAAGCTAATGTTGGTGTCATTGTTTCTTAAAAGCTCGTGGATATGAGTAGCAATCACATCATATAATGTAGGCAGTGAGACATCTGCAAAGTATTGCCGGCTTGGAAGAATGTAGCGAGGTTCTAAATGATGTAGTAACCGACGAAATCCCTTGTCCTCAACTAGGGAAAAATGCTGGTCATCGAGTGTGATCATTTCCATTATTTTAGTAGTTATGCCTTCAGCTCTGGTGCTGTCTTGAGAAAATGTCTTTACTTTTTAAAGGGTTTGCTGTATAAGGCTACCGCTAGTGATCCCGGCAGCGTGTGATTTAACTTTCGTTTTGGTAGCATTATCTGCTAGAAATTCCGTGTATAATTCGTTATGGTGGTCCTGCAGATGGGTAATTAAATTTGTGGCATTGAAAGATTTAATTCTGCAGCCTCCTTGCATTATCTCGTTTTTGCAAGTACAGCAGAAAGCAACTCTGTTATCTTCCTTTTTCACAGAAAAATATGACCACACGGCTGACATACTGCTTTACTAACAATATCTGCCCAATGAATAAACAGCGTGCATAGTACTCCTGTGAGCAAACTAGGAAACCCATGGCGTTTTTTTTTTTTTTTTTTTTGAAAACAACATTTAATTATTTTAGTGAACTGACAGTGTTGACAAGCCTGAATTATGTCGGTTGGCTATATCGGTGAAAATGTACACATCTGACCGATTTTGATGTCTTCATTTTTTTAATGAACATCAGCCGATAACAATACAGTTCCCAATATATTGTGCATCTCTAATACAAACTGACGCCACTGTAGGTTTGATCAGTTAAAACTGTAGGAAATATTCTATGGTTCACATGAAAATAATTCATTAAAAGCAAAACTTTATGATGTTTAAGTATAAGGTAAACATAAACTCCTTGGTTCGATTTAGTTTAAATTGTTGTTTTTAAATAAATTTGAAACCTTCTTCCACAAAATAATTTATGAAGCATGAATATTTGACAATATTTTCATTGCCAGAAGGAACAGAATTTGTAACCTAATGGCCACCTATACATCTTCAGTAGACGGGTCTCTGCGCATTCCTTATGTTAAATATTGGGTCTTTAACAGTGAGTGCACTTACATAGTTTTAAAGTTACAGTTATTCACAGTAACCTACTTTCAAAAATTACACATAAACTCTCATTCCGGTTAAAGAAACTGGATTAATGGCCTCTAAGAAACCAGGTTAACACATCTAAACTTCTGTTCAAGTAACACAATTATTTGGCCTTGTAAACCCTTCACTAGGTTACAGTTAAAGGATTTTGTAGTCTGCTGTGGTAATACACAGCCTTGAGCTTTACCAAGTTAATTAAAAGTAGCAATTCATTGAGCTTTTCTGCTTTCAAATGTAAAAGCGACTCAGCCTAAAAGAATGGTGCTTACTGTTTTGTGCTGAAGGCATTGCCGCGGGTATATGCGTTTATCTCAGCAGTTGCACGCTGTGGGGTGAGGTGTGCCTGGGCATACGGAGGGCCTGTTTAATGGCCAGTACAAGCTCCATTGCAGGTGTGCAGTTTCATGTACCAGAGTCCTCGCAGTATACCCGTCACTCGCAGTTTCCAGGTGCAGTGTGCCTGGGGGGGAGGGAAAGGCCAGCATTCGGAAATGAAGTAGTTAGAGATGGGGATCCCGTATTTTAAGTAAGTAAGGTTTACTTACTGGAGCAGGGTTTGGATTTTGAATAGAAACTTGTATGGGGATTGTTGCAGTAGTAGATGGGGATGGCAGATTGGCTGGATAATCTTGCCAGTTATATTTAAGGAGTTGGCGGCCAAAAGGGATCAGCAGTATACCTAAAGTTGAGGTAGGGTTAAGCATTGCTGAGCTATAAAAGGAGCAGTTGTTTTTGATTCTTGATGGTTTTATAAGTATTTTTTGTACGTATATATCTCAAGAGTGATCATTTTGGTGGAGGTATATAATACATATTTGGTTTTGAGGATAATTTTTTCCTGGAATTGTTGCAATTGATTTTCTTTTTGTATAAGCACACAATTGTTTTTTTCTAGTAAATATTTTTCCTATTTTTTTCTTTTTGAAGAGCCTCCTGAGCCACATTCAAAGAAGGAAGACTATTATTTTGTGTTTGTGTAGTTTTTGAATAGGAGACTGTAGGTGTGCACTGTACTTGCTGTAAATACATTTTTTTTTCTATATTTATTCCCTTTTGTTTCTGTTTGCTTTTGATGGTATTTCAGTGCTGAAAGACTATGAAACAATGCCTGCCTGACACCGCTGTGTTTTTGTTATGTAGCACTCTTGTAAATAAACTTGTTCCTTCACCATTTGATTTTTGGTCTGGGTCTCTTCCGATCGTGTTCGGCTCATGATCTATCAATTGCCTAAAATGCAGGTTGGGGCCACTTTCCCTGTGCACAGGATATAACATTTATGCATGTCTTTTAATACTACAGGGTGGGCCATTTATATGGATACACCTTAATAAAATGGGAATGGTTGGTGATATTAACTTCCTGTTTGTGGCACATTAGTATATGTGAGGGGGGAAACTTTTCAAGATGGGTGGTGACCATGGTGGCCATTTTGGATCCAACTTTTGTTTTTTCAATAGGAAGAGGGTCATGTGACACATCAAACTTATTGGGAAT
>JANRMT010062791.1:100275819-100294616 GCA_026402145.1 Polypterus bichir lapradei | reverse complement strand
ATTCCCAATAAGTTTGATGTGTCACATGACCCTCTTCCTATTGAAAAGACAAAAGTTGGATCCAAAATGGCCGACTTCAAAATAGCCACCATGGTCACCACCCATCTTGAAAAGTCCCCCCCCCCTCACATATACTAATGTGCCACAAACAGGAAGTTAATATCACCAACCATTCCCATTTTATTAAGTTGTATCCATATAAATGGCCCACCCTGTAGAATTACCAAAGCCTACAAAAAAAACTCCCAATACCAGCCCACCTTAAATCCGTTCACACCTCTCCGTTAACGTCTTTTGTGTTGTAAATTTGTCAATCAACACAAGCAGCCTGCTATCCCATTCCCCACCAATGCAGAAAGGGCAGAAAGTTCTCTCAGCTCAAGTCTATTTACCTGCGTGTGAGTTGCCGGGAGTTGTATTGGGTAAAAAATATATTGTTATTTGGAATACATGCATTTCATGTGTGTTCCATGTCTATAACAATCTATGTAAACACATAGTTAAAACGGAAACGTTTTTCATGTTTTAGTAATAATTGACAAAATGTAGACATGCAGTGTATAATGTATGAAGCCTGAAGTCCAAATATCAAATAAACACTTTCACAAAAGGTACAAGTATAACAAAACAAGTGTGTTTTTATTCAAGAACATAATTGCAGTAAAAGAGCTTGCGTTAGGGTGCGACATTGACATGCCCTTAATAGGACTGCTTCTGTGGTGCAGCAGTAAAAACTGCTGACTGGTAATCAAAAGGTCACCGGTTCAATCCTAGACACCTCCGTTTTGAGTAGTGAGCTGTTCTTATTCTTACTGTTATAGAATAAAGATACATTTGATTTGAGTGTTTTTTGTTTTGTCTGTGGTGTGAGTTAAAGAGAGCTGTCCATGCTCGGAAGCCATCAAACCTGAATGAACTAGAGATGTTTTGTAAAGAGGAATGGTCCAAAATACCTTCAACCACAATCCAGACTCTCATTGGAACCTACAGGAAGCGTTTAAAGGCTGTAATTTCTGCAAAAGGCGGATCTACTAAATATTGATTTCATTTCTTTTTTGTGGTGCCCAAATTTATGCACCTGCCTGATTTTGTTTGAACAATTATTGCACACTTTCTGTAAATCCAATAAACTTCATTTCACTTCTCAAATATCACTGTGTGTGTCTCCTATATGATATATTTAACTGACATTTTTTATCGTAACAACCAACAATTTATACAGGAAAATAATGACTATTAACAAGGTTGCCCAAACTTTTGCATCCCACTGTATATTTGGCTTTGCATTGTTTTGAAAGTGTTTGGGTTTAAAGTTTTACTGTGCTTTTGGGCTCACTGTGTTACAATTATGGTGACTGTGGCAGCTATTTACTAGAGTTTCATTTTATTTGTGTCATGTAGGGTTGCATGGTGTACGTGCTCTGGAGAAGTACTCAAGAAACCCAAATTTTAAAACGGTATGGTACCTGCATTTTGGGATCTTCAGAAGTACCAGCAGTATAAACCTCAGCCTCGACACTCGCTATTGTAGCTACAACAGCAACAACAATATTTATTTATATAGCACATTTTCATACAAATGATGTAGCTCAAAGTGCTTTACAGAATGAAGAAAGAGAAAAAAGACATAATATAAAAATAAAATTGGGCAATTTTAATTAACATAGAATAAAAGTAAGGTCTGATGGCCAGGGAGGACAGAAAAAAAAACAAAACCTGCAAGGGTTCCAGGCCACGAGTCCGCCCACTCTAGGCGTTCTACCTAACATATATGATCTCAGTCAGTCCTCATGGTTTTCAGGCTTCACATGGAAGAATTTAATGATGATGGTCATGTGAACCTCCAACCTTCAATCCATCAGTGTAGGGACAGCATTGCTTTGATTGGGTGGTGGTGGCACAGTTTGCCACCACAGAAAAACATGAAAAAGAACAGCAGAGAAAGTAGGGTTTAGTACAGATTTCCAATCAACCATGAATGATAATGATAATTAAATGCATATACGGAATATCAGGGTTACACTACAATTAAGCTACAACCCCAAATCAGAAAAAGTTGGGACAGTGTGGAAAATGTGAATAAAAAAAGAAAAAAGCAAGTGTTAAATTCTCCTCAAATTTTAATTCATTGCAGACAGTATGAACACAAAATAATTCATGGTTTTTTTTTTTTTTTTGTTTTTTTTTTTTTGTCAACATCATTTGATTTGTAAATAAATATCCATTGTTGCCATTCAGGCTTGCAACACATTTCAAAAAAAGTTGGAACAGTACAGCATTTACCACTTTGTACAGTTCCCCTGTCTTTTAACAACACTTAAGACATTTGGCATTGAAGAAATCAAGTGACTAAGTGTTGCAGGTGTTAGTTTGTCCCGTTCTTCCTGCAAACAACGTTTTAGGTGCGCAACAGTATGGGGTCTTCGTTGACGCATTTTTCATTTCAAAATGCGCCAAACATTCTCTATAGGAGACAGATCAGGGCTGCAGGCAGGCCAGTCAAGCATCCGCTCCCTCTTCTTACGCAGCCATGCCTTTGTTATGCGCGCAGTATGTGGTTTGGCATTGTCTTGCTGAAATAAGCAATGGGCGTCCCTGGAAAAGACGTCGTCTTGAAGGCAGCATTTGTTCCTCCGAAACTGAGATATACTTCTCAGCATTGATGGTGCCATCGCAGAAGTGCAAGTTACCTTTGCCGAAGGCACTGACACAACCCCATACCATGACAGACCCTGGCTTTTGGACTTGTATCTGGTAATATTCTGGATGGTCCTTTTCCTCTTTGGTCCGCAGCACACGGCATCCATTTCTTCCAAAAAAGATGTGAAAAACCGATTCGTCTGACCACAGTACACGTTTCCACTGCACAATGGACCATCCCAGATGCCTCCAAGCCCAGAGAAGTCGACGGCGCTTCTGGACACTATTTATGTAGGGCATCCTTTTGGCACAGTACAGTTTCAGCTGGCATTTCCTAATGTAACTACGTACTTTAGTGCTTGAGAGTGACTTCCTGAAGTAGTCCTGAGCCCACGCAGTTGTATTATTTATTGATGAATGACGGTTTTTAATGCAGTGCCATCTGAGGGCTCGGAGATCACGGCCATTCAGTTTAGGCTTGCGCCCTTGGCCTTTGCGCACGGTAATTTCTCCAGATTCCCTGATTCTTTTCACTATGTTATGCACTGTAGAGGGAAAAATGCCCAAATCTCTTCCTATCTGTCTTTGAGAAACATTTTTCTTCATCATTTCAAAGATTTTTGCCCGCACTTGGTGGCAAACTGGCGATCCTCTGCCCATCTTTGCTCCTAAAGGAGTAGGCCTTTCCTCGATACTGCTTTTGTACTGAATCATGATTGCAATCACCTGTTAACATCACCAGTTTCAAATCACATCATTATTTAGTTATTATACCTCATTACTACCCCTGAATTGCCCCCATCCCAACTTTTTTTGGAATGTGTTGCAAGCCTGAATGGCAAGAATAGATGTTTATTTACAAATTAAATGATGTTGACCAAAAAAAACATGAATTATCTTGTGTTCATACTGTCTGCAATGAAATAAAAGTTAAGGGAAATTTGTAAATTACTGCTTTATTTTTTTATTCACATTTTCCACACTGTCCCAACTTTTTCTGATTTGGGGTTGTATTAGAAAGCCATGTTAAAATAAAATAATGAGTATTTAGCAGTTTTTTTTTAAAGTGCTCTACCGTATTAGCCTGGCGATTTTTCTGTCTGTAAGCTATTCCAGATTTTAGGTGCATAACAGCAGAGGGCTGCCTCACCACTTCTTTTAAGTTTAGCTCTTGGAATTATAAGCAGACACTCTTTTTAAGATCTAACGTTCCGATTTGGAGTGTAAGGTGAAAGGCATTCTGAAATATAGGATGGAGCGAGATTATATAAGGCTTTGTAAACCATAAGTAATTTAAAGTCAATTCTAAATGGCACGGTTAACCAATGTAGTGACATCAGAACTGGAGATATGTGCTCAGATTTTCTTTTCCTAGTTAAGATTCTAGCAGCTGCATTCTGCACTCGTTGCAGTCAATTGGTCTTTTTTGGGTAGTCCTGAGAGGAGTGCGTTACAGTAATCTAGCTGACTGAAACAAAAACGTGAACTAATTTCTTAGCATCTTGCAAAGTTATAAGAGATCTAACTGTGTTAGTGTTCAACGGGCTAACAGAATCTGTTTTTTACTATAACAATGTAGTAGTGCAATCTGATCCTGTCTTCATATCAAATAACTGTGATGAGACCAAAAAATTGCTGTCTTGCTCCTCAACTAATCTAGTGAAGCTTGAGCAAGTCTGGTAGGAGGAATGGGTGAATCTTGCTCCATCACATTGTGCAAAATTAATAGAGACTTATCCAGAAAGACTACCACTGCACGACCATGACTGCTTGTGGTCTTTGGTGTCTTCAAACTGTGAATCTTGCATCGACCATTTCTTTCCAGTTTTTCTTGTAAAATCTGCAAGAAGTGGTTTAGCCCGGTATTGGAATGAAGTAGATAATTACTTAATGTACAAGTTAGATACTTATTTTTACTTT
Source organism: Polypterus bichir lapradei (assembly GCA_026402145.1). Classification (NCBI taxonomy): domain Eukaryota; kingdom Metazoa; phylum Chordata; class Cladistia; order Polypteriformes; family Polypteridae; genus Polypterus; species Polypterus bichir. The sequence goes on along the minus strand of JANRMT010062791.1, from coordinate 100,290,056 downwards.
ATTGTACTGCCCTCTCTGATAACAAGCTGACCACATCTTGATGCAGCAGCACCAAGCCATGCATCTCCCTTCATCATACTTCATGTCATGAGGTTGGTTTGATGGTGGTGATCTGTGCGTTTTTTTCACAAAACATAGCATTGCTTATTTTTCCTGGGTATAACTTTCGTCTCCTTCATTTGTTGACTATTTTGCCAGAAATGTTGCAGAACATTTAGGTGATCTTTTGCAAACTTGGGACCTTATGGGATCTTATTCAAATTCAGGATTTTTCTGCAGGTGTTTTCTTGTAAGCCTGTGGTCATTTTTTACGACCTCTAACACTGTAGTCTTTTCAGGATCATACTATGTAGCAAGAATGCTGAGTTTTATTTGTTTTTAAACAGACTGCCTTACTGTGGATTGATAAACACCCAGGTATTTAGAAATGCTTTTGTAAAAGGCGAAAGATTTATTTGGGATTAAGGGAACCCAGAGTGTGTACATTAACAAATCATTTTTAAAACAATAGACTCAGTTATAATTTAATTTATGTGGAATTCAAGACATTCACCCATCCAAAGGGTGGCTCTACAGCAACCTAAAACAGAAGTGGTCATGGCATTACCTGACTTTCAATTCTATTACCGGGTGGCAAATATACAAACTATAAAGACCTGGATATTGACACAAATTGATGAATTTGCACAAGCCTGGTCTGCAGTAGTAATAAAATCTTGGAGTACTTCTTTTTATTCCCTACTCTGTTCCCCAGTTAATACAAATTACAGTCAATAAAATAATAATCCAATTGCCCTTCATTCTCTCAGAATTTGGAACCAATGTAGGAAGCACTTTAAGATAGAGAAGCCTTTTACCTGTTGCACCTCTAAATGACAACAACCTTTTTCCACCATCTCAAACTTATATACTATTTAATGTCTAGAAAATGTTCTGGATTAAAACACTTAGGGACTTGTACATAGATAATGTCTTTGCTTCCTACGAGCAATTACACTTCAAATTCAACCTCTCAAGAACACATTTCTTTCAAGCTAGAAATTTTGCTAAACAGAACCAGCCCAGTTTTCCTCGCAACACCTCCAACCTTGTTCTATTGCAGAAGAAATACTAATCAGCCGTGATCATTCAGATAGCATCTCAACAATTTATAAAAAATATTTTAAAGTCCATTCCTTTCAAAGACCCCAGGTCCATTGGGGAAAGCATCTGTCACTTTATATTTCAGAAAAGGAGTGGAAGGTAGCCATGCACATAATACAATCTAGCTTTATATGTTCAAATCACTCAATCATTTAACTTACAATATTTTATCGAGCACATGCATCTATCTCATTTGAAATTGTCTAAGATGCTTCCAGGGCAAGATTCAGCATGTGAACAGCCTCAGTGGGCCACATGTTCTGGGCATGCACCTAATTAACAACATTTTGGACAAAAATCTTTGATTGCCTATCAGACAGCCTTGGTGTCACAATCACTCCAAACCCATTAACAGCTGTGTTTGGTGCACTCCCAGACAGGCTTATAGTGGAGAAGGACAAAACATAATCGCCTTTACTACACTACTAGCAAATAGACTTTTCTTGCCCAACTGGAAGAATCCCACCCCGCCACTTTTATGTCCGTGGGTAACTGATGTTCTATACTATTTAATATTGGAAAAAATCAAGTTCTCACTTAAGAGGATCTGTTCAGAACTTTTTTTTAAAACATGATCTAATCAATAACATTTTAGAATAAACTTCCACTTCTTTCTCTTGGGTGGGGTTTGAATTTTGCTTTGTTTATTGCTTTGTTAAGTTTGACTTAATTGTATGGAATGCTATCTGCTTCTAATTAAACCTAAAATCAATTAAAAATGCTTTTGTTGTCATTTTCAGCTTTATGCACCTAAAAAATTATTATAATGTTCGGTAATATTCTTTTGGGACATGGTTTACATGAACAGATCTGTTTTGAGAATTGCAGACTGTGTCAGTAACTAAACTTTGCGTGCCCTGTTTATTAGGACAGGCACCTTCCAACTCACACCTCCATCTCCATGATTGGAATACCTGACCCTGATCATTTTTTGTAGCAGTCACTAGCTTAGAAATTAATATTTTTCCATTCCATACTGTGAATGTGCAATATATTCAGTATTGACTCGAAGTAGGATTGTTTTTATGTTGTTAGTTTAAGTAGATTATACTTGTATATTATTGTGTTTAAATTGAAGATAATAGGCCATATTTTTGAATAAACAGTGCAGAAATTCAGGTAACTCCTTAGGCTTTATGAACATGTTCTAATAACATTACCTTAATTATGTAAAATTCTCTTTCTTGATCTCTGAAATTTTATGGAAATTATCCAGTATATTTAGTACATATGGAATTGATGAGTCTGTATGCATACATATGAAGTAACATAATTCATGCATCAACAGATACAGTCATGTGCTGACTTCCAGCTCCATTTGGGACTTGCCATTTGGCCATATGTCAGATTGGCTGTATGTTGGTCACAAACTGTACAGGTTATTGCAATTGAGGGTTTGTGGGGCTTCTGTGGGTCACCTCTATGAATATTTTAACTTTACTAATACAGAGTAGCACAAACCAATATTCAGGTCTTGGCAGCCTTTTTTCAGGGTGCCATGCACCACTTTTAAACTGCCACTGAGCTATTGTCATGCCGCTCACTCCACCTCTCGCACAGCACTTTGGAAGTACAGCATAGCTGTGCTCCTGAAGCTCCACAGGGGGCTGCAGTTGTTCATATGACAGTGCTTAATAGTGTTTTATTACATCAAAAGGAAATATCCTCATTCATTTGTTGGTGCTTTTCAGCAAACTGTTAATACTTCACATGAGAAAGCTTGTGTAATGTAGTGGGACAGAAGAAATCAATCGTAAAAGGAAAGTACTAGCTCATCTGTTATGCACATCTGCTGTACTTTTTTCAGATACATAAGTTACTTCCTGTTTCTACTGAACTATGTATAATTGTCAAACAACAATTGTTATATTCACACTGTTGCTTTTATTAGCTTATGTTCATGTCTGAAACAACAATTACATCAGTGTGTTTACCTTTCTTTAAACTAATTCCTAATTAATGCTTATTATCACTAATGCTTGTGCAGTATGGTTGTGCAGTGATTAGTAATGCTACCTCATGGATTGAGCATACTGGGCATTTAACCTATGTTTGGTTGTTGTCTCTGAGGAATTATCACATTATTCTTATAGCTAGGTACTCAGGTGTTCCTCTGATATCTCCAAAAATGTGTATGCTAAGTGAGGTGGTGACTCTTAAGTTCACCCTAAATGTGTATGGGTCTGTGCATGAGTCAACACACTCATCACACACTTGAAAGCTCATCATAGTTCCTTAAAGTCAAAAGGTGTGGTGGTACAAAGCACTCAGTGCTGAAATAAACAGTAAAAAATAAACTTAAAGAAAACAACAAAATGCTTAAAAGGATTAGGATCACATTGTTAATTATATGCATTGTTCATAAGTCTTGTAAAATAAAGCGAATTTTACAGCTGCAGTTTCGTAATTTGCACAAATTTTGTTCTGTCAGCAATATGTGCTGTATGCTAGTTAGGAAACGGCCTTATCCACATGCAGTAATAGCTTGTGGGTGCCATACTTCTGTGTGCAGTGTATTTCTTTCAGCCTTCTTCTACTGTTCACTCTTTTTCAGTTGCATTGTTGTTACATGTAACTGTAAGCATTAAGTTTAAGCCCAGATTGGATAATTTTACATATGAAGGCATCAGAACGGAGCATAGCTTTTATTCATTGAACTCTGGATAAAGCTTCATTTGGCCATCTGCTTATTGCAAGTGCACAACAACAGGCAGACTCTTTTCTCTAATGAAAAACTAGGAATCTTAAGTGCAGAAACTTGCGTTAGCACTAGCAAAGTGTGCCAACCTGGTAAACCAAAGTGTTCACACTAGGTGTGTCAATATTAGTGTTTAGGAAAAGAGTATACACATTTATTATAACATTGTTACAAAATGGAGAACCAGCACTTTTATTTTTAGCTGGAACTGAAAAGAACATTATTGTGCAACATCATGCAACCGCTAATTGTCTGTGTATTTACCAGGGCTTAAGTACATTAAGGCATATATGGCATTGTGAGAAGAAGCCCTATGTGGAGCAGTGGTGATCCAGGCGATGTTAGGAGTAGGGAGCAGAACTCGCAGGGTGCCCCACGGATGTTGACATATGGTAGTGGTTTCACAAGGTAGTAAAGGTTGACACTTCCCAAAGGGTGATCTCTTCTGCTGAGCAGACCTTAAAGGAAGAGTGGAGGAGACGTACTTGTAGAAGGAGGTTCATAATTCTTTTATGAATCTGTCCTGACTGTGTTTTAAACCTTGATTTAACGTTTTTATTGGAGTATTTGTTGATGACTGATTTAAACCTCCACTTGAACACTGTTTTTATTACGGATTATTTTTTAAGAATTACATGGCACTTTGCTTTCAACACTGTATGGAATAAAAAGCACGAAGCACTTTTTATACCACTCTTGTTGTTGTGTGTCCTCATTCGCCCTCATCTATCAAGGTTGATGGCTAATGATGACCCAAGTTCAAGGAAGAAATGCCAACTGCAGGCAACGCAAACATCATACGGCTGTAAAGTCAAAAGTCGTCCTTTGAATATTTTGAGTGTTTAACAAAAAAATTCTTACTCAAATGCTAAAACTTACAATAGAATGTAAATGAACAGCTGATTGTTTTTCCCTTACACTGATTTCTGCATTGTATTACTCTAGATGCTTTATGCCTTTTTTGCATGAACCCTCCAAAGAGAACATCAGCCTGTTTGCATTTTTCAGTGGTTTCTACCCCCACTACTCTGCTCTTGGATAATGGCATTGTAAAAGTCACTATTGCACTCAAGATCTCTTTATTGCTGTTTTATGCTGCAACTGTTAAGCATCCAAGTATGCAAACTTGGACCGAGCCATATGGAGATGGTTGATCAAGCACGTCTACTCCACATTGACACTGGAAAAGATGAAGAAGAAATCTGTTGCTTAATATCTATATTTTAGCTGTTAATTTATCATTTGTGTTAAATTCCTATTATGTGATGTACAGTGCATCCGGAAAGTATTCACAGCGCATCACTTTTTCCACATTTTGTTGTTACAGCCTTATTCCAAAATGGATTAAATTCATTTTTTACTCAGAATTCTACACACAACACCCCATAATGAAAACATGAAAAAAGTTTACTTGAGGTTTTTGCAAATGTATTAAAAATAAAAAAATTGAGAAAGCACATGTACATAAGTATTCACAGCCTTTGCCATAAAGCTCAGAATTGAGCTCAGGTGCATCCTGTTTGCCCTGATCATCCTTGAGATGTTTCTGCAGCTTAATTGGAGTCCACCTGTGGTAAATTCAGTTGATTGGACATGATTTGGAAAGGCACACACCTGTCTATATAAGGTCCCACAGTTGACAGTTCATGTCAGAGCACAAACCAAGCATTAAGTCAAAGCAATTGTCTGTAGACCTCCGAGACAGGATTGTCTCGAGGCACAAATCCTTCCGGGGAAGGATACAGAAAAATTTCTGCTGCTTTGAATGTCCCAATGAGCACAGGCCTCCATCATCCGTAAGTGGAAGAAGTATGAAACCACCAGGACTCTTAATAGAGCTGGCCGGCCATCTAAACTGAGCGATCGGGGAGAAGGGCCTTAGTGAGGGACGTGACCAAGAACCCGATGGTCACTCTGTCAGAGCTCCAGAGGTCCTCTGTGGAGAGAGGAGAACCTTCCAGAAGAACAATCATCTCTGCAATCCACCAATCAGGCCCTGTATGGTAGAGTGGCCAGACGGAAACCACTCCTTAGTAAAAGGCACATGGCAGCCCACCTGGAGTTTGCCAAAATGCACCTGAAGGACTCTCAGACCATGAGAAACAAAATTCTCTGGTCTGATGAGACAAAGATTGAACTCTTTGGTGTGAATGCCAGGCATCATGTCTGGAGGAAACCAGGCACCGCTCATCACCAGGCCAATACCATCCCTACAGTGAAGCATGGTGGTGGCAGCATCATGCTGTGGGGATGTTTTTCAGCGACAGGAACTGGGAGACTAGTCAGGATTAAGGGAAAGATGACTGCAGCAATGTACAGAGACATCCTGGATGAAAACCTGCTCCAGAGCACTCTTGACCTCAGACTGGGGCAACGGTTCATCATTCAGCAGGACAACGACCCTAAGCACACAGCCAAGATATCAAAGGAGTGGCTTCAGGACAACTCTGTGAATGTCCTTGAGTGGCCCAGCCAGAGCCCAGACTTGAATCCGATTGAACATCTCTGGAGAGATCTTAAAATGGCTGTGCACCGACGCTCCTATCCAACGTGATGGAGCTTGAGAGGTGCTGCAAAGAGGAATGGGCGAAACTGGCCAAGGATAGGTGTGCCAAGCTTGTGGCATCATATTCAAAAAGACTTGAGGTTGTAATTGCTGCCAAAGGTGCATCGTCAAAGTATTGAGCAAAGGCTGTGAATACTTAAGTACATGTGATTTTTCAGTTTCTTTTATTTTTAATAAATTTGCAAAAACCTCAAGTAAACTTTTTTCACATTGTCATGATGGGGTGTTGTGTGTAGAATTCTGAGGAAAAAAATGAATTTAATCCATTGTGGAATAAGGCTGTAACATAACAAAATGTGGAAAAAGTGATGCGTTGTGAATACTTTCCGGATGCACTGTACATGCAGAGGTTCACTGTGATTGCTTTCTGCATATTAGACACAGTCTTATGGAGGACAAAAAGGCCATTGTGATATCTTTAAACCCACTTTTTTCATTTTCATAATATGTTTTGGGGGATCACCTCAAACTTGTAACTGCAAATATGCCAATAACCATTTTGATGGCTTTTATGTTTTATTCAAGAAAGTGTTTCATTTTCAGTCAATTATAAGTTTTGTCAGAATTACCAGTATTATAATTTTTTTTGTAATTAGTTACTACCATATTGTAAGACAGTGTTTTTAGAAACATTTTTTAGACTAGTTTGCAGTCATTCTGTTTATTTGAAAACTGATGACAAAAATAATCACTGGAAACTTTTGCTGATGGTTGTTGCACAAAAAGACATTAATGCGAAGTCTAGAGGGGAAAAAACTTATGGTTTTAAAAGCTTTTTCTGATTCTAATTTACAGATAACAGATTGTAGCCCTGTACAGCATAAAATGCAGTCTTGTATATATCATCTGGTATTTTGTTGTTGTAGAGAGAACGAGGATTAGGGTTAGGGTAACTATTTAAATAACCCACATCCTTAAATAAAACTGCACATCCCCCTGCAAGTTAAACTCAAGGATAAAATGGTGATGCCTAAGTCTTGTAATGTTTAAACTTTATCAAATTTATCTTAGATAGCTAAAGCCCACTTCATACTGCACAATTTATCTGGTGATTTTCAGTCATAATCTTCATTTACATAATCGTAGCAAGTTGATGGCTGTTGCGGCACTCTCCCATTATTGCCATTCATATACTTCAACATGCCCACCAACTCAATCAGATTAGTCTGCGACTCGCCCTAAAAAATCAAATGGGTTAGAGTCAATCACAAAGATGAGCTCCTGTATTTGCAAGAGCTGACAACCATCGATCGCTCATTCCATTAGAATGCATACAGTACAGCTGCAATGTAAGACAGAAAATGGGTGTTATGGACTGTAGAAAGAAAAAAATTTTGTCAGTTGAGTGAGTAATGGTCTTCATACCAAGACAGAATAGAAAAAAAGAAAAAAATGGGTTCTTACATTTGTATGGCCACCAGCACTATCAGGCAGTGTGTCAATTGGCTGTCAAGCTTGTGATTTTTTGGAAATTTAAAACTGTACCTAGAATGTGTGAGGCAATCATTTTAATTTTTCTCCAGTGATGCCTAGTTGTGCAATCTCAAATGTAACTAGATTGAAACAGAGAAACCAATAGATTTCCCAACAAAGAACATAAAACAACGTCAAAAGAGTAGATATGACACCCTTTGTCCTATGATCAGATCAGTGTTTTAACAATGATGACAAAATAAGTGTTTTCTACCAGAATCTGGCACCCGAGTTTTAAAATATTTGAGATATGATACTGGCATTAGTTTATGGGTCTATAAATAGTGTTTCATTACAGTATTGAACTGTTTCCAAATGGTTGTTTTTATTCTGCGTATATTCAGATAGTTTTGATACAAAGTTTTGTTTAATCGTGTAATCTGACATCACCAGGGCAGCAAGTTACATCAACTGTAGTTTTTACTTTTGATACTTACCAACTAGAGAGAAGTCTTGTAATGTGCCACCAGGCTAAGAAGAATATAAGAAAAGATTGTCTTGTGTATATTTAAATGTATTTGTGTTGTGATTTGTAGCTTGTAACAATTACTCATCCATATAAGTTATATGTTTATCTAAAGATGATCTGAATTGGCACTGCATTCAACAAAAGTAGTTATTGCTGTTTGTTTTTAGCTAAAGAAGAACAATTTTACAAGACTTCAGTGAACTGTCTCTTTCATCATTGTTACTGTCCCATACATTTTCTTGCTTAAGAAGATGATGCAGTAGGAGGGAGATGTTGCATTATTAATATTTTTTTAAGTTATGTGACATTAATCAATGTTGCTTGTAATCTTTCAGATTAATTTTACAGATGATAGAAATAGCAGAACCTCTTATCTTTATTAATGTGTGATGGGCTTTTTCAGTACCTTTTGACACAGTAAAAGAAGTGATATATTTGTCTTGTGAGGCTATTGAGGTCACGTACCATCTATTAATCTCCCAGTTATTACAAAACACAGCAAAAATGAACAAAAAATTGCTGTTTGCAGTTCAATTGTTAATTAAGGAATACTGAAAGAATTAAAAATTTTGGGCTTAACTTGAATTGTTGAATTTAAGTTGTCCATCTGGCACTTCCGAGTTGTGTATGCCTTGACATCAGTGCATCTCTAGTAAATCGTACGTAAAAGAATTCTTGACAGTTATTAAAAGACAGTCATTATTAAAATGAATGTAACTAAATATGTTAAGGGGCTAAAAGTTCAGTTTGTATTAAATGATCTGAAAAATATATTTTAAACATGGTTGTATAAAGTTTCATTAATATTTTTTAAAAAGAACTGCAAATAGACAATTTGCTTACTTTATTTTTGATTTCATAGAAAATGTCTGAAAGAAGGAAGAAGTGCTGCTGCTACTGAGGCCTGGAATAGGTTATACAAGATAAGAGTACCATCAAGGCAAAACACGAATGGCCCAGGGAAGCCAGCAGATTGATATTCAGGTTTTACATGACCTGCGCCAAAAGTTTCCTGAGGTCCCAGAGGGTGTTGTATCCAAATGCATACTGCAGGTAAGTCTAAATCTACTTAGCTTTGTATTATATTTTTGTAGTGTGATAATTGTTTTTTGTATTGCGACTGTTGTCTTTTATTAATTTTAATAATTGTGTCATTTCAAGTGTTGTGTTCCCTGCAGAAATCCGTGTAATTTTTTTAATTTTAGAAACCAAGATGAACAGACTGATTGAGTAACTGGTTGACTATTTAATCTAGGCTGTTACATTGGTTTGCTCTTTCACTATTTAGCCGGTCAGTGTTATAGGTAATATAAAGTACACATGCAAAGTGTTTGTAAGAAAAGTGAACAGCGTTACAAGTCTTGGGGGAGGGTTTACCTTTGTCTCACTAGATACATTTACGTGAACCTCAATAGCTTGGTTATTACAGAAGCTCAGTTTCTAAAATGCCATGTAAGCTCTTACTCCGATTAATCAAGTTAACAGGGGTAGGTTTCTCCATGGATAACCTGATTATGAGGCCATATAAACCCTTAAACTCAGCTACACTAATTTAAGAGCAATAAGGCAACACATTAAAAATAATGTCCATTACGCAATATGATTACTTTCTAAAGCACTGGATGTAAAACAGGAAGCACATGTACTGGGTTGTTTGCGAGGCTTAATCACACAGCCAAGCAGAGAATAGTTTGCGGAAAAGAGAATCTGGTAACAGACACCTAGAAATAAAGTGTCAGTTTAACTAAACATATTTTTAAAATGCTAGAAAATTATCACAGACCTAATGTTTTAGTTTTGAATTCACAGTAGGCTTTAATGATGTTTAACTTTTTTTGCACAGTTTAATGACATTGAAGCATTTTGATAAAGGTCCAGAAAAGTACATGCATATGTAACCATGGATTTTTAACAAACTAGGTTTCTGTCACGTTAACCTGGTTATGTCTTTACATGGAAATGGTGTCACTGATTAATCTGGTACATCGCATGTTCAGGTTGTCCAGTGAAGAGACTCAACACTAAACAGTACCAATTAAAAAACAGGTTTAATTGTTCAACAATAAACAAAAGATGTGCCTAAAGCTTCCACAACCAGGTAACAATTGGGCCTTTTGAACCAGAAGAAAAGGGCTTTTAAAGGCGGTGATTAGCATGAGCTCAAGCGTGTGCAGAGGAAACTCTGAGTCCAGCTCAGGGCGGCGAAGGAGCAGTACAGAAGAAGGCTGGAGCAGAACTTGCAGAATAACAACATGAAGGAAGTGTGGGATGGGATAAAGATCATCACTGGCTGCAGCTCGAAGCAGGGTGCCTCCATCGAGAGAGACATGGAGAGAGCAAACCAGATGAACAGGTTTGACCACCCTAACCCACTCTCACCTCGGAGTACTGCACCCTCCACCCATCCTTCTGCTGATACCAGCATAGGAAAGAGTTTCCCCCCCACCCACAATTACAGCAGCCCAGTTAAGCAGAGAGCTGAGGAGACTTCGTGCCAGCAAAGCAGCGGGTCCAGATGGAGTATCGCCACGACTGCTGAAGGCCTGTGCATTGGAGCTAGGGAGTCCTCTACAGCGCATCTTCAACCTGAGCCTGGAACAGGGGAGAGTCCCGAGGCTTTGGAAAACATCTTGCATCACCCAAGTCCCAAAGGTATCACATCCTGGTGAGCTGAATGACTTCCGGCCTGTCACTCTGATGTCACATGTGATGAAGACCATGGAGCAGCTGCTGCTTCATCACCTGAGGCCACAGGTCCGCCATGCCGTCGACCCTCTGCAGTTCGCATACCAGAAGAAGGCGGGAGTGGAGGATTCCATCATCTATATGCTACACCGATCCCTCTCTCACTTGGACAGAGGCAGTGGTGCTGTAAGAATTATGCTTCTGGACTTCTCTAGCACCTTCAACACCATCCAACCTCTGCTCCTTAGGGACAAGCTGACAGAGAGGGGAGTAGATTCATACCTGGTAGCATGGATCATGGACTATCTTACAGACAGACTTCAGTATGTGCGTCTCGGGAACTGCAGGTCTGACATTGTGGTCAGCAACACAGGAGCAACGCAGGGGGGACTGTACTTTCTCTGGTCCTTTTCAGCCTATATACGTTGGACTTCCAATACAACTCAGAGTCCTGCCACATGCAAAAGTTCGCTGATGACACTGGGCAGGAGGAGGAGTATAGGAACCTAATCAAGGACTTTGTTAAATGGTGCGACTCAAACCACCTAACAACTGAACACCAGCAAAACCAAGGAGCTGGTGGTGGATTTTAGGAGGCCCAGGCCCCTCATGGACCCCGTGATCATCAGAGGTGACTGTGTGCAGAGGGTGCAGACCTATAAATACCTGGGAGTGCAAGTGGATGATAAATTGGACTGGACTACCAATACTGATGCTCTGTGCAAGAGGGGACAGAGCTGACTATACTTCCTTAGAAGGCTGGCGTCCTTCAACATCTGCAATAAGATGCTGCAGATGTTCTATCAAACGGTTGTGGCGAGCGACCTCTTCTACACGGTGGTGTGCTGGGGAGGCAGCATAAAGAAGAGGGACGCCTCACGCCTGGATAAACTGGTGAGGAAGGCTGGCTCTATTGTAGGCACGGAGCTGGACAGTTTGACATCTGTGGCGGAGCGACAGGCACTGAGCAGGCTCCTGTCAATCATGGAGAAACCACTACATCCACTAAACAGTATCATCTCCAGATAGAGGAGCAGCTTCAGCGACAGACTGCTGTCACTGTCCTGCTCCACTGACAGACTGAGGAGATCGTTCCTCCCCAACACTGTGCGACTCTTCAATTCCACCCGGCGGGGTAACGTTAACATTATACAAAGTTATTGTCTGTTGTACCTGCATTTTTATCACTCTTTAATATTGTTTTTTATCAATATCCTGCTACTGGTGTATGTGAATTTCCCCTTGGGATTAATACAGTATCTATGAATCAATCAATCAACAAGTAAATTGACAAAACTTAATCCCATAGGCGTTGTCAAACAAAACCTGCCATGAACACAGGGGTGGACTTAGGAGGGAAGGGACATATGGGCTTCAACCATTGTTCAGTTTCCATATATCTCCTCAGAGGTAGTAACATGTAATGTCAAAGCTTTGTATAGCCTCTACACAAGACCAAGGAGAAGTGCAAGAGTATACAACAGGTGTATGGATAACCACAAAAAAACATAGAAACAGCACTTGAGTATATGTGGACATTTGCTCTCAAGTAATTTTTCTTAGTCTGGATCCCTGAATATAAAGATCTGTGAAGGTTGGGATGCCTAGATTCTTCCAAAACTCGAATGCAGAATTATCATGTAATGAAACAATAAAGTGTTTCCTAAATTATTTTCATATTTCGAGTGAATTGAGAGCAATCTTTTTACAAGTATATTGGCAAACATTAATTAATGACTGGAGCAAAGAGCAGAACATGCACAGAGGACATCTCAGCAGATTCTCTTTCCAGATCCAACCAGGCCAATGCATTTTCAGCACTGTCTTCTTTCCATTGTCTCAGATTGTAAACATTCACAACCCAGTAGTATATTTGAAAATCTGGCCTCGCCATACCACCTTCTACTTTTGATCTTTATAAGGCTGATTTTTTTAATATATGGTCTTTTTTCCTTCTATATAAATAAGCTGATAACAGAGTCAATCTGTTTATAAAAAGGACTTATTAATAATTATAGAAATATTCTGAAACAGGAATATAACTTACATATTTTAACTGTATTAAATCTGCCTTCTAAGGAGAGGTGAAGCGTTGACCATTCACTGATCTGCTTTTCATTAAACTATCAAAATTTACTTTAAAAAGATCTTTAAGCTTGTTTGTAATTGCACTTTTCAAATACTTAAGCTGTTTTGAAATGGTTAACGAAAAGTCTTCTAACAGCCTTTTCAAGATTGGTATTAAATCCACATGTCTTGTGAAAGTCATTTTACACCTTTATTAAGGTTGGCAAAGATATACAGTGGAACCTCTGGTCACGAACGTCACTGAACACATACAAATCGGGTTACGACCAAAAAGTTCGCCAAACTTTTGCATCCGTTCATGACTACACACTCAGGTGATAAACAAGCCAGTTTCCCTTTCGGTTCTTATGCACCAGTGATTTCTGCATGTGTTCAGTCTCTCCCTGTGCATTCGCTCTGAACTCTTTGTGCTCTATTTCGTTTCCCTTCCGGTTCATACGCGCCGATGATTTCCGCATGTGTTCAGTCTCTCCCTGCAATGTACATCACACAGAGGGACCCTCCCTCAAAACTGTAACCTCCTCTCAACCCAGCTTCCTCCTGTGCTATAGCGGGTCCATAGCTCCCATCAAAAAGGCCAGTTTTAATAAATCACCGCACTTGCGGCTTAGCAAGGGGGCATGGTGGTGTGTGGCCGAAGCGGTTCCTGAGGAGTTAGTGATGTGGGCGTTTCTCACCTAAGTGCACAGGTGAGAAGCGGTCCGCATGCGTAATTGTTCCCAGGAGCTGCTGATTGCTACGACTACCACGTCCTCTTCATAAATAGATGCGCAAGTCGGCTAAAGGGAAAAAGAAGAGAACAGGAAAGAACGGGAGGTTTCAGGAGAAGGCAGGAGCAGAAAGCCGGTGCAGGAGACAGAGAGAGATGGGTACACCTTTTATTGGTCTGGTCATTCTGAAGGCTGTCATACTGAGAGAGTAGCTGTTGCTGTGGCTAATCGACTCCTTCCAATGGTGTCAGATGTCACTCCTTTCAACGAGCATATTTCTTTTTCTTTTTAGACTTTTTCATTTCCGGCGCCACATCCGAGTGGCAGCCTTTTCCAGCAGCTCGACTCTTCAGTTCCACCCGGGGGAGTAAATGCTACATTTTTTTTTTTTTTTTTTTTTTTTTT
>JANRMT010062791.1:100138670-100241123 GCA_026402145.1 Polypterus bichir lapradei | reverse complement strand
TATGTATATATGTGTATATATATGTATATATGTATATATATGTATATATATATATATATATGTATATGTATATATGTATATGTGTATATATATATATACATACATATATACATACATATATGTATATATGTAGACTCAAACCCATTATGACAGCAGCAATCCAAGCTGTGAGAAAACAGTAAAAAGGAGGCGTGTCAGACGTCGTGGTACATTTTCTGATGCAGCTAGACGAAAACAACTTCGTGACGCTGCCGCCAAATACACAAAACAATTACTTTGACAATCATGTTACATTATTTTTAAAATGTTTCCTTTTCTTTTTCATAACTTCTTTAACACACGACATCGATGCGAAGCGCGGGTATTTTGCTATATATATATATATATAGAGAGATATAGATATAGATATAGAGAGATATATAGATATATATAGATATAGATATATAGATATAGATATGAGAACAACACTCATATCAATGACAAAACAATTACATTAACAATCATGTTACGTTATTTTTAAAATTTTTCCTTTTCTTTTTCATACCTTCTTTAACACACTACTTCTCCACTGCGAAGCGCAGGTATTCTGCTAGTTCAAGAATGTAACTGAAGAAAAAGAAATTATTCAATTTACATGTTGCTGTCAATGTGTAAAAACCTATGCCCAAATATCAACACAAAGCAGACATGTCCACTTGGCTGGTGCACAGGTAAGAACTGCTGTCTCATAATCAAGAGACTGCGGGTTTGATCCTGGGTCCTCCCTGAATTTATTTTAATTGTGAGCTGGTATTATTATTACTATTATATAATAAAAACATACATATGATTTGAGTGTGTTACACGAAACTTGCCTCTCCCTGTCTTAGTTGATGGCATTTATCTCCATTCTTTTCACAAGAGCAGCAAAGACCAAAGTTGTTGCTATGGTTGATGCCTGTTCAGAACTATTTGATGTACCTGCCTGAAATCAGAAATATCATGCCCCATGGCCACTATCACAGTATAGTATGGCACTTGCACTTTAATAACAAAGACACCTGTGCAGAACATGTAAAAAAAAAAAAAAAAAAAAAGATTTGGTGTGATCAGTGTTTTGAGTTCCTACCCAAGGCAACATATTACTGTTATTAAGCAGCTGTTTCCAACCAAGGTCCGTTGTCCTTTCTTGCAATGCAATCAAACAAGCCTGACAAATTTGGAATAAACTTTTGGATTGCAGCAGATTTAGAGACAAAGGACATGTGCAATGCCACTCCTTATTTAGGAAAATATCCCAGTCGTCCCACAGGGGAAAGACATTCTGAGACACTGGTCATAAAGCTTATTGAGCTGTTTCTGGATAAAGGCAGAGCCGTACCAACAGACAAATTTCTTTACATAGCTTTTGCTGGCAAATAGACTGCTGCATCACAACAAAACTCTGCCTGGCACCATAAATAAAATGGGTCAGGAACTTTACCTGCAGCTAAAGTCACTTCAGTACATGAGCAATTCTCCACGCTGGTGTTTAGATCTGGCAGTGCTGTGCTGATGGTGTTTGCACCCAAAAAGAAGTCTGTCTGCATTCTCAGCACCATGCATCATAATGTGGAGATTGAACAAGATCGAAAAAAAAACATGTTCAAATGACAATTCACATTCAAATTACATAGCGTTTTCAAATAATGACAGTTTCATGCATGGATGTGTGTGTGCATGCACAACAGAGAGCAAGAGAGTCAGAGACAGATTTGATGTCATTCAAGTGGTTACTGGAATATAAAATAAACACTTTAGTAAAAGTATAATGAAACAAGTATGCATTTATTCAAGAATAAAACTGAGTAAAAATAAAAACTTCAAGTGACGACAAGATACCAAGAAGACATTCACCAGTGTTTGTGTGTCTGCTTATATTGCTTCAGCAATATCCTTTTACAAATATCAAACATTTACACCAGGTGTTACAGACTCGAATAAAATGAATGTTTTTAATATATAATAGCAATAATAATAGCAGCTCACTACTCAAAATGGTAAATGTGGGGAGGAACCAGAATCGAACTTGCAACCTCTTGATTATGAGACAGTAGTTCTTACCTGTGCACAAGCAAAGCAGACATGTTTACTTTGTGTTGATTGATATTTAGGCTTCGGTTTTTACACATTGACAGCAACATGTAAAACGAATAATTTCTTTATCTTCAGATAAATCTTTGAATGACTTCATCTACCTCAGTGGGGGATGAAATAGCAGGCTGCTTGATGCCAGTGCTGTTTAACACAAGGAAATTTAAGGTGGCCCGGCATTACAAATATATTCGTAGGCTTCAGGGATTCTAGTGTTAATAAAAAATAAATTGCTAGCTTCAAAGGCGCTTTTACCATTTTTCATATATAGGCTTATTATAACACTCAGACTTGTGTCATTGTACTAATCTGTATATCTTACAAAATAATTACAATAACAATTTATAGACATTTGTAAAACACCTTTCCCTACCATGTAATATTATTAAGCCGTTTCCTTTCTTAATTTTTCGAGGTGGTATACAGCGCCTCCAATTAGACTTCAGTGTAGAAAAAGTAATGCCTGACCACTAGACAGCAACCTAACTTCTTTATCCCTTACAAATAAGTCCATGTTTGTAGTTATTAATTTATATTTTTTAGACTGGTACTTTCACAGTGTAAAAAACTGAAAACATAACTACATTTTGAACAACTAATTTAATATGGTGAGTTATTGAAGCTGTTTTTTCTTCACAGAAATAAAAGTGTATTAGATAATGATCACAATAAGCTCTACAGTCTGCCAAGATGACAGAAAAGGGTAAACCTCTTCATTAATAACCTTGCGGCCACCAAATAAATTTTTAGTACAATGTCAGCAATCATTGTTTCTCAAAATAGCTTGTTAAAACTGAAAAGAAACTGTTTGCCTGATTTCAGCAGATCAAACAGATAGTTACTAGGGTGAGATGAGTCTATGATGATTCTGCTTGCTCTGGGCCTGCATCTCCTGGTATAAATATCCTACAGAGATGGTAGAGCAGATCTGGTGTAGCGTTCCAGCGCCCAGATCACTCTCTATAGTTCCTTAATGTCCTTACCCTAACTGTTCCCAAACCAGGAAGTGATGTTCTAAAACAAGGGGCTTTCTATAGCACCAGAGTAAAAATTCCTTGGGATTCACTAGAAACCCGAAACTTCCTCAGCTGTCTGAGATGGCTGGCACAAATGTGTCTGTCTTTGGATAAATATGGTAAATTAAAGGAATACTCCATCCAAAATATATTTTTTAATCTGTTGTTTACCCCATGTAATTTGTAACAATGGATGAGAAAACTTTATTTTCATGTTTTCTCAAAGAAGGGAAATAACATTTCTGATAAATCAGTAGCCTATGGTGATCAGCACTGAACAACATATCAAAAACATCCAGGAAAATCAATCTAATATTGCTCATATTGCATAATCCAATTCAGAAGCATGACTGAAGAAATAACTTTTGACCAGTGAGTAAGGAAGCAAGGCTGGTCTTCAATTCAAAACCGGGCTTCCTGATTGTGTACTACTTTCACAGTATTTTAGCAAGAAATACATGCATTTTGCAAGTTGTGAGTCTACAACTAGATCCGGGGTTGCCAACTTCAGTCCTGGAGGATCACCCTGGCTGCAGGTTTCCATTCTAACCCTTTTCTAAATGAGTGACCTGTTTTTGCTGCTAATTAACTTCTTTTGAATTCATTTTAATTGACTTGCTCTTGAAGACTCAGACCCCTTAATTGTTTCTTTTTCCTTAGTTAGTAACCAAACAATAATGATATACAAAATGAGCCAAAACAACTGGTGTGCATCACACAATATCTGAAAATAAAGAAAGATGAAGGTCTCAGGAATGTTGATCTGCTTAGGTCCACAAAACATTTTAACAGTGCTCTTAGAAAAGAGGAAGTCAGCAATTCTCAGAAATGTCTGCTATTGTACAATGAGAGCAGCAACAAGCCATGGAATTAAAGAACGGGTTTAATTAACAACAAGAATTAGCGCCTCATTGTATTTTTTGTGAAGTATTCCACTGTTGGCAGCATTATTCGAGTGATTCATTTACTTTTGAGGTTTAAAAGTGGCAGGTTGCTATAGGCGTACTGTCCGCTTTAATGAGGAACTGCTTAGGACTCCATTCATTCTGAGCAGTACATACATTGTGTGTTGAAATGTTTGCACTCTTTGCTAAAACCTTCTGTGTACTGAAATGTATATGCTGTAATCACATATATTAAACGTTTATTAAATTGATTGTAACAGACTGCCACTGTGCTTACAATTTAAATTTGATAGATATGCCATTTATATAATGTTTTTTGCTGTGTGTTTCTGAAGGTATTTTTGTTTGTGCCTCTTGCTCTTCTGTTTTCCAATTGTTCTGTGTGTTTTTATTTGAAGCATGTTCTCCTTTAATTAGCTCAAAATGACCATTTGAGTAGTCCTATTAAAATTAAGTATACAGTAATCCCTCGCTATATCGCGCTTCGACTTTCGCGGCTTCACTCCATCGCGGATTTTAAATGTAAGCATATCTAAATATATATCACGGATTTTTCGCTGGTTCGCGGATTTCTGCGGACAATGGGTCTTTTAATTTATGGTACATGCTTCCTCAGTTTGTTTGCCCAGTTGATTTCATACAAGGGACGCTATTGGCGGATGGCTTAGAAGCTACCCAATCAGAGCATGTATTACATATTAACTAAAACTCCTCAATGATATACGATATGCTTCCCACGCGGTGCTTGATTGTTTGCTTGTCTCTGCCTTTATCTCTCTGACATTCTCTGTGCCTGACGAAGGGGGTGTGAGCAGAGGTGCTGTTTGCACAGAAGCTGTTTGCCTGGACGCACCTCTAAGAAATGCCGTGCTTCCAAAAGCAAACATTGATTTTTTGATTGTTTGCTTTAATCTCTCTCTCTCTCTGACGTTTTCTGCGCCTGACGGAGGAGATGTGAGCAGAGGGGCTGTTTGCACGGAGGCTGTTTACTTAGAAGATAAAGATACAGACGCTCCTCTAAAAAATGCTGCTTTATCGCGGTGGGACATACTTAAAAGCACAGAAGCACCTATTGATTTTTTGATTGTTTGCTTTTCTTTGCGAGCGCTCTCTCTCTCTGAAATTCTCTGCTCCTGAAGAGAAGATATGTTTGCATTCTTTTAATTGTGAGAAAGAACTGTCATCTCTGTCTTGTCATGGAGCACAGTTTAAACTTTTGACTAAAGGTTGTTATTTCATGTCTAGAGGGCTCTAATAATGTTAACCGTGTAGGAGAGTTTATAAGGGCTTAAAATATATAAAAACAACCATACAATCATATGGTTTCTACTTCGCGGATTTTCATCTATCGCGGGTGGTTCTGGAACGCAACCCCCGCGATCGAGGAGGTATTACTGTATATTACAATATAGTCAAAGATAGGTTAATATTCTACATGCTTACAATGTGCATTTGAACTTTCTATTCTTTATTACATTTATGCTATTAATATTTTTACCTTTTTCCTCTTGATGCATATGTAAAACATGAAGTGCTTATGACTCTGTCTTTCTTAAAAGTTCTATATGAAAACTGAAACAAATGTGACTCTTAATAACACAGCCCTTTACAAAAACAGGATTCTTGATTTGTACAAAGTGGATTGATCAAAGTGAGAGCAAAGCCAGGAACTCCTAAGAAAAACCCAGATAGAATCACTTACGATTACTTAAAAATCATCAAATACAGTCATTAATACAGTGCCCTCCATAATGTTTGGACATATCTTTTCTTGATTTACACTTCTGCTCCAGAATTTAAAATTACAAATCAAACAATTCCGATGTTATTAAAGGGCACATTGCAGGCTTTAATTTACTATAGGCGTTTGTATATGTTTTGGTCACACCATGCAGAAATGACAGAAGATGTTTGTGATTATTTAGGTGTGTTTTGTTAGTTCATTAGTGCAGGCATGAGATACCCAGGCTTCCACCTACAGACACCTTTTGGAGTCTGTAGTTGCCGTTGTTCATCATGAGGGCAAGAGTTGTGCCAATAAAAGTAAAACAGGCCATAATGAATCTGGAAGAAAAAAAAAAATTTAGAGACATTGGTAAAACCTTAGGATTACCTAAATCAACTCTCTGGAATATCATTAAGAAAGAACACACTGATGAGCTCAGTAATTGCAAAGGGACTGGCAGGCCAAGGAAGATATGACAAAAGAATTCTCTCTGTGGTAAAGAAAACCCCCCAAACGCCTGTCCAACAGATCAGAAACTACCTTCAGGAGGCAGATATGTATGTGTCGGAGACTGCTTGCCACATACAACTTCTTGAGCAGAAATAGAGCTCACGCTGCAAGATGCAAACCAATAGTTGGCCACAAAAACAGGATAGCCAGATTACAGTTGGTAAAAAAAGTACTTAAGAGCCTGCAGAATTCTGGGAAAAGGTCTTTTGGGCAGACGAGGCAAAGATGAACCTGTATCAGAGTGATGGCAAGAGCAAAGTGTGGGTATGAAAAGGAACTGCTCAAGATCCAAAGCATACCACCTCATCTGTTCAACATGGTGGTGGGAGTGTTATGGCTTGGGGAAAGTACGGCTGCTACAGGTATTGGCACACTTATCTTCATTGATGATGTACAGTCCCTTCCAAAAGTATTGGAATAGTAAGGCCAATTATTTTGCTTTTGCTGTGCACTAAAGACATTTTTATGTGAGATCAAAAGATGTATATAAGAAGAGAGATCAGAGTTTCAGCTTTTATTCCATAGTATTTACATCTAGATATGTTAAAACAACTTGGAACATAGCACATTTTGTATGAAATCACCCAGTCTGACACAAAATGTACCATTGATAAAGTAAATAGAGAACAGCTTTTGTGATGGTTGTTTTTTATGTTTGTTTACACACTGGACTTGGATAATGTAACAACTGACCTTGAAGTAAAGCTTTTCATGTCACCATGGCCTGCACCGTTGTTGACACTTACTGTGCCTGATATAAATGCAACAGTCACTGCTGATACAGAGAACTGCAAATGGGTGAAATGTGCATTAAGCCTTCAGAAACAACTTATGAACAGAGAGATCAAAAGGTTACACATGGGCAGAGCTTACTTTTTGCCAAATTTTAGACATGTATTCTTCACCTGAACAGTATGCAGGTGGTGGAAGAATAGTAAGAAAGGGTAAACAATTACTGTAGAGAAGAACTAAACAAACATTTTCAGTGTATGTGGGTGTATATTATTTATTAATCCATTCTTATGTGTACACAGACTAAACAATATGCATGTTGTTAATTACGTATACATAAGTAATAACATTTTTGTGCAAATGAAATTTTGAAGCTTCTTCCTTAGAACCTAAGACCACCTTAGCCAACTTAATTTTTGTTTATTACCTCTAATGATGATGACTTGCATGGAAATAGAAATCTGATCAAACAGTTTTAACATGTTTGCATGTACATTTGATATGCTCAGGATAACAGTAATACTTGAATCTCCATAACTAGATGCACATTGTTTTTTAATTTCTTTAGAATTATACTGTTTAAAGTTATTTTTGAAATGAATTTGAATAATTATGTAATAGAGCTGAACTAGAAGTATAGTCATAAATTAAGAAATCATCACATAAGCTATGACTAAGATGACGTATATTTTTCTCCAGCAGAACAGAGATCAATTACCAAAGCACCAAAGACTGTACAGGACACAGAAGAGGATGAAGGTGCTCAGTGGAGCTGTACCGCCTGTACTTTCCTGAATCACCCAGCCTTGATCCGCTGTGAACAGTGCGAGTTTCCTCGGCATTTCTGAGCCAACAGGCACTTAAACCAATTTTTGGTTTCCTTTGTCTATTTTGGTAGAGCAAAAGTCTCAAAGGAGTGGAATCTTTTTATGTTCTCCAGTAAGATATGGACAGGGTGGGGTTCACATCCTTTTATAAAAATCTTTGGTAAGCTGTCCACTGAAGACTTGACTGGATAGTGTTTACAGTTAAAAGTGTACTTAAACCCATAAAGCTGATAATACCTCAACTTTTGGTTGACGGCAGTTAAGGAAACCAGTGCAGGACCAGGCTCTAAAACACATGTAAGAAATCAATTAAACTGTTCCTATGCTGCATCTACAGTCAATCTCAGTATTACCTACAAATCCCTTCTGTTTCAGCCAATGAAGTATGGTGCCGAAATATCCATCTTATTTTTTCCACAGTCCTGGAGCCAAGATTCCAGGAAGGAGATTCCACTGCTACACTACATAAAAATGGGAAAACTGCATTTTGGTTACTTTGACTATGTTAAATGTTTTCGACAAGATGAAAAAGGAAAGATTATTATCACTGGTACTATTTTTTTATGTCCCCTTTGTTGATTGTCTCCACACAGAATCACAACCTTTCACTCTAAAAATACAAATGAAAACTGCATGTTTTGTCTGATCATTACACATTGACAAATACCCCGACGCTTTTCTTAACTGTACATAGTTTTAGAGCCTGCTTTACGGTGACTTTTGATTTCTACACGCTGAGTTTATTGTATGTTTTGTATGTATAGTATAATAGACTTAATAACTAACTTTTCCGTTTTTAAACCAGTAAGCCTGATGATGTCCCTTTAAGCTTTTTTCCTTTATTTGTGAGAAGTGAAGCCTTAAATAAAAAAAGAAGAGCAATAAGGTTAAACTATGCAGGATCTTGCCTTTTCTGCTCTGTTTGATTGTACTTCCACTTGAGTTCTTCAGATAAAGCAAAGGTACAGTTAGGAAATAAATGTCTAACGGCTGTTAAATGAAATTTCTTTAATTACATCAATCATTGTGTGTTACAAACAAAACTCTGTGCTTAACAGCTTGCGTTGTGGACTTTTATCCTCAGCCACCATGGTCACTGATGCATGTAAAATGTTGCACTATTAGTGTATGTCTGTTACTAGCTTGGACAGAGCATTGCATTATTTGCACCTAGCTCTCAAAAAGCTCATCATAGACGAGAACCACTAGGATTCATCCTTGCACTTCCCTGCTCATCATCACCCTTTCTGGAAAAGCTGAGGGGATCATTTTTATATTCTTCTTTTGGGCTATTAGTTAAAAGGTGCATTGCTTGGTTTGCAAAGTCACAGAATTCTCCAACAATTGTACATGTGAATCTTGTCGTGCCAGGCATCCTGCCACCACCCAATTTCTTATCAATAAAAGCAGAGAAAACGGTTCCAATTCATACTGCACCTATTTGGTTTAGAAGCTTCACCACACTTGTAAGCAAAGTGTTAACATCTGCTAAAGAGCTAGATGTTAAACCTTAAGGCGACGTGTACCAGTCACTTAACTCACTGTATGTAAACAACTGTAATGTATGCCAGTGTTTTAAATCTCCATGGATAAAATAACTGTCTAGATATACAGCATTAATAAATACAAAAATTATGGTTCCACAATGTGGCCAAAAAGTTAAGACTTTAAAATTGTGTGGAAACCTGTTTGCTTTAGTAAAAATCTCTTAACCTGCCTGTGCTCCAGTACTTGGAGGAAAAACAAATGATATAGTAACATATCAGGCACAGAGCTGCACAAATAAAAATGAGAGAGTTCTTTAAAAGCATACTGTATTCTTGAACTTGCAGAAAGAATCTTTGGAGACTTTCCAAATCAAAATTCTGACTTTATTTTCAAAGGAATTTAAATCCCATCAGTGACCTCCTGTAATTAAAGAGAGCTGTTACCCTGCAAAAGCTTGGGACAGCAAGCTACACAATGGCACTCCAAGAGGCAAGCACCTCAGATGGGTAAACCCGATGGCATCAGACAGTCACCTGCAAAGGTTTTATTACCATATGATCCAAGACTCATGCAGGAAAACAGCTGATCCTGCTTTTTCTTGACTATCTGTGTATTACTGGAGCATTGCACTTCAAATCACCTAAGGATAGTATCATCATAAAGGAGCACAGTTGGTGCCTTGATGTACTGGTAAATTGTCATTTAAAAAGAAGTATGGAAAATTGAACAAAGCTGTTAAGTCCTAGCAGCACATATCATATGTTCTCGATTACAGGTGAAGCTAGTCCTGCCATAGTTTGATATCCACTAAGTCTACAAATTACTGTTGGACAGTGTGACACTCTGATTCTGAATCAACTACTACATTTACCAAGAGGGCAGGCTAATTGTATGATTTAAAAAGTGTAAATCTTGCAACAAAATCGGATAATAAATTACAGAGAGAGAAAAGATACTGGGATCTTTGTAAGAAACAACAGACACATCTGAGAACTTGGGATTTTCACAATCTTGTTGGTTTGTGAAACTATTAATGAAATGAATGCACAGTACAATCTCTAACCATCAAAAAGTTAAGAGATCTGAGTTTCTGGACTTTTGGGATTTTTTTTGTGTTGTATCATGCACACATTGACCCAAATGGTAATCTTTTTTTTTTTTGTTCAAATTGTATGTTTGTTACTTCCATTTTGCAATTGAAAAATTTTATCAATCAGAACTAAACTGTGCAACTACAGTAAGTGATGAACTACCTAAAGTCCACCATTAGTGGCAAATGTCACCTCAGTTGGTCCAATGGCTGATCTTTTGCCAGGCATACTTTTGTCACAAGCCTTAACGAGCAAAGGTGAACAACTTAGTGTAAAGCAGCTGCCTGTGTGTTCATTTTACTTCTTGAGAATGATGACGGCTTACCTTTAAAGCAGACAGACTACATTATATAAGTGCGCAAACAGAGTCCTTGTCAATGATTTGTTAGTGTACTGCTGGGCAGGGACAACAACAAAAACATTTATTTATATAGCACATTTTCATACAAACAGTGTAGCTCAAAGTGCTTTGCAAAATGTTTAAGAGAAAGTTAAAAGAAAAAAAATGATTAGGTAAGAATACATAATAATTAAAGAAAAAAATACATCTTATTCTATGTTTTATAAGATTGTATACTGTATCATGATATAGACAATATGTGATATACTGAGATTTTTAGATGAATCATAAGTGATATTTGATGTTTTCTAATATTACATGTAAATCCTGTAATGTCCGCATTTATTTATTTAAAGAGACTAGCCATTCCCCACAGTTCTGCTCACTTAGTAGTGAAACAGGACAAACTTTAAAAATCAATAAACAAAAAGGTATTGCCAGCTAAGCGGAGGTAAGGTACTCTCCAAAACACAGAGAGAGACTCACTCCCCACTCCTAACCTCACGCTTCCCCCTCACCTTGGCCCGCAGCCTCTGTCTCAGATTAGCGAGAATAAATCACTCCTGCAAGCATACTATGATTCTTAGTGCGATGAGAGAAGTCGCAAAATCAACTAGCATGTTCAAGCAAATCCTAGAAAAAAAACTCAATCTAAATCCATTAAGTACTTCTCTCATTTGCTAGCTAAGCAGTAGTTCTGCTCATGAAGAGCTGACAGACAGACATTGTTTTATATACTGTATATATATATATATATATATATATAGAGAGAGAGAGAGAGAGAGAATTCAGTTCTATTGATTTCAAAGAGACAATGGAAACTTAAATTATATTTGAAAAAGTATTTTAGGAGAATTGAGTTTGCAAGCCTTTTATATATAATGGGAGAAGATAAAGTAAGTAAATCATTGGGTTACGGTGTGAGGAACCTTCAGAACTGGCTGACATTAAGAGTGGTGTTCCACAGGGATCGGTACTTGCAGATACAAGTTTATAGATGGTGCCAAGCTAGGTGGATTGGCAGATAATCTAGAATATGTTGAACTATTACACAGGGACTTCGACAGCATACAGGCTTTAGGCAAATTAAATTTTATTTGGTAAATGTAAAGTATTATACATAGGAAGTAAAAAGTCAGGTTTCAATACATAATGAGAGTTCTGAAAATCAAAAGTACACCTTATTACAAAGATTTAGGAGTCATAGTGGGCTCACTATCAATATCAGCTCCCAGTGTTCAGAAGCTAACCAAATGTTACGTTATATAACACAATGTGTGGAGTACAAGTCCAAGGAGGTTATGCTCAGCCTTTATAATGCACTGGTGAGGCTTCATCTGGAGTACTGTGTGCAGTTTTGGTCTCCAGGCTACAAAAAGGACATGGCAGCGCTAGAAAAGGTCCAGAGAAGAGCAACTAGGCTGATTCCAGAGCTACAGGGGATGAATTATGAGGAAAGATTAAAAGAGCTGAGCCTGTACAGTTTAAACAAAAGAAGATTAAGAGGTGGCATAATGGAAATGTTTAAAATTATGAAGGAAATTAGTACAGTGGATCAAGATTATTTTAAAATGAGGTAATGAACATGGGGGGGAGGTTTACACAAAGAATCATAGATAATTGAAATAAGATACAAAGTAGTGTGATAGACAGTAGGACTTTAGGGACTTTTGAAGCTAGACTTGAAGTTATTTTAGAAGAATTAAGTGGGTAGGACTAGACAGTTTTTTTCGACTGAATGGCCTGTTCTCATCTAGATTAGTCTAATATGAGCTTGTAATTAAAAGATTATCACTGTATCCTTGAACTGGATTTAGAACACAAATGGTTATAACCTAAACTGTTAACCGCTAATGTTCATAAATTGTGTACATTTAGTTTAAAAGCAAGTGTGCAAAAATCTTGACATTTTTTACAAGACTTTTTTATTACAGATCTTTGCCTTGGCTACCAATGTTAGAACAGTTTACTGTTTTCACAAAAGCTGACAACTAAACAAACATCTAGGCTGAGTGCTTTGGACTTTTCATTGACTGTCGGAAATGTTAAGTGCATTCAGATTGTCATTTCTCATTGTAATTCCATCTCTGAAATGTACACATGACTTAAGAAAGTATTCACAGCGCATCACTTTCTTCACATTTTGTTATGTTACAGCATTATTCCAAAATGGATTAAATTCATTTTTTCCTCAGAATTCTACACACAACACCCCATAATGACAACGTGAAAAACGTTTACTTGAGGTTTTTGCAAATTTATTAAAAATAAAAAAATTGAGAAATTACATGTACATAAATATTCACAGCCTTTTCCATGAAGCTCAAAATTGAGCTCAGGTGCATCCTGTTTCCCCTGATCATACTTGAGATGTTTCTGCAGCTTAATTGGAGTCCACCTGTGGTAAATTCAGTTGATTGGACATGATTTGGAAAAGCACACACCTGTCTATATAAGGTCCCATAGTTGACAGTTCATGTCAGAGCACAAACCAAGCATGAAGTCAAAGGAATTGTCTCGAGGCACAAATCCTTCTGGGGAAGGATACAGAAAAAATTCTGCTGCTTTGAAGGTCCCAATGAGCACAGTGGCCTCCATCATCCGTAAGTGAAAGAAGTTTGAAACCACCAGGACTCTTCCTAGAGCTGGCCGGCCATCTAAACTGAGCGATCGGGGGAGAAGGGCCTTAGTCAGGGAGGTAACCAAGAACCCAATGGTCACTCTGTCAGAGCTCCAGAGGTCCTCTGTGGAGAGAGGAGAACCTTCCAGAAGAACAACCATCTCTGCAGCAATCTACCAATCAGGCCTATATGGTAGAGTGGCCAGACGGAAGCCACTCCTTAGTAAAAGGCACATGGCAGCCTGCCTGGAGTTTGCCAAAAGGCACCTGAGAAACAAAATTCTCTGGTCTGATGAGGCAAAGATTGAACTCTTTGGTGTGAATGCCAGCTGTCATGTCTGGAGGAAACCAGGCACCGCTCATCACCAGGCCAATACCATCCCTACAGTGAAGCATGGTGGTGGCAGCATCATGCTGTGGGGATGTTTTTCAGCATCAGGAACTGGGAGACTAGTCAGGATAAAGGGAAAGATGACTGCAGTAATGTACAGAGACATCCTGGATGAAAACCTGCTCCAAAGCGCTCTTGACCTCAGACTGGGGCGACGGTTCATCTTTCAGCAGGACAATGACCCTAAGCACACAGCCAAGATATCAAAGGAGTGGCTTCAGGACAACTCTGTGAATGTCCTTGAGTGGCCCAGCCAGAGCCCAGACTTGAATCCGATTGAACATCTCTGGAGAGATCTTAAAATGGCTGTGCACCGATGCTTCCCATCCAACCTGATGGAGTTTGAGAGGTGCTGCAAAGAGGAATGGTCGAAACTGGCCAAGGATAGGTGTGCCAAGCTTGTGGCATCATATTCAAAAAGACTGGAGGCTGTAATTGCTGCCAAAGGTGCATCGACAAAGTATTGAGCAAAGGCTGTGAATACTTATGTACATGTGATTTCTCAGTTTTTTTTTTATTTTTAATAAATTTACAAAAACCTCAAGTAAACTTTTTTCACGTTGTCATTATGGGGTGTTGTGTGTAGAATTCTGAGGAAAAAAATGAATTTAATCCATTTTGGAATAAGCCTGTAACATAGCAAAATGTGGAAAAAGTAATGTGCTGTGAATAATTTCAATACTTTCCGGATGCAATGTACCTAGAAGCAGCAGTCTTTCTAATTGATGCAAGTATTACATTAGAAATAAAACTGTTGAGTTCAAAGGCAATGAATTTAATTTCATATAATTTTTGAAATGTCATGCTAGTGTCGCAATAGCTGTGACATATTTTGTTATATCTGTGGAGAGATCACTTTGAAAACACAGAAAAGGAGAATGACAGCACTTAAAAAGAAGGAATATGAGTTATACTTTGGGTGCAAAATTGGTGACCAGGACAAAGTATGGGCTCCTCAAATATGTTGTTCAGTTTGCTCTACCAGTCTGTGAGTTTAGCTGAAGGTTGTGCATCCATCCATGCCATTTGCCATCCCGGTGATATGGAGGGAGCAAAAGGACCATGTAACTACTGATTTCTTTCCAAGAACAGGAAGTTTATTGAATACCCAAACCTTGCCTCTGCAATGAGAGCAGTGCCACACGGCAAAATTGTTTCTGTTCCAATACTGCCAGAGGTGTGGACCCTGGAGAACAAGGACAAGGAGAGCTGCTGATGATCCAGATTTCAAGCCATCAACATCCTCCTTTGATTTCTCAGGCAGAGTTTGACAATCTTGACAGAGACTTGGATTTTCGAAGAGTCTGGCAGAACTGCTTGGATCAAGGTTGCAAGGATAGAACATGTTGTCACCAGGTACAAAAACGTCAGTACTCCGCCACCATTATGAAGACTGGACAAAATTCTTCAGACAAGATGACAGTCTGAACCTTTTGCAGTGGCGTAGATGGATTGATTTCTGCTTTCAGATGTGGACATGATCCAATTGATTGGCAACTGTTTATTGACTCATCATTGTTAAACTTGAAGGCCATTTTGCTGCACAATGTCAATTTCCTGTCCTGTTGGACATGCCATTGAAGGCCACTTATGAAAACATGCAGTTGTTGCTGAAGCACGTTCAGTACTCGACATACAACTGGAATATATGCAGTAATCTGAAGGTGGTTGCAGTTTTACTCGGTCTGCAGCTTGGATACACCAAGTACTGTTGTTTCCTTGGCGACTGGGACAGCTAAGCAAGAGATCCACATCTGGCCACCTTGCAGGAAATTGGTTCCAAGGCAAAAAAAATGTTGCACATGACCCAATGGTTTATCCGAATAACCACTTTCCTCTACCTTCACACATCAAACACTTTGTTAAGGCAGTGAACAAGCAAAGTGAAGCCTTTCCATACGTGACAGATGTTTCCACGTATCAGTGATGCCAAGACAAAAGAAGGTGTTTTTTTGGCACCACCTTCAAGAATGTAATTTCTAACTTTCTAGGCAACTACAAGGCACGAAACTACGTCAAACAGGATGAAAGTCTGCTCCAGGCATACAACTCGGTGAACTGCAACATGTCGCTAAGATGCATTTTCTTCAATCCCGCTCGATTACAGCTAACCTCCGGGCCTTCAGTGACAAATAAGGTGAAAGGTTTCACCAAGACATTGTCAACATAGGGAAACACTACCAGGGAAAGTGGAGTCCATGCATGCTGGGAGACACTGTTGGACACTGATACGCAAAGCATCAGACAGTGACTACAAATGAAAATCTGCAGCAAAACATTTCCATTTTTCTCTCATGTTGGTTACATTGCAATATCGTAATGTAGGCCTTTGCCACTGGAGACGTTACAATGTTAAATGCGTAGCTGCAGTTTTCTTGACAACACTATGTGATACAGAAATTACAAATAAATGTTTGTATTCAGAGTGTAAAAATCTGTTGGTTTCACCAAAAACTGCAGTTGCCCAACAGACGTTCAGTTTTATTTATTCTTGTTGTTGTTGCCTCTCTCTTGCATTTCACTCCTGAAATAAACTTAAGTACATACATACATTTTCATACCACCTTCTTCCAGTGCTAGCGGCAGGGCGCACACATACACCTGATTGGACACAATGTCCAATCAACCTAAGCAGCACACGTTAGGCAACCATGCAGGAGGAGAATTTGCATACTTTGGAACTGTGTTTGAAGTTGGAATTACAGGCAGCTGTTTATTTTTTATGGTGATACAGTAGCATTTGATTGAAGAGTGGGGGTTTCCCCAGGAAACTTCTAACACCACAAAACAAGTACATTCTAGAAAAGAGCAGTACCCCATAAAATTGAGTTTCTCAATACAGTGACATTCAATCGAAGAGTGCTTGTCCTTGTGTAACTTTGAGCATGCAAAACAAGTCTATTTGACAGAAGAGGGGTATCCTATTAAATTATGAGCAGTGCAAAATAAAGTGATGTTTGATTAAAGTGTAGCAGGGGGAAGAAGATCCACATATGACATTTCAAGCAGCGCAGGTACATAGGTGGGACATTTAATAAAAGCAGATTAACTGAGCTGTGATGTGCTGCTTCCCTTGAGGTATACATGTACTAATCACATATTTTAATGATGAAAGAGAGCAGACAATGTGGACAGTTAAGATTTATTTAAAACAAGACTCTCTTCTTTTCAGCAGGACAATGCCGGTTTTAAAACCCTTTCATACTTTGATGAAGTACAAGTTTAAAAGTTGCTCCAATCCACCAAGCCTGATCTACCTGAAGCTCTCCTTCTAAACTTTCAACCACTTTGCTTAATTGAGGGAGTCAGTATAGTAATAGCTTTTCTTTACTGAACACTTTTAACAACTTCACAAACAATAAAAAGCAACTGCCACTGTTTAGAAGAATATAAAAATCCACAATATTGTGGTGCAGAAAGAAAATGTCATATCAAAAGACATGGGCTGGGAGTACATCTTATTGACACGGGTGCTGTATAAAAGTCCTAAATAATGCTTGTATCTGAGCAAGGGATTGAAGGCCTGATTAATGTTGGGGCAACAGAGGACTGGTGCAGTGTGACTTGAGTGCTTTATGTGAGCACAATGGTTTAAGAAAGGCATCATGCACCTCAGGCTCCATACCTGACTCATGGTGCTTAAATGGAGAATTTCATCAATTTTTGCCTTGCATTATAAAAATGCTGCCTAAGAGGTCTAAACCACCCAAGAAGTGGATTAAGAGAGCTCAGACATGAGTAGAAGGACTGGATTTCCTTTTTCAACTGTGGCACAACACTGCCTCAAATAGATGAAATGCTTGCTAGAGGCATGAAGGACAAACATATCAATGGCACTAAATGAGTAAACTAACTTGGACTACATAACATTCTTTTTGATTACACCAGAGAAAGTCCGTTTCGGTGCTTGGACCTCAAACGTTATGCTACAAATGTGAATGGTGGACTTTCAGAAAACACCCGCTGTGCACTGAACTTTGAATGTGCCTCAAACGTGCATGCAGCACTGTGCAACTCTGAACGTCACTTCATAACCATAACTGACTGTTCCTATTCATATTTGTGACTTTGGTTGGACAGTCACTGTTGTCCACTAGGATGAAGTAAATTTATTGGTGTGTGATTCTGCAATATCTAAACACCTAATGATTGGTAGTCTTGAAGCCTAAGCAGTACTTCATGGAGAGATGGATTTTGGATCTTCATAGGGTGAAATGTCCAAGAGGAAGGGGAGAAGTGTGTACTTTATATTCTAGGTGTCGAGCACACCTGAGGACATGAACAAAACGAAAACGAGAACTTGCTTGTGATTGTGTCACTGCCCATCAGTAAACCTGGGTAATCAGCATCAGGGAGCCAAGAGTCGATCCTGGCCACACTGGAAGCAGCAAAGGACCCCAGGGGCTTTTTTGGTACTGAATTAACTGGAGCATTGTAGGTACTGCCATGTTGCACAAAATGAAAAATTGAAGGCCCCACAGTATTTCGGTGATCACCAAGCAGCTTAAAACTATTAACTTAAAAGAAAGTTTTATTTGATGAGACTTTTAAAACACAGCTATCAACCGATGGCAAACAAACCAGAACACAAAACGCTTACTGCTGCAGTTTCTGCCAAGGCATCGTCACAAAACTTTGTGCCATTCCTGCATCAACAGACATCTTTGAAGCAGGAGCTCCCACATAGTAAATACGGAACATTTTCAATTACTTTCATGTAAGCCTAAAGGTGGGAACTCAAAGGAAAAGCATACAGTAAGCCTTACCAGACCAGCAAAACCACACAATCCAAAAATGATGCTACAGGTGTCACTTACATATTGGTGCTCCATCCCAAGAATTTCCACACACTCACTGAAGAACAATCAGAGAAGCTCAGCAACTTCAACGCCTACTTCATCTTCTCACCTTAGCTTTGCTTTACTCACATGACTCACCCTCACCCAGCTTTGCTTCCCGATTTCTCTCATGTGCTTACTACACTTTAGGCACACACATAATGAAGGAGCCCAAGGGCCGTGCCTCTAGATTTTATGGTTCTTCTCTGAAGATTTCAGTTGGTTTTTCTGTCCAGCTTGGCGTGGTGCAGTGGGTCCGCGGCTCTGAATGAAAGGCCAGTTTTTAAATAATGCATTTGGCCGGGTCAGTCTCAATGGGCACGGTCGTACAGCTGTTAATGAGGTAATTGGGGTGTGTATGTGGCGGTGCGATCGTTCTCAATTGCCTAATCAGCTTCCTGCAGTGCATGATTGAGGCCCATGGAGCCGTATAAGTACAGGCCGGAACAGGATATCAGAATGAAAAAGATAGAAAAAAAAGGGTAGAAAGGCTATGAGAGTGAGAGTGGGGGCAGTGAAAGAGAGTGGACGATCCAGCCAGCTTAAAGAGAGAGGTCAGCACGGTCAGGGGTCTCGTGTGGAGTGAAGGATCGGTGCTCAAGGGACGGATCTCGCCCACTGACAATGTGGAGGAGTGGGTGTGATCGAGGTGGTGTCCTCCCTAGGGATCCGAGGGATGACTACGTGTGCGAGAAGGAAGCCTGGAGGACAACCGACCCTGAGCGGCCTGGTAGACTCCGGCAGAGGCAGTCAAGATGGGGGTTGGTAGTGTAGGGACTGCGGCAGGCTGAAGTCTCTCCAGCTAAGTGAGCTGGAGAGACTGGGAAGGAGCTGTGCTTGGCTGGTGTGGCCGCAGTGCCTGCTGCAGGTTTTTTATTCTTTTTATTTTAGCCTTGTTTAAAACACATGGATTTTGAATCCCTACTGGTATGTTTTCACAATTTACCTTTTAAGTATTTTTAAACAGCTTTGATGCAGCCAATTAACAAAAAAGATTTACAAGCTGAGCAGGTCTGACCATCTTACTGCCACCTACAACAAGCCTGTTCTTGATAGCAGCAGCCAGAAGTTTTTAGGTGTGTTGGGGAGTGTTTTTGTTATTAGGTTTATTTATATTTATATGCAAAATTATTTTGAGCTTCTGTAATTTTTTTATAATATTTTATATTATATATTTAATTAAAGTATATTCCAGTCTAAGAAAGTATACAAAAAATTCCACATCTTCAGAAGCTACTAATTCTGTGCTAATATGACTCAGGTGCCACCGCAAGTGGCAGCCTTTCCAGCAGCTCCATGTACGACTTTATCTTTCTACCTTTTTCTCTATTTTTCTCTATTTCACTGATCACTCCTATCACTTTCTTTTATGTGGACTCGTTCTCTGGACACTTTTTACTACTTTTTACTACTTGGAAATGGATTTTTACACGCAGAGACTCATCTTTTCAAGTAGTCAACTTCAAGCGCTGAGAACAAATGCCCATGCCCGGTGTGGTTCCATATTTACCTGACGAGGTAAGAAGGCGGTATCGTGGCTGCAGAGCCAGAGCTAAGCTAAAAGCGAAGCGATTAGTGAGAAAGTGGCGTTTCAAGCCTTCGGTGCCTTCTGTGATCCTGGGAAATGTGAACTTACTACCAAATAAGATCGACGAACTGGCCGCGCTGGTGGAAAATGTCAGGACCTACAGAGAATGCAGTTTGTTGTGTTTTTGTGAAACGTGGCTAACAACTACCATCCCAGATGCTAACGTGGAGCTACCCAGGCTTAGCACAGTTAGAGCGGACTGAGACGCAAATACTTGAGGGAAGTGGAAAGAAGGAGGACTTGCTCTCTATGTCAGTACAAGATGGTGTAACTCTGGACATGTAAACGTCAAAATCTCCACTTGCTGGAGGGACATCGAACTGTTGGCCGTAAGTCTGCGTCCCTATTACTTGCCCAGAGAGTTTGGACACGTGATTGTTGTTATTGTTTACATCCCTCCTCGGGCGAACGTGGAGATAGCGAGTGACATCATCATCCATTCCGCAGTTGCTAAGTTACAAACGCAGCACCCTGAGGCGCTTGTGCTAATTGCTGGAGACTTTAACCATGTGACGCTGGACAAAACATGACCTGCCTTCTCCCAATATGTGGATTGTAACATCCGGGGAAATAGGACTATCGGCCTACTGTATGCAAACGTTAAAGATACATACAGTGCCACCCAGCTGCCTGCGCTTGAGAAAGCAGATCATAACCTGGTTCTGCTTCAGCCTCAATACAAACCAAGAGTGAGGGACCTACCTACAACCACACGCTCATTCAGGAAGTGGTCCCCTGAGGCAGAGCAGGCTCTGAGAGACTGCTTTGGAACTGCGGACTGGGATATACTGCAGGGGTCACATAGTGAGAACATTGAAGAGGCTGTTGACTGCACAACTGATTACATCAACTTCTGTATGGACATTGTAGTTCCAGCAAGAACAGTACGCTGCTATGCTAACAACAAGCCATCGATTACAAGTAACATCAAGGGCCTTTTGAACCAGAAGAAAAGCGTTTTTAAAGGCAGTGATCAGCATGAGCTCAAGCGCATGCAGAAGGAACTCCGAGTCAACAACAACAACAACATTTATTTATATAGCACATATTCATACAAACAGTAGCTCAAAGTGCTTTACATAATAAAGAATAGAAAAATAAAAAACACAATATGAAAACAAAATAAATCAGCATTAATTAACATCGAATAAGAGTAAGGTCCAATGGCCAGGGGGGACAGAAAAAACAAAATAAAAACTCCAGACGGCTGGAGAAAAAAAAATAAAATCTGTAGGGATTCCAGACTATGAGACCGCCCAGTCCCCTCTGGGCATGCTACCTAACATAAATGAAACAGTCCTCTTTGGATTTAGGGTTCTCACGGAAAGGCTTGATGATGATGGTCACGTAGAATTCTGCCTTTTAGTCCATCCATCATTGTTGGAGCATCATGAAGCTTTGAGTAGGTGGAGGTGGCGCAGGCCACCACCACAAAGAAACCGGAAAAAGAAACAGAAAAGAGAGTAGGGGTCAGTACGGATTGTAGAGCTACCCTGAATAGTTATTATGAGGAAATTGAACATATAGAGTATCAGGATTAAGTTAAATTAAGTTAAATTGAAGTTATAGAAAGGCCATGTTAAAGTAATATGTTTTCAGCAGTGTTTTAAAGTGCTCTACTGTATCAGCCTGGCGAATTCCTATTGGCAGGCTATTCCAGATTTTAGGTGCATAGCAGCAGAAGGCCGCCTGACCACTTCTTTTAAGTTTTGTTCTTGGAATTCTAAGGAGACACTCATTTGAGGATCTGAGGTTACGATTTGGAATATAGGGTGTCAGACACTCCGATATATAAGAAGGGGCGAGATTATTTAAGGCTTTATAAACCATAAGCAGAATTTTAAAGTCAATCCTGAATGACACAGGTAACCAGTGTAGTGACATCAGAACTGGAGAAATGTGTTCGGATTTTCTTTTCCTAGTTAGGATTCTAGCAGCTGCATTCTGCACTAGTTGCAAACGATTTATGTCTTTCTTGGGTAGTCCTGAGAGGAGTGCATTACAGTAATCTAGTCGACTGAAAACAAACGCGTGAACTAATTTCTCAGCATCTTTCAGTGATATAAGAGGTCTAACTTTACTTATGTTTCTTAAGTGAAAAAATGCTGTCCTAGTGATCTGATTAATATGCGATTTAAAATTCAGATTACAGTCAACAATTACCCCTAAGCTTTTTACCTCCGTCTTGACTTTTAATCCTAATGTATCCAGTTTATTTCTAATAGCCTCATTGTATCCATTATTGCCAATCACTAAGATTTCAGTTTTCTCTTTATTTAACTTGAGAAAGTTACTATTCATCCATTCAGAGATACAAGTCAGACATTGTGTTAGTGAGTCAATAGAATCGGGGTCATCAGGTGCTACTGATAAATACAGCTGTGTGTCATCAGCATAGCTGTGGTAGCTCACGTTGTGCCCTGAGATAATCTGACCTAACGGAAGCATGTAGATTGAGAATAACAGCGGACCCAGGATAGAGCCTTGTGGAACACCAAATCGGATATCATGTGTCTTTGAGTTGTAATTACCACAACTAACAAAAAATTTTCTCCCTGTCAGGTAGGATTCAAACTCTGAGTCCAGCTCAGGGCAGCGAATGAGCAGTACAGGAGAAAGCTGGAGCAAAAGTTGCAGAATAACAGCATGAAGGAAGTGTGGGATGGGATGAAGATCATCACTGGCTGCAGCTCGAAGCAGGGTGCCACCATCGAGAGAGACGTGGAGAGAGCAAACCAAATGAACAACTTCTTTAACAGGTTTGACCACCCTAACCCACTCTCACCTTGGAGTACTACACCCTCCACCCATTCTATTGCTGATACCAGCATAGGAGAGAGTTTCCCCCAACCTACAATTACAGCAACCCAGGTTAGCAGAGAGCTGAGGAGACTTCGTGCCAGCAAAGCAGCGGGTCCAGATGGAGTATCGCCACGACTGCTGAAGGCCTGTGTGTTGGAGCTGGGAAGTCCTCTACAGCGCATCTTCAACCTGAGCCTGGAACAGAGGAGAGTCCCGAGGCTTTGGAAAACATCTTGCATCACCCCTGTCCCAAAGCTATCACGTCCTAGTGAGCTGAACGACGTCCGGCCTGTCGCTCTGACGTCACATGTGATGAAGACCATAGAGCGGCTGCTGCTTCACCACCTGAGGCCACAGGTCCACCACGCCCTCAACCCTCTGCAGTTCGCATACCAGGAGAAGGTCGGAGCGGAGGATGCCATCATCTATACGCTACACCGATCCCTCTCCCACCTGGACAGAGGCAGTGGTGCTGTAAGAATTATGTTTTTGGACTTCTCTAGCGCCTTCAACACCATCCAACCTCTGCTCCTCAGGGACAAGCTGTCAGAGATGGGAGTAGATATACATCAGACTTCCAATACAACTCGGAGTCCTGCCACATGTAAAAGTTTGCTGACGACACTGCTATCGTGGGCTGCATCAGGAGTGGGCAGGAGGAGGAGTATAGGAATCTAATCAAGGACTTTGTTAAATGGTGTGACTCAAACCACCTAACAACTGAACACCAGCAAAACCAAGGAGCTGGTGGTGGAGTTTAGGAGTCCCTCATGGACCCCGTGATCATCAGAGGTGACTGTGTGCAGAGGGTACAGACCTATAAATACCTGGGAGTGCAGCTGGATGATAAATTGGACTGGACTGCCAATACTGATGCTCTGTGTAAGAAAGGACAGAGCCGACTATACTTCCTTAGAAGGCTGGCGTCCTTCAACATCTGCAATAAGATGCTGCAGATGTTCTATCAGACGGTTGTGGCGAGCGACCTCTTCTAAGCAGTGGTGTGCTGGGGAGGCAGCATAAAGAAGAGGGACTCCACACGCCTGGACAAACTGGTGAGGAAGGCAGGCTCTATTGTAGGCATGGAGCT
Organism: Polypterus bichir lapradei; assembly: GCA_026402145.1. NCBI lineage: Eukaryota > Metazoa > Chordata > Cladistia > Polypteriformes > Polypteridae > Polypterus > Polypterus bichir. The sequence continues at coordinate 100,217,047 of JANRMT010062791.1, read as the reverse complement.
GGACAGTTTGACATCTGTGGCAGAGCGACGGGCGCTGAGTAGGCTCCTGTCAATCATGGAGAATCCACTGCATCCACTGAACAGGATCATCACCAGACTGAGGAGCCGCTTCAGTGACAGACTGAGGAGATCGTTCCTCCCCCACACTATGCGACTCTTCAATTCCACCCGGGGGGGTAACGTTAACATTATACAAAGTTATTGTCTGTTATACCTGCATTTTTATCACTCTTTAATTTAATATTGTTTTTTTTATCAGTATGCTGTTGCTGGAGTATGTGAATTTCGCCTTGGGATTAATAAAGTATCTGTCTATCTATCTATCTAATGTCACTCATTAAGGCTCACTTTCAAAAGAAATTGGGGACAAAATCTGAATTTCTTGTGAACTAAATTGTACCAAGGAGTATCAGCACATGGCCATGTGATGCTTCTTGACCATGCCAGCTGCTATTTACAGCAGTTAATAACATAATAAATCCATTGTTTCTATCCATTTATTTCCCTGCTGTTCATTGCTGTTGCTTATTTATTGGTTGCCTTAGTTGTGCTACCCGTGTAAGATGGGTTTATATCTAAGTAATCAAAGCCGACCACAGCATTAATATTTACTGTGCACCATGCAATGCATATGCCTTTGTTATATGCCATTTGGTATGGGATTCATGAAAGCAGTGTTCATGTTTGTGATGCATCATCTATTGGAATGACAAATGTAATGCAGTTTATTTCTATAAATGTTTGTAATGCACCATCTGTTGGAATGACAGAGAAACAGTAACTGGATGGACACATAATTTAAAAAAAATGAGTTTTACCTGACAGATAAAGTAAAATACAATAAGTGTATATAAAGAAATAATGTGAGGCGCCACAGGTGCAATCGTCTCATGGTTCACATCCATCTTGTGGACTGGAAATCACAGCAGCCCCATTTGCTGGGCTAAATGAAAGTCCATTTATTGTATAAAGCTTCTGTCCCTAAACTGTGCAGGATGTGTACATTGCTCAGGGTTTACAACATACAAGAAGAAATGAGTTTACTCAACCGGCTTTTATATTCCATCTCTCCAGAGAGCAAGAGATTCCCTGTTTATATGTTTATGTGGAAAGAAGTAACCTTATGCTACTTACTGTTTTTCCAGAAATGGTGTTACTTTAAGCAAATTGCAAGATTTTTACCTTAAAAGGAGCGTTTCATAACATAAAGACTTTCTATTTTCAGTCCTTCCTGCTCCACTCCTGATTGCTTGCAGCAATCGCTTCTTCACTCACCAACTTACATGCATCAATGTTCGGAACTCTCTTCTAAATATACTAAGATATTAGCCAGGAAAGTCCAGCTAAAGCTTTTCAAAGGCAATTTCTTTAATATTATGAGGCAGATGACAAACTTTCTTTTTAGCTACATCAATGTTGTCAGTCTACCTCTGATAACACTACCTTCAAGACCAAGGGGTTATTATGAAATTTGGTCAACTGAAGCACAATCCAGAAGTATATGTATATGCAGTATCACATAAATACATGCAGCAACATAAATCTGCCAAATGTGATGTAGAACTTACACAAAGAAGTGACTGTACGCCATAGCTCGTTCACCATATCATTGACCCTGGCAAAATGGACTTCTGTCCAAAATATTCTGAGAAACACTGTAATACAGGTGGGCTGACATCTTTTGGGAAGTCCTGGCACTCCTACTAGTCTGCTTGTGATAAGGTCAGTGACATAAGACTGCAGCAGATCAATAATGTTATTACTAATTAAAACAATGTTGTTCACCTATGTTCCATCCAGGGTTGGCTCCTGCTTTGCCCCAACACAACCAAAGAAGTTATTAGCATCCAGTAATAAACAGACAAATAACCAAAGAAACAGGAGATCAAGCTGCAATAACAAACGAAAATATAATAACTAATATAGCATTGCAAAATAATAATAATAATAAGAAGAAGAATCAGGCCCAAAGCCACCCACTCCAGTTGTGCTTCCCCTCTTGTCTGAATGTGGACATCAGCTTTTAAGGGGCAATTTCTATCTAGCAAGGCTACTTTTTGACCTTTATCCTTATTTCTTTGCTGTATATTTGCACCTATCCCCCCTCCTTCTGTTTCACTAGCTGTAGTAAAGGTATAAAAAACATCAGGTTTCACATCTAAGACAACACAGGATGTGGAACTGAGCAAAACAACTAAAAAAAAAAAGCTCACATTAATGTTTCTTAAAATCATTCACTTTGAAACCGACTGAAAAATGAAGAACATTTCATGCAGAAAATGTTTGTTTGTCTCATCCATGCAGTGAGGAAGTGTGCATTGCTATTTTCATTCTCAGTCAAAAAAATTTCCTGTTTTGCTCACAAAGGGCATTGAAGCAGTCCTAGTTTGTTAATGCTGGGCTTACTGTTCAATAGAACTTTACTGTCAACCCCTTTTAATGTAATGGAAATCTGAAACCACAACAGCTTCCTTTTTCAAAACAAAATTGTCATTTCTTCTGCACCTTTTAAGATACGGGATCTACAGGTGAAGTTTTTTGATATTATGGGGTGTTTTATTTTGCTGTGTTATTCCTCTCCTTAAATAAAACCCCGCAAACCCTCTATTTTTGCTTAGCAACAGGTGTTTAGTCAATCCTTTTTATTTAGTTCCTTTCACAAAGATTATATACTTTGCATAACAATGTAAAACATCACAAAATAACCATTTAGACTGCAAACAAACATATACAAGATACACTGAAGAAAAATATGCAGACCCTAATTGTAATTCTGCCATCAAGTAAAAATAGATTTCACTTGAGTGTAAACTTATAATTAAGACTTCATCCGTCCATGGTCGAACCTGGGGCATGCTGGATGAAAATGTAGAGTCTGGATTAAGTAAAAATAAATAAATGAATACTTGGTTAACAAACCAAAAAATGAAAGTGCAAAAACTTGCTGTAATTCCTGACAACGTCTACAGATGAAGGCTCTCCCACTAGCCAAGCAGAAGCAGCCAAGACATTTTCACAAGAGCTTTAAATATTAATACACCCGCTCACATTACTAGCATTCATTGGACAAACTTTCCTTTTACATCTGGCCAGGACACTTTCTATGTCAGTGGTTCTCAATTTCACTCCTGGAGCCCCCCCGACTGCTGCAGGTTTTCATCCAATTTCTTCCTTTATCTGGATTCCTTAATTAGAGAAACTGTAATTTCCAAGTTTGTCTTTTTTTTTTGTATCAGTCCATAGAAATCCTATTTTGAAGACTTTGACTTGTTCTGATGTGATCCTTAAAATCTCATCTTTACTGTTAGGATTGGCCTTTCCTAACTTCTCTACACCGGTTGACAGGTGCTGTGGCTTAAAACACAAGTGTTTTGTTTAGCAAGATTCCAAGTATGTATTTTCTAAGGCTCCAGCAACCTATGCTCACTCACCTGTAAAGGCAGCTGTACTACATCATCTGACCAGACAAAGACGTCCGTTTTATTTTTTTGGCATTTTAAATTACGTTGGGTTTGCTTTGTATACAAAGAGGACTGTTTCATTTATGTTAGGTAGATTGCCCAGAGGGGACTGGGTGGTCTCATGGTCTGGAATCCCTGCAGATTTTATTTTTTTCTCCAGCCGTCTGGAGTTTATTTTTTTTGTCCTCCCTGGCCATTGGACCTTACTCTTATTCTATGTTAATTAATGTTGACTTATTTTATTTTCTTACTGTGTCTTTTATTTTTTTATTCTTCATTATGTAAAACACGTTGAGCTACATTTTTTGTATGAAAATGTGCTATATAAATAAATGTTGTTGTTGTTGCTGTTGCACTTGTCTGATAAACTGTGCATGCCCAGTCAGCCATATTGGCGTATTTGTGGCAATTTAACATCCTTGTCACTGTTATTTTAGAAATCAACACCAATACAAGTACTTTATGTATCACTATTTCTGATACTGATACCAATGCTTAGTAATGTTTGAAAGAGCATAGGTTTTTTTTTCTAATGATAATGTTAATGTTTTACAATGGCAACTGTTAATCAGTGTATGTCATCCTATATATAAATGAACTAAAATCATAGCACAAAGTTAAATTCACTATAACAAATTTCTTACAAAATAAATTTGAATAGAACAAAGTAAACCATACAAATACAATAAAGATAACATGAATGTTTCAATTTTTATAAAGCTTTAGCAATTTGTTTAATACTTGTAATGAAAAGTCAAACAAAATGGCATTGTAAACAGTTAGCCAATAAAAGGTGTCAATGGCTTGACTTCACATTGCATCCATAATGGCTAACACAGTACAACACCCTACCACTTTAATACTTGTAAAAAAGTTAATTATTTTATGGAAATTTCAGATCCCCTTAAAACTGTAACGTTCAGAAATGACAGAAATTGTTCAGAAATTTCCATATTTGCATTTTCTACTGTATTCTGTCCCTCTGCTTTATCAAGAAAGATCTTGTAATATTAGTTTTTAATTTACATTTACTTTATGTTTTATATTTGAATTTAGAAAAAGTAACATATTGATATTTCCAGACTTAATTGTACTTTATGTATCTGGACACAAGTCAGAAACCACACCTGGACACGGCGCCAGTCCACCCCAGAGTAAACACACACACACACACACACACTAGGGCCAGTTTAGCTTTGTCCATTCACATAACCTGCATGTCTTTGGACTGTGGGAGGAAACCAGAGCACTCAAGGCAAACCCACGTGGACACAAGGAGAACGGGATGTGAACTCCAGTCTTTCTGATGTAAGGTAACAGTGGTACCACTGGGCCAAACAATACAATTTTAACAATACAAATGTAAGTATGAAAATTCTATTTAATACACTAGAGTTTATTATTAATGCAATTTAAATATTGTTAAACCCACTAATGTTGTAAAATAATATTTTTATTTACACTTAACTATTATTTTTCAAAGAAGGTTTTCACCTTCATATTAGGCAAAGTTAAAAAGTATTTTGCATAGCAGACTATTTAACATACTTATATTTATGCATATTGGTTATAATGTCATTTGCATTTTAATTAGAAAAAAAAAACTTTCCTCAAACTTAAACCATTGTCAGAAACTATGACAAAAGGCTCAAACAGTGACGCCTTAAATGACTATTACGATAACAATGGGCTGTACGTTTCGTAATTATTAATTAGTACTAAATGGCAAAATGTTAAACTCATCTAAGAAATTCCCAGTAAACTCCAGTTTATGTAACCCTGTTACCAGAAGAGCTCCTGGAAAACGTGCTGCGCCTCTTGGAACACTCACCTGCAACATCCATTGTCTGGTACTGGGTGCAGCTACATCGTTAAGTTTAAGATTCGAATCTTCTTGATGTTTTTCAAATTATTTCTGTTGGTCTAGATGTACCCCTCCTTGAACCGTCACCTTATCGTGGTGGAGGGGTTTGCGTGTCCCAATGATCCTAGAAGCTATGTTGTCCAGGGCTTTATGCCCCTGGCAAGGCCACCCAAGGCAAACTGGTCCTAGGTGAGGGATGAGACAAAGAGCGGTTCAATAAACCTCCAATGATGAGCAAAAACTTTGGACGATGTTTTCTCTTGCCCGGACGCGGGTCACCGGTACCCCCCTCTGGAGCCAGGCCTGGAGGTGGGGCTCGATGGCGAGCACCTGGTGGCCAGGCCTGCACCCATGGGGCTTGGCCGGGCACAGTTCGAAGAGGTAACGTGGGTCCTCCTTCCCATGGGCTCACCATCTATGGGAGAGTCCAAGGAGGTTGGGTGCAGTGTGAGTTGGGTGGTGGCCGAAGGCGGGGACCTTGGCGGTCTGATCCTCGGCTACAGAAACTGGCTCTTGGGACGTGGAATGTCACCTCTCTGAAGGGGAAGGAGCCTGAGCTAGTACGCAAGGTTTAGAGGTTCCGGCTAGATATAGTCAGACTCACCTCGACACACAGCTTGGACTCTGGAACCAATCTGCTTGAGAGGGGCTGGACTCTCTACCACTCTGGAGTTGCCCCGGTGAGCGGCACCGAGCAGGTGTGGGCATACTTATTGCCCCCCGACTTGGAGCCTGTGCATTGGGGTTTACCCCGGTGGACGAGAGGGTGGCCTCCCTCCGCCTTTGGGAGGGGGGAAGGGTCCTGACTGTTGTTTGTGCGTATCTGCTGAACAGCAGTTTGGAGTATCCACGCTTTTTGGAGTCTCTGGAGGGGGTGCTAGAGGGCATATCTTCTGGAGACTCCCTCGTTCTGCCGGGAGACTTCAATGCTCACGTGGGCAATGACAGTGAGACCTGGAAGGGCGTGATTGGGAGGAATGGCCCCCCCGATCTGAACCCGAGCGGTGTTTTGTTATTGGACTTCTGTGCTCGTCACGGATTGTCCATAATGAACACCATGTTCAAGCATAGGGGTGTTCATATGTGCACTTGGCACCAGGACACCCTAGGCCTCAGTTCATTGATCGACTTTGTGGTCATGTCGTCGGACTTGCGGCCACATGTCTTGGACACTCGGGTGAAGAGAGGGGCGGAGCTGTCAACTGATCACCACCTGGTGGTGAGTTGGCTTCGATGATGGGGGAAGATGCTGGTCAGGCCTGGTAGGCCCAAACATGTTGTGAGCGTCTGCTGGGAACGGCTGGCAGAGTCCCCTGTCAGAAGTAGCTTCAACTCCCACCTTCGGCAGAACTTCGACCACCTCCCGAGGGAGGTGGGGGACATTGAGTCCGAATGGGCCATGTTCTGTGCCTCTATTGTTGAGGCGGATGACCGGAGCTGTGGCCGTAAGGTGGTCAGTGCCTGTCGTGGCAGCAATCCCCGAACCCGTTGGTGGACACCGGCGATGAGGGATGCCGTCAAGCTGAAGAAGGAGTCCTATAGGACCTTTTTGTCCTGTGGGTCTCTGGAGGCAGCTGATAGGTACCAGCAGGCCAAGCGGAATGCGACTTCGGTGGTTGCTGAGGCAAAAATATATGGTGGGGATGGTGCGCTGCTGACCTCGACTCGGGACGTTGTGGTTTAGTGGGGGGAGTACTTCGAAGACCTCCTCAATCCCACTAACATGCCTTCCAATGAGGAAGCAGAGCCTGGGGACTCTGAGGTGGGCTCTCCCATCTCTGGGACTGAGGTCACCGAGGTGGTCAAAAAACTCCTTCGTGGCAGGGCCCCGGGGGTGGATGAGATACGCCCGGAGTTCCTCAAGGCTCTGGATGTTGTAGGACTGTCTTGGTTGACACATTTCTGCAACATCGCATGGACATCGGGGACAGTGCCTCTGGATTGGCAGACCGGGGTGGTGGTCCCCCTCTTTAAAAAGGGGGACCAGAGGGTGTGTTCCAACTACAGAGGGATCACACTCCTCAGCCTCCCTGGAAAAGTCTATTTGGGGGTTCTGGAGAGGAGGGTCCGTCGGATAGTCAAACCTCGGATTCAGGAGGAACAGTGTGGTTTTTGTCCTGGTCGCAGAACAGTGGACCAGCTCTACACCCTTAGCAGAGTCCTGGAGGGTGCATGGGAGTTTGTCCAACCAGTCTACATGTGTTTTGTGGACTTGGAAAAGGCGTTCGACCATGTCCCTCGGGGAATCCTGTGGAGGGTGCATCGGGAGTATGGGGTACCGGACCCCCTGATAAAAGCTGTTCGGTCCCTGTACAACCGGTGTCAGAGCTTGGTCCGCATTGCCAGCAGTAAGTCGAACCCGTTTCCAGTGAGAGTTGGACTCCGCCAGGGCTGCCCTTTGTCACCGATTCTGTTCATAACTTTTATGGACAGAATTTCTAGGTGCAGCCAGGGTGTTGAAGGGGTCCGGTTTGGTGGACTCAGGATCGCGTCACTGCTTTTTGCAGATGATGTTGTCCTGTTTGCTTCATCGGGCCGTGATCTTCAGCTCTCTCTGGATCGGTTCGCAGCTGAGTGTGAAGCAGCTGGGATGAGAATCAGCACCTCCAAATCCGAGACCATGGTCCTCAGCCGGAAAAGGGTGGAGTGCCCTCTCAGGGTTGGGGGAGAGATTCTGCCCCAAGTGGAGGAGTTCAAGTATCTCGGGGTCTTGTTCACGAGTGAGGGAAGAATGGATTGTGAGATCGACAGGCGGATTGGTGCGGCATCCGCAGTGATGCGGGCTCTGCATCGGTCCTTTGTGGTGAAAAAAGAGCTGAGCCGTAAGGCAAAGCTCTCAATTTACCAGTCGATCTACGTTTCTACCCTCCCCTATGGTCATGAGCTATGGGTAGTGACTGAAAGAACGAGATCACAAGTACAAGCGGCTGAAATGAGTTTCCTCCACAGGGTGTCTGGGCTTTCCCTTAAAGACTCGAGAGGAGTCAGATGAGGTGGCTCGGGCATCTGATCAGGATGCCTCCTGGACGCCTCCCTGGTGAGGAGTTCCGGGCACGTCCAACCGGGAGGAGGCCCCGGGGAAGACCCAGGACACGCTGGAGGGACTATGTCTCCCAGCTGGCCTGGGAACGCCTTGGGATTCTCTCAGAAGAGCTAGAAGGAGTGGCCGGGGAGAGGGGTCTGGGCATCTCTGCTCATGCTGCTGCCCCCGCGACCCGGCCCCGGATAAGCGGAAGAGGATGGATAGATGGATGGTCTAGATGTATGCTAATTAATGTTCTTCTGGCAAAAGCTGTATTGGGCTGTTTATCTTTTACCAGTGTTACGCTTCGGTCAGCCTTTGTCGTACACGGCATGGCTTTGGCTGAGGAGCAGGCCTTTCTGTGGTTTTTGCGTCACAATGTGTCCGCCATTCATTCTGGTAAGTGTGAGCCGAAAGTGCAGTACTATAGTATGTTTGCTGCAGCATCTTGCAGAAAATAAAACGTAATCGATATTTTAATGGTATCCAATACAAAATGAGTACAGTCTGAGCATCGAAGTATCCATTATTGCGGTATTAATCTACCCATCCTTGTTTGATGACAAATTTAAAAAATGATTTGAAATGCTAGCGTAATCTTTGAAGACGAAAACGGCATTTTTAAATTTATCTGTGTTAGCTTGCTGTAAACCTAATACAAAACGGGCAGTGATATGCCACAGGAATCTATGCCCTGTTTCGATTAATTATCGATTTATTAACAATACGTTGCTTTTAAAATTGCCGTGACAGATATGATCGAACAGAAACAGAAAATGTTTATTTTTATTATATGGGATTTGTTATTTGTCTGTGTTTGTCATTATGGGTTCCAATGTGGTACAGATTATCTCATTTGGTTCTTCAGATTAAGAAGTTTAAGGACCATGCTGTCTTTATGAACGAACTGCAGTATCTGCGTTGCCAAGAAATATATTCTTGACGTTTTCATGATAAAATGGTCGTGTGTTTTGGATAATAAATAAGGGTCCCGACTCTGCCATATTCAAGCCTCAGCGTTTTAATGAGAAAGTGAGCACAGTCACCTCCAAATTTTAAAGGTAGCTAAATTTCATTCTTTCCTCGACGGTCAAGAGTGAAAGATGACTAATACAGAGTTGGGATTTTGTTTCATTTTAAGTATTTGCCTTACAGCTGTTTTGGTCACATTTTTGTGTGTATTTTTGAAGATTTTACAGCCGAAATAAATGCTAATAAGCGGCGACCTAACAAATTAACTGCTGGAGAAAACAAACCCTAAGTGGATGGGTCTAACTGCATGCTGCCACATCCTTCTGTTGGCATAAGTGTCGTGCCTCACAGGGGCGTGGCTTAACCACACTTTCTTCTGCCCTTGTGCTGTCCTGCGCAAAGAATGCGTTCCCACCCTTGCCAGATTCCAGTGGAGAGACATTTAAAGAAGAGGAGCTTTTCGTTATACAGTACGCGGAACAGGTTAGTGATATTAGCGTTCCATGTAACTCTCATCCTTGTAGAAATATTTGGATTATTTTGTAAGAATGGTGGTTTTCTATAACTGCCCACTTGTAACACTTTACAGAGAATGTGAGGATGACTGCCTGTTTTTTTTAAACGGGTTGAAGCTTTCAGCCTTTTTTAGGTGACGTGGGGCACGCTCCCAGGTATATGTGCATTCAGACAGAACAGTGTTTTTTAAAGATTCATTTATTATGAAAATAATACATGCATAATTAACAATATGCAATATAACTTATGACGTCCCATATAATAAAGTTAGCATTTAACTATATATATATATATATATATTGTGACAGGCGCCTGGCGTCCATGCCCAGCCGGGATGCCCCTGCACACTGTATTCAAGGGGAGCAGCCCTGGACAGTGCAATACCTCCCCCTGGACGCTAGATGGCCACCCCCCTGGGCTGGTGTAGTGCCTCGGTTTCCCACAGGGCTCCCTGGGAATTGGAGTTGGGGGCAGCCCTGTTGGGTCCCGCAGGTACCGCCAGGGGGTGCTGTGTTTGGGACTCCTGAGCCCGTGTGAGCAACAGATTCATCACACCTGGAAGTGCCACTTGATCTTGGTGATCAAACACCTGGAGCACTTCCAGGTGATCTATAAAAGGGAGCCAGCAACCACCACTCATCGGCCAGAGTCAGGTGGAGGAGGAGAAGGTTGTGAGGGAGGAGTGGTGGTGCCAAGGAAGAGAAGAGTGCTTGTGCTTTACTGGTGTTGGGACTGTGTTGTGGCTGGGGGGAGTACGGGGAAGACGTGCCCTCCAGCTGAAGAGTAATAAAAGTCTTTTTATTTTACACGTGCCTCCCGTGTCCAATCTGTGTCGGGTCAGGCGCTATATAGCGTCTTCTACAATATATATAAACAACGTCATTTAACATGTTAGTTGTTCTTTTAGTGTGATGAATGGCGTGGGCAGGAGTTTAAATAAATAAATAACTGTGACACTTGCGTCTTCGAGTAGGGCATGGTAACGTGCCAGGAGCGGGTTCAGGGCATGATGCGGGAGGAGCAGACTTTGTGCATGCGTGCAGGATCGCCCGTGACCCAAATTGCCTGTCCCGCTTTAAAAGTGGAAGCGTGGGTGTTAGAAGAATTAATTGAAAATGAAAAGTGGAATGGAATGGAGATTAAAGAATAGTGTGGAGTGGAGCAGGCAGGAAACATGAAAAAGCCAGTGCAAGAGTGAGGAGGCAGACAAGCAGGAGGACAGCTTGCGGCCGACGCTTCGGGTTGCGGTGATGGTTCGATTATGATGAACAATTCAAGGGAGCAGGAGCAACCAAGAGGAGTGTGGTGCTGCATAAGTCTGGGGAATCAGTGACGTATGCTCGGACGGTGCGCCTTTCCTTGGTCCGTGGGAGGGAAGGAGCCGAGCCTAGGTCCGGATTGGGAGACCTACTGTGGGGCCATGGAAGCAGCAGGGACCTGGACATGTAGACAGACCACAGGAAAAAGATGGCTGGACTACACTTGAGCACATATTTCAAGGGACTGTTTCCCGCACTGTTGGTTTTAACCTCGGGGTTTTAAAGCAATATTTATCTGGTTGGATTTTAACCTCCCCAGAGAGACCCTTTTTATGGAATATTTATTGAACATTTTGCACTGCACTTTTTGGACACTTGTTTTAGTTGCTTTTTAATAAAAATACTGTTTCACCATCCCCCTTGCTTTTTTGTGTTTGTCCTCATCTGCCAAGCTCATCCCAGTCATGACTATCAGCGGTGTTGGGTTCAAGAGGTTCCTAAAATGGGGGAGGGATTGTGGAGCAGACCTGCACCATCACATTTAGCTGCTCTTATTATAACAGTTTTGAATAGTTTTAACATAAAATTAAACTCCAGATTTAAACAGGTTAGTAAAGTGAACTTCATCCACTTTAATTATATTTAGTAATACATTTCTGTGCTCCATATCTTGGCAGGTAAAATAAGGTTTATGAATCATTACAAGAATATAAAATGATCTTAATATGAAACGTTCAAAGTCCCTCAAAACATTTTGGATTGAATACAGCAATAAAACAAATGCAATATAGATTATATTTTTTATATTGCAAAATATAAATTGATAATTTAGGTTAAATTTAAATCTTGTTAGTGTTTAACAGGATTAAATATACAGCATGCAGTTGGCAGCTGGTAAAGAATTTAGGCAGGGTGCAGTTTTTGAAGGTGATAAGCTGAAACAGCACTTCATAGCTGAGGAGAAAATAAAAAACATACACAGACTGTAATGTTTCCTATACACAAAGTGCTTTGAGTAGTAAGAAACACACTATACAAATGTAAAGAATTATTAGTAGTAGTGTAGCCAGAAATTTGTCAGTGGGTGGGCATGTACAATTTCACCCAGATAAGATGGTTTATAGAACATGACCATCATCAGCCAAATGAGGGGGATCCTCTAATAAAACTCTGCTCTTGTAATGCACACAACATCGGAAGATGCACACACACAAATTCAAAGATTCAGTCGTTAAAAATAAAAATCTGTCCTTCTTGGCTATTATAAGAAGAAAACTAAAAGTATGGGTTTACAATGATGCAAAAAAAAAAATTAAGTGGCATGATATCACCCAAACTATAGACATCAATAATAGCCTACAGGCAGAACAACACTGTCAAGTGAATGTTATTCTCTCTCTTGAGCTTTTGCTTAGTTTAACCTTCTTAACCTGCACAACATAAAAATAGAAAAGTCAGAGTCTTTGCATGTTTTATAATTATACAGGACTGTCTGTAGTACTACCGTACACTATGAATTATGTAAAAATGTACAGTTACTACATCATCAGATCAACTATAAATACTAATGTCAATGTTAATATCATGATACGCTGCAAATAATTCTCACAGGATTTCAGAAATTCAATATATTGTCAAAGTTATGGCAAACAAAACAAAATATTTTGGACATGTCGGTAACATTGCTCAAGGCCACTGACATTGTTATTTTTCCTTCTTAATATTCAACCAGTTGCTAAGGCACACAAGTTTGTTGGCATTTCCAGATGCCAGAATAGATCTCTTTTTATGCACAATATGTAAAAGAAAAAAGGCAGCTGCACAATGCACCATAGGCCAAAAGAATCAAAGACTGATTTTAAAATCCCTGCAAGACTAACAAACCACCTGAATCACAACATCCTAAGTCTATTGTCAGGTCAGGTCAGGTCGGGGAGCATGCACTGGTACAGCGCATTGCCGATCCCCCCACACAACAAAACAGCTCAGGATCCTGGTTGGCAACCCCCCAGGCAGATATGCAGTCTAGTCTCACACCCCAGAAATGACCATCTATCTGCAACAGCCAGGTGTTACATGGGTGTTCCCTTGGCTTTGTCCAGCCAGCTGTGTCCACAACAATGAGGATCTTGTGAGGCGGATCACCATCGGGGGGATCGTGCCACATGGCTGTAGTGCCATAACTGATGCTCCCACATAATACAGGTAATGTTCCTCATTCAGGACTCCATGAGCAACCGCTCGTTCGATGCAAAGTCAAACCAGCGGTACCCAAGGATTGTCCGAAGAGACACAGTACCAAAGGAGTCCAGTGTTTGTCTCAGGTTCCTGGATAGCATCTGTGTCTCGCAACCACATAGCAAAACAGGAAACACCAGGACTCTAAACACTTGGAACTTCATCCTTTTGCAAAAATATTGGGTGCGCCATGCAGCCCTTTGTTATCACAGCAACTGTTGTTACATTACAGGTTTAGGCACCACAGCATTTTCAGCATTTTGATGCATGGTTTGAAGAGTGATCACTGGCCATGTAAAACCAAATCAAATGCTTCACAAAATTTCACAGACTATTATTCTGAACTGAATGTGTCGATTTTTGTTCACCGTATTGTTGCGCCTTCTAATGCCAATCCTATAGCCTTCATCTAGCTCTTCAACAATACTAAGCCCGCTAATACCAAACAATAATAAGCTTCATGCTATTGTCTAGATGACTGCGGCTACTTTCATGCCACTTGCATTTTTCAGAAAGATGTTTTAGATCTTGTACCCCTGTTGTAATCCATATCTTTGTCATAACAAGAGCTGGAAAAAGTCCACGTGTGAACTCGTCCTCAATCACTTACCTCCTGATGAATTCTTAAGACAGGTCAGTCCCATCTAAGCTCCTTTAACTTCTTTTTTTCTTCAAGTGAATGATTTATGAAAGTGTGTTTCATTAAAGAAAAAAATCATTTTCTTTGATTTCTGAAGTTATGCTTTAATTTGCCATCTCCTTTAAGTCACTCTCACTCATCTGTAGTTACGTAACATTAAAGAAAATTGTGAACCATTGATGTCAACATGACATAGTGCATCAACGATTATCCCATCACATTATATTAAAAAAACCTAAAACAATACCAATTTGCTGCCAATAAATGTGGGAGTGTCTGGGGCCCTCAGAGCTGTGTACCCAGAAAAATCTGAAAGCAACAATTAAAGGGCAACCTCAGGTCACCTGCTTGCTAGAAGATCAAGGGCTTACAGTACATAGACTCTCAACTGGCCAACGTTCTTCACTCCGGAAATGCAGGTATTTACACATAATTGTTTTTCTTTTATTCACACAGAAATTAAATACAACTCAGAAACCAATTTTTAATGGATGTTGACATGCGCTCACACCAGGCACGTTGTGCAAATAAAAACAGTTATTTCATGATTATTTCACATTACCTAATTAATTTAAGTAGAGTTTTTAAAATATTTGGGGGGGTTGGTGTCCCAGTGCCCTGCATTACAAACCACCACTGACAAAAGTATAGTTTAAATAAATACACATATCAAATGCACCCTATCCTGTAATGAAAGTTAAAAAAATCATAATTCAATAGATCTTCAAATGAGTGTCTGCTTATAATTCCGAAGAGCTAAACTTAAATGAAGTGGCGAGGCAGCCCTCTGCTGTTATGCACCTAAAATCTGGAATAGCTTACCGCTAGAAATTTGCCAGGCTAATACGGTGGACCCTGTGGTGGGCTGGCACCCTGCCTGGGATTTGTTCCTGCCTTGCACCCTGTGCTGGCTGGAATTGGCTCCAGCAGACCCCCGTGACCCTGTGTTAGGATATAGCGGGTTGGACAATGACTGACTGACTAATACGGTGGAGCACTTTAAAAAAACACTAAAAACTCAATATTTTAACATGGCTTTCTCATAGCTTCATTTTAGTTTCACTCTGATTTTCTGTATATGCATTTAATTATCATTTCATTCATGATGGCTCTGAAATCCATATTAACCCCTACTTTCTCTCTTTTTCCTCTTTTCTGTGATGGCGATCTGTGCCACCACCATCCGATTAAAGCACCGTGCTGTCCCTACACTGATGGATTGAAGGCCGGAGGTCCACATAACCATCATCATCAAATTCTTCCACGTGAAGCCTGTAAACTATGAGGACTGACTGAGATCATTTATGTTAGGTAGAATGTCTAGAGGGGGGTGGGTGGTCTCTTGGCCTGGAACCCCTGCAGATTTCGTTTTTTTTTTTCTCCAGCTGTCTGGAGTTTTTTGTTTTTTTTTTCTGTTCTCCCTGGCCATCGGACATTACTTTTATACTATGTTAATTAGTATTGCCTAATTTTATTTTTATATTTTCTCTTTCTTCATCTTGTATTGCACTTTGAGCTACATCATTTGTATGAAAATGTGATATATAAATAAATGTTGTTGTTGTTAATGAGATATTAATTGTAGCTTGCTAATGAAATTAATGGAAACAACAGTTAAGGAAAACAGGTCTTATTTAATTACTTAAAACTGAAGTAAAATAAGACAAAAACATTAAAATCACCAGGGAAAGTATTACTGGGATCAAACGGCTCCATTCAATAAGGGCACGCACAAAAAGGCGAGCTTCAAAAGGGCGACCTCAATTGAGTGCAGCGAATAAAGACGTTCGTAGATAATTTAGTTCAAATGGCTCTGGAATATGTGAAGAGCAACAAAGGTGCAGATCTATTCGTAGTCGAAGGCTACACATTCAGAAAGGAGAAAACTATCTCCGAATATCTACGTGGTATTGCACATAATCTACAGTTTCAAGTGTAACACAACAATGAGTAAGAGCAGAAAACAACGAAATATAGAGAACTTTGGAAATAGTTCGTTAGAAGTTCATGCATTAATTATTTGGATGTTTTAATATTCTTGCTTTTGCCTTTTTATACGTTCAATCATTGCCTTTATCTAATAAATTTTCTGTAATAATTTTGTTGCGTTTACCTTTATTCGCTGCGCCCAATTGAGGTCGCCGTTTTGAAGCTCGCCTTTATTTATGCACCCTTATTGAAGGATACCAGATCAAACAGTGCAAATAGATACGAGTAAACCATTTCAAAGTGGCCTGCCTACAAGATTTGCACAAAAAATTGCACTAAGATCAACAAAACTATTATAATGAGAGCATTTTAAACAGACACTTCCCCTTAATGTAAACATGATATGAATCCAAAGGGAATAAAATACTAATCATAATTGCACTGCAGGGCATGGACATAAACTGCTTTGCTATAAGGTGTATAGTGCAGCATACAAGCAAGAACAAAAATCTAACACGCTGTACTATAGTGTAAAACTCCAAAGTTCTGTCAAACACTGCAAAGAAAAAAAAGCTAGCATTTGTGAAGAAGTTTTGTCATAAACTGCACAATAATACATAAAATCCCAGATCTATAAGATTTTTAAACAAATTACTAACTTCAAGTTCTGTCCAATATTGCACAAAGATATCAGAAAAAATAAAACAATTATAAAATTCTACTGAGGAAACTTCAAGTTGTGTGACAGAAACACCAGTCTGTCCACAGCATCTGGCTTCAGAGCTGCACGGTTACGTGTTACAGCTTTTCCTCCTCTCTAAAGGGCTGCTTGAGGCAGGGATGCACAGGTACTTTTTTGCAAGTTTCAATGTACTTCTTCCTTTTTCCACCACTCAAGTGGATTTATGTCATTGTCCACTTTAAGTTTAATCAAGAAACTCTTGATCTACTTTTTCAGTGGTACAGACTCATCTTCTCTGAATTCCTATGTGCGTGTTTTTTTTTTCCCTCTTTTTTTCTTTTTTGACTTCTCCCTAGTGTCATCAAAATGGGACGAGGAGGCTGGGATCAATACAAGTGTGAATCGAGGGCCCACCCAACCAAGAAATAAAATGCACCCATAGGCATATGCTTCTTACAGAAATAAAAATATTCTGTTTGAATGAATTACAATTGTTCAAACAGATTCATTATTTTTCTTTTTGCCTAACACGACGGGGCTCCATACTAGATCAATTTCACTTTGGAAATGATGAAACAAGTTAGATGTCAAGCTGTCTCTAATGTTAAACGATTTCTGACATAAAAATTGCTGTCTTTTAAGCAACAGTCTTTTGAAAACCAAACCACCTCCACACGAGTGAGAATTAAATCTAACAATGTAGATTGTGAAGCTGTTTATCCCCTGGCGCTGTTTGCTCAGTCAGTTTTTTTTTTTGGCAGCTATGCTAGTTTCATTTGTGGTGCGCTGACCATGCATGCGTGTTTTTGCTTGTTTTTTGCAAAGTGACTGACATATGTGATAATTTCAGCTCACACATCATTAAAACAACAATTAAGATGTTATCGTGGACCATACTTATTGCACACTCCTAGTTGATGGCAGATTTATCAGACACAGGGAGAAACTGGCTTAACAGTACAGTGTCGCTTCTTGACCTGTGTAGTTAAGTTCCTTATAAATTCCCATGTTTTGTACACTTGGGAATATATTCAGGATGAGTTAAGTTTAGTATCTGATTGAGCAATAATGCAAACAAATTAAGTAAGAACACCATACAAATAGCTCAAATATAATATAATTAAAAGGCAAAAACAGTAGCCAAAAATCACATTCTCAAAATGAAAAATCACTAGAGAATTGAGAATTGGATTACATTATTTGGTTCCATCTGTTTGGAGGAAGATTATTGATATGAGTATAATCTCTTGTGACTGCTGGATAATTTTACTTTAAGGTAACAAATGGAAGAAAAACGGAGAGCAGAAACTTCTACCCCCTTCTGAATAGCACAACTTTAAATTTTTCTAGTTTCCCATTGTTGTGACACTTGAGAGTTCCCAAGCGTTTAAGTCCTGAACAGTTCCAAAAATATTCACTAGAGGGGAATATCCCATCACAAAACCCTAGCTAGTAACACATGGGGCCACATAGAATCTTTTAAAAATAAAAGATTTATTTTACAATAGGCTCTGTTACAACGTGAAGCTCCGAATACCACAAAAGGCATACAATGTCTGTAGAAGGCAATTCCAAAAACAACCAAGTGCCAATACAGATCAAGAATGGTCAGAAAAAAGAGACGAAAAGGCCAGGAATCTAGAAAAATTATAAAAGCACAGTAGAACATAAGAACACACACCACTCCCTAACACATTCAAGATGAACTGCCAGGAACTGTGGGAAAACCTCACCTTTATAGAGCTGAGTGCAGTTCCTGGTGGTCCACCCACAAAACATAAGGCATATAAAGGCACATAGATATCGCAAACCTGTCATGACTTCAGCCTTGACCTTGTCCTGTTTACAATGTCTTTGTTTCAGTACAGTTGCTATTGTGTTACTGTGTCATATTTCTGAGTTTACATTGTGTCTTCTTGAGAATATATACATATACTGTCTGCAATCCCTTTCACTTTCACTTTTCCTTTCCTTTCACACTTTAACTCTCATTACCTTCAATAGGATAAGCAGATTTAATTAAATATTATAGTTATACATTTGGTGGAGATATATTATTTATTCAATGGTTGAAATGAAAAGAGAGAGCCTGTATTGGCCTGAGATGAGGCTTATCACAGAAAGTTGGTTCTTGTTCTACAGTACAACTGATGATAGATCTTTTAGATGTTTCCCACTAAGCCTAATGTGGGACCCAAGGACATGCTGCTAGATCAATTTGTATATTTGTCCGGTACGGTTCAGTCCTGGTTCCTGACTTGTTCATCTTGCTCCCAGGATAAGCCTTTGTTCTTCAGGAATGGACAGGTTACCTGAGAATTCATAAAATATGGATGGATAGAATGTTTTAGATTTTGCTGAAGAGAAAAAGTATTTGGCTCTTAGCAGGTCTCAACACTAACTTTTAAAAGTGGCAACAAGGCCTGGCAACCAAGCATCAACTTTTGTTGCCAAAACTGAAAATGTGTTTGCCACTTTAGCAGCCTGTATTTGGAATAATTAAGATGCTATGCAATTATTTGTCAACTTGCTCTACCTATTACTTTACAGCATTGCAAACTGAAGTGGTATCACTTAACACCCCCATTCCTTTTGTCATGAGATTTATTCTAATCTAACCTAAGATGATTGAGGTGGTATATTTCAGCGTACTGAGCAACTATTCATAAATGTTTCTACAGCTAAAACACTTCTTAATTAGAAGTTGAAGTACGGCTGCCAGCCATCCTCATTTTCCTGGATATGTCTTCATTTTTTACATGCCATGGCCTGTCAGGGAGGACTTTATAAAATTTTGAAAATGTCTGGAATTTTTGGTTCACAAAATTTGAAAATTTCCATATCCTTATCCTTGGTAAAAATTGAAAGCCGTACACCAATCAGCATTTGCGGAAGTAGTGTGCACACTTTTTTCCCCAGAATCTTCACTTCTGTTACGGTAGTAAACAACGCAAATATTGATGAGAATAATCAATATCTGTCCAACTTGGCTTTTTCACTTCATCTTTTGAATTAAGCTTTATCAAATTGGCTAGTAGACAGTTCATTATAAATGTTGTTCCTTTTCTTAATTGTTTGTAATCCTAATTCACCATAGCTAAGTGAATTTATTCAAAATTGAAATTACAATTTCACATTTTCTGTGAGAGATCTTTTTTTCAATTCCTCTTTCAGCAGCTTGGTTAATCAAGAAATTTCATATATCCAGGTACAGTCTGTCATATTTAAGTGCAAGTAAGTGCTGCTTTGTAATATTTTAATGGAAACTATTGTTATCAACACCTGTTGTTCCAAAGTGGATTTAGTCAACTATTAAAGTTTCAGTTAATTAAAAAAATCACACATTTATTCTTTTGTATAAATGCAATATCTTTTTAGTTATCAGTTTATTAAGTAATAAGTTACTTCTTCAAGTAATTTAATATTTTCACAAGTCTTTTAATTTACATAAATTCAGGAATACTCATTATGCCGAAAAGAAAGTGCAAGTTCACATATTTGAACAACAAATATCCTTTTTTTTTTTCGAAAGGGCAGACCAGATTCAATTAAGGGGCTAATGCTCACAAGATTCAGTTTCAGTAGCATGCTATATAAAGATTTCTATTCATATTTATCCAAGAACCCGGATTTACTGAGAAAAATAGCTTCAGTGGAAAAATATAAAATAATGTAGATGAATGCAAATAAACTAAATTGGAAAGATTTAAATAATTTTTATTTTTAGTAAGTTTAACATGTGTATAATTTTTTACAGGTTTACAACAGTTAAGCTATCCAAGTAAGAATGAAAGGACTGAAGTCTGTTAATTTAAGAGGCTTGACATACTCAAAATATTTAATGGGTTATTAGCTTGCCAGTGACTGTGATTGTGGCCATCATATCGTAATTATGATGATAAACTGCTACTAAAGGTTTATATCATTTTAAAAAACCATAAGACAATATAAAGGCATATTATGACATGATAAGGAAAGGCGTCCTCAAAGGTCCTCGTGTCCTCATTTCCAAAGAAAGAGAGTTGAAGTTTAAAGTGCAGAATAGTTATTTTTCAAAAGACTTAACAGAGTACATCCTTTTTTGTAACAGAACTGAATATGATTCTGAACTGTTTTATAATTTTGCAATCATTCTATCCATCCATCCATCCATCCTCTTCCGCTTATCCGAGGTCGGGTCGCGGGGGTAGCAGCTTAAGGAGAGAAGCCCAGACTTCCCTCTCCCCGGCCACTTCTTCCAGCTCTTCCGGGAGAATCCCAAGGCGTTCCCAGGCCAGCCGGGAGACACAGTCCCTCCAGCGTGTCCTGGGTCTTCCCCGGGGCCTCCTCCCGGTTGGACGTGCCCAGAACACCTCACCAGGGAGGCGTCCAGGAGGCATCCTGATCAGATGCCCGAGCCACCTCATCTGACTCCTCTCGATGCGGAGGAGCAGCGGCTCTACTCTGAGTCCCTCCCGGATGACTGAGCTCCTCACCCTATCTTTAAGGGAAAGCCCAGACACCCTACGGAGGAAACTCATTTCAGCCGCTTGCAATCATTCTATGCATTAGCAAATTAAAATGAATTACTTAAACAAGCCTAAACAACCAGTGTTGGCTTCAGTAAGTCATCCCCAAACCCAGCAAAATGAAATAGATCATATTTTTGGCATAAATCCCCAGATCTAAACAGTATAAGCAACAACACAGGGAATCCTTTCAGGCTGCAGTAACAAATATTTTTAACAAAGTACAATATATGGGCAGCATGGCGGCACAGTGATAGCACTGCTGCCCGACAATAAGGAGACAGGGGTTCACCTCCTGGTTTTTCCTTGCCCAGAGTTTGCATGTTCTCTGCACGTTCTCCCTATGCCCACATGAATTTTCTCACACAATCCTGAAGCATGCAGGTTAGGTGGTGGACTGGCGATGCTAAATTGGCCTGTGCGTATGCATGTTCACTGATTGTTCCTGCTTTGTGCCCTATGCTTTCCAGAATAGGCTCAAGCTTCACTGCAATCCTGCTTTGGGATTAAGTGGGTTTGAGAATGGATGATGGTACAGTGTTATATATTGTCACACACGTGCACTTAGGAGGCAGCCAACAAGCCCAGAGGTGAGTGAAAGTTCACAAGACAAAGGGGTTGTTTCAGGTATTAACGCCTCTCTCCTTTTTTCGTCAGAATTCAAGAAGAAAAGTAATAAACCAACACACTCACCGAGTATTCTGGATTCCCAAAATGGCTCCACTTCCGATACATCATCTCCACTTCCGACTCCCGCAGACTACGTCAACTTCCTTGTGCGCTCTGATAACATCACTTTTTCCGGACCCATCTGATGATGTCACATCCTCATATGTCACATCCAGCAACATCACTTCTGGTCTCACCCTGATGACATCACTTCCGGTCCCCTCTTGATGACATCATTTCCGGCCCCACAGTTATTACGTCATTTCCGCCAATACTTCCTTCCAGTTGCCATTTTGTACAAATACCACCTTTCAATGTATTGTATTATCAACTGTTATGCTTTTGATCACCAATTTTTAATATATTTACAAAGAAAGATCGCTGGATATTATACAGGGACAATTCCCCAATTCTTATTTTTGTCTCTGAGATTAATTATTCCTACAATATTTTAATAGACTCATTATACATGTTCTGCATAGCAAACATCTTATAAGCAAAAATATACAGCAATCCTCTGGATATTTTAATGTAAAATAATAGCAACCCCTTGTGCATGTTACTCTTTTATAAAATATTCAGAAGCATTTCTCTTGCTTGTCCTTTTTGGTGGGTTTCTACAGTAACAATCCTTGTATCTTGCATTCAAGACAAAGAGATAATTATTACTAGTAAAGCATATTGGTACTCTGAAGAAACAATCAAAAAGAATCAAACAAGTGTGTCAAAAGAGTACTGTTTTACCTCCTATATAATGAAAGTTCTTTAGAGTCCACGTATTCTGCTATGTGACGTAATGTTAAATGTCTTTTCTCACTTGTAGCGGAAAACATTTTCACTTTAGGTCAGACCTGGGCATTGTTGTGGCTCATGGTCTGTTTCTGTCTGGCCCATAGAAGGTGGGCATGTACTTGGGCGTGTCAGTCTGCCTCACAGCTAAATGTGATCATGCAGAAACAGATCAGAACTGATATGTATGAGAAACTGAGGGAGATTGCATCAGAAAGGATGGGATGTAAAGGAGGGAAACTGTGGGAGACTGAGTCAGAGAAAGGGGAGATGCAGAGATTGTTCATGTTATGTTGAATAAAGGAGGACGACACCTGTTGTTAATCTGTGTCCCATCTGCATTTTGTGCAAAAACACAACAAAAATGAGTGGTAAAAAATGAAAAGGCGGAAAACAGATCATTCAGTAAATCCTGGTAAAACTATCTGTTTGGCATGCAGTGAGCACAATGCTGCATTTAAAGACTAAACTTGAGCCGTTGCTTCGAGACCAAGCACGCTGAAAAATGCAGAAATTTATCTGAAGAGGAGAAGGTGAGAACTGCAGAGGAATTGTTAGTTAAACTGCAAAAACAGCTAAGACTTTTTACAAAGCTTCATATAGTAAAGGACGAAACAGTAAAACCAACTCTGTATTAGCTCACAAAATTGCCAAAAGAAGCAGACTGTTTTCTGATGTAGCCCTCTGCCCAAAGAAGGATGCGTTTGAACATCTGTGCCTCTCACAGCAAATGGTTACAAGACAGACTGAGGAAATTGTGGAGAATCTGGTGGTACAGTTGAAATACATTGTGTGTAGTACTAGGGTGTTGTACCGTGTTAGCCATTATGAATGTAGAGAAAAACCAAGCAAAATGACACCTTTTATTGGCTAACTAAAAAGATTACAATATGCAAGCTTTCGAGGCAACTCAGGCCCCTTCTTCAGGCAAGATGTAATACATTGTGGAAATTGTCAACTTCTTCTTCTCCTTGGCCTTGGATCAGACTGTGATCTTCATGACATCGCAGCTGCTGACTTTTGTGAAAGGAATAATGAAATACTTTGAAATGACAGAGTATATGGCTTCTTTGTGGTCAGTGAAAGGGACAACAACTTGTGAAGATTAGTCCATATGTGCATCCAAAAGTTAGGACTGCAGTAGGAAAAGTTAGTTGCATGACAACTGATGGTCCTTCTAATTTGACAGGTAAAAATGTTGGACTTTTAAAAAGCATGCAGGAAAAAGTAGCTAAGATTAACCCACCCCAAAAACTCATTTTTACATTGTATTATTCGCCAAGAATTGTGCTGTAAATCAGGGCTGAAAATTAATTATGTGGTTAATGTTGTAATAAATTCTGCAAATATCGTCAGGGTTAGGGCATTAAATCATGGACAGTTTGTTACACTGTTTTAGGAACACGAGACTGATCACACTGGTCTGAGATGTTACATATCTGTCATGTGGCTAAGCTTGGGCAAAATGCTCAAACAGGTCTGAGATCTGAAATCAGAGATTCAGGAGTTTTGTCAAATGAAGGAAAACCCAACCCTGAAGTAAGCAGCACTGAGTGGCTATCAGATTTAGCATTTGCTGTTTTTCTGACTGCACATCTGATTAAATTGAATACAAAATTGTAAGGCAAAGATCTTTTTCACATGATATGCACAGCCTAGTCAAGGCCTTCTTGAGGAACGTGCTGCTTCTCTCTCACCAAGTAGAGAGGAACACATTGACGCACCTTCCCACACTGAGAGGAAGGAATCTATCTGCTGACCAGCTTAACAGATATGAGTCATGTTCAATGCACTGCATGGTGAGTTTTCGAAGTGATTTGAAGACTTCAAAGCAGTGGAAACTGAAATGTTCACCATCTCCTCTCTAACATGTGATGTGGA
This sequence comes from Polypterus bichir lapradei, assembly GCA_026402145.1. Lineage (NCBI taxonomy): Eukaryota > Metazoa > Chordata > Cladistia > Polypteriformes > Polypteridae > Polypterus > Polypterus bichir. The sequence goes on along the minus strand of JANRMT010062791.1, from coordinate 100,192,617 downwards.
CAGTGACCCATGAGGCACAACTTCAACGTACACTGTATTGATTTGCAGTCTGATGTATTGCAGGCAGAACACTTCAGGTCAGCACCATTACTGAAATTCTACAATTCTCTCAAAAAGGACAATTTCCCACACTTGAGAAGACTAGCTCAGAGAATGCTTGTCCTGTTTGGATCGACATACATACAGTATGTAAGGACTGTTTCATTTATGTTAGGTAGATTGCCCAGAGGGGACTGGGCGGTCTCATGGCCTGGAATCCCTGCAGATTTTATTTTTTTCTCCGGCCGTCTGGAGTTTTTTTTTTTTTTTTCTGTCCACCCTGGCCATCGGACCTTACTCTTATTCTATGTTAATTAATGTTGACTTATTTTATTTTCTTACTGTGTCTTTTATTTTTCTGTTCTTCATTATGTAAAGCACTTTGAGCTACATTTTTTTGTATGAAAATGTGCTTTATAAATAAATGTTGTTGTTGTTGTTGTTGAACAGACATTCTCAATAATGAAATTCAACAAATCTAGGGACAGATCTTCTATCAGTGATGACCATCTATCTGCTGTACTGCGAATAGCAAGATCAGGAATTACACCAGATTTAATACACTAGTTGAAGCTCTTCAAAGACTTAATTCTTTCAACTAAAGTTGTCAAAGGTACAGAGACAGTAAAACATATTTATTTTGTTTTTTGTTTTACACAATCAGGACTTGTAGATTGTGTTTGAAAGTATGCTATAGTGTGTGTATGTTCCATGGTTCAACAAATCAAACAATCTGTTAATATGTGGTCTATGTTAATTTTACAATATTATGGTGAAAAAGGAAATCTAACATGTATACTGTAATGTAACAGTTGACAGAATGCCTCATATGGCCTCTCCATAAAAAAAGAGTTGCCCACCCCTGCTTTAGGTCCATCACGGCTGACTTTTTCCCAGCACATGTTGCAGTTAGTATACAGTGGTGTGAAAAACTATTTGCCCCCTTCCTGATTTCTTATTCTTTTGCATGTTTGTCACACAAAATGTTTCTGATCATCAAACACATGTAACCATTAGTCAAATATAACAGAAGTAAACACAAAATGCAGTTTTTAAATGATGGTTTTTATTAATTAGGGAGGAAAAAAAATCCAAAGTTACATGGCCCTGTGTGAAAAAGTAATTGCCCCCTTGTTAAAAAATAACCTAACTGTGGTGTATCACACCTGAGTTCAATTTCCGTAGCCACCCCCAGGCCTGATTACTGCCACACCTGTTTCAATCAAGAAATCACTTAAATAGGAGCTGCCTGACACAGAGAAGTAGACCAAAAGCACCTCAAAAGCTAGACATCATGCCAAGATCCAAAGAAATTCAGGAACAAATGAGAACAGAAGTAATTGAGATCTATCAGTCTGGTAAAGGTTATAAAGCCATTTCTAAAGCTTTGGGACTCCAGCGAACCACAGTGAGAGCCATTATCCACAAATGGCAAAAACATGGAACAGTGGTGAACCTTCCCAGGAGTGGCTGGCCGACCAAAATTACCCCAAGAGCGCAGAGACGACTCATCCGAGAGGTCACAAAAGACCCCAGGACAACGTCTAAAGAACTGCAGGCCTCACTTGCCTCAATTAAGGTCAGTGTTCACGACTCCACCATAAGAAAGAGACTGGGCAAAAACGGCCTGCATGGCAGATTTCCAAGACGCAAACCACTGTTAAGCAAAAAGAACATTAGGGCTCGTCTCAATTTTGCTAAGAAAGATCTCAATGATTGCCAAGACTTTTGGGAAAATACCTTGTGGACTGAAGAGACAAAAGTTGAACTTTTTGGAAGGCAAATGTCCCGTTACATATGGCGTAAAAGGAACACAGCATTTCAGAAAAAGAACATCATACCAACAGTAAAATATGGTGGTGGTAGTGTGATGGTCTGGGGTTGTTTTGCTGCTTCAGGACCTGGAAGGCTTGCTGTGATAGATGGAACCATGAATTCTACTGTCTACCAAAAAATCCTGAAGGAGAATGTCCGACCATCTGTTCGTCAACTCAAGCTGTGGCCCAACCAGTTATTAGGTTCGGGGGGCAATTACTTTTTCACACAGGGCCATGTAGGTTTGGATTTTTTTTTCTCCCTTAATATTAAAAACCATCATTTAAAAACTGCATTTTGTGTTTACTTGTGTTATATTTGACTAATGGTTAAATGTGTTTGATGATCAGAAACATTTTGTGTGACAAACATGCAAAAGAATCAGAAATCAGGAAGGGGGCAAATAGTTTTTCACACCACTGTATCTTAAATCTTCACACTATGTCACATAGCAGACATTATAGCAGCTGCAGTTTCTGTATGATTTTTCCTCCCTTCACATTTGTCTCTGTAAGTTAAAGGAATCCTGTTACAAGCACACCCGGCTCACACACGTGCATATACGATGGCTGGTTGTTACACTGTTTTTTAATTTTCTTTACCTGCAAAAAGAATGGGCAGAAAATGCAGTGTGCATGACTGCAGCTTATTTTTCTTATCCATCCATCCATTATCCAACCTTCTACATCCTAAGTACAGGGTCACGGGGGTCTGCTGGAGCCAATCCCAGCCAACACAGGGTGCAAGGCAGGAAACAAACCCCGGGCAGGGCGCCAGCCCACCGCAGGGCACCCACACACCAAGCACACAGTAAGGACAATTCAGGATCACCAATGCACCTAACCTGCATGTCTTTGGACTGTGGGAGGAAACCGGAGCGCCCGGAGGAAACCCACACAGACCCACACAGACCAATCCGGATCTCCTAACTGCGAGGCAGCAGCGCTACCCACTGCGCCACCGTGCCGCCCTTATTTTTTTAATTTAATCATAAAACATATTAATGATAGGCGAGTTATACTCTAATCTAGTAATTAAGGATAATGAGCAAAATGTCCATTTCTAATCCACTGCCAAAAAAAACAGTTCATCACTGAAGTGGATGACATTCTTGGCAAACAGGGGCCAAAAAATAATTGTCACTTGCCTCCAAATGGTGGCTAATGGCAACCTGGTAACTGTTAATGTTACATTCCAGGAACACAGTCTAACACATGTGACTTAGTTATTTTCTAAAATCCCCAAAAAAGGAAACAGCTTTCATTTCGGTTAATCAGCAACTAATCATTTTGATACGAAGGTTATTCTAATAAAAGCGATCTTGTACTCAGGAGACAGTTGTGCTCCCTCCTTTGTGGTCATATGTCAACATGTGATGTGGCAGCAGACTGATCCCAAGGAGAGTGCTGGGTCAGTTCAAGTCAAGGTGTCTTTTCAAATTATTCATAATTATATATTAAACATTCAAAGAAAATACCCTTGCTCATTTCCTGGTCCCATTTTAGTGCATTGTGTAAAGGGCTGTTGAAGAGTGAGCAGATCTCACTGTGACCAGCAGCCATACTACATGCACTTCAGAACAGGTAATCCACCTGAAGCCAAGCATATTCAGCCTGGCCAGTACTTGGACAGGAGACCATCTCTGAAAAGCTTGGGTTGCTGCTAGAAGAGGTATTGGTGAGGCCAACAGGGGGTGATTAACCTGTGGTCTGTGTGTGGATCCCAATGCCCCAGTGCAATAACAGGAAGACTGTGGTATAAAAATGGTGGCATCTTTCGGATGAGATGTAAAACCGAGGTTCTGCCTCTCTGTCATCTCAAAAGATCACTGGGCATCCTTTGTAAAAAGTAGGGTGTATCTGGATGTTGTGGCCACTTAGGCACACCAGCTTCCCAAACCCAGCACAGACAGACACCAGGCACAAGTCTTTCCAAAATGCAAATTTTTTATTCCCATCTCCACAGCACAGTACAAATGTACAATAAACAGCACAATACAGTACTTTCTTTTATCTCTCTTTGTCTGTCTTCTGCCTCCACTCCTCCATCGGCATCTTCGTCCTCCACCTCCCGACTCTGGCTCCTCGAATGAAGGCAGACAGCTCCTTTTATGCTGCACCTACGAGTACTCCATGTGGCTCATTAGCGAGGTCTTCAAGCACTCCCAGGTGCAGTGGAAGCCTAATAAAGTAGGACTTTGCAGCTCCCCTTGGGTTCCCCCATGTAATCCAACAGGGCTGTGCCAAAGTCCAACTCCCATGGAGACCTGTGGGAATCCGAGGTGCCGCTGCAACCCAGGGTGGCTGTCATTTAGCAGTCTAGGGGAGGCCATGCCCTGTGCCCATCTGCTCACCTGGTCCTTCCTTTCCAATGGCGTTCCAGCCACATCTGTAACAATGTGTAGAAATCATCATCTCCTGTCCCTATTCGGCTAACTATCTCTCTCACCCCTTCAACACCTAAGCGATATTGTGTGATGAGCATACTGGTGCAAAAATGGCTGCCTTCGCATCATGCAGGAGGATGCTAGATTGAAGTGGTTTCCCTTGCTCTACTGTATGCAAAGCACTTTGAGTAGTGAGAAAGATACTATATGAATGTAATGTCTTTTTCTTCATTTCTAATTTGTAATTACAGCATGATCCTGGTTTGAAGTTTTGGAGGGGCTCATTTCTAGTTTCACACCACTTGAAATATGTCCAATCTTCGGTCCTTTGCCTTCTCTAGGAAGAAAAATGTCCCTGCTTTGTCTTTGGTCTCATCCTATAGATGACATGGAATTTCCATCAGGTATTTCATTGTATTCAGGACATTATAATATATCTTGTTTTTAGCTAATCAAGTAAAACGTCACTCTAGTTGTTCATCTGTTTGACTCTAGACTGAAAAAAGTATAACATAGATGTTGTTCATTCAATGTAAATTTTCTTTTTCAAGCAACTTAAGTTTAGTTATTTAGCATTGTCGCTTGAAATATTTGGTTTCAGATCTCAATCAAAGTAAAAAAAAATGTTTGTACCAAAGTAAGTTATGGTAGAGGGAATAAACATAAAAATCCTATTTCAGTTAACCTAATATTTTAGGTTGTTCGTGTGCTGTGTTTGAGGGGCTGTTTGTATATTCTTCCAGTCAAACTTTCCAGAGTGCTGGCTTTCCAACTGCCAAAAAAGAAGAACACTTTCCCGAGTGGAGTGGACGTAGCTATACAGGTCTGGTCATTTTCAGCAGCAGACTTTTATAACGGAGGATTAACCCTGTTTCTCAACTGTTAATTTTAAGTATAGGAAATCGTAATAAAACATACTTTCAAGAAAGCTGTAGAAGCATTTAATAATTTTTTGTTGTATATTTAAGATTTACACTGCAAAATGATTATGTATTTGCACTAGATTTTTAAATAAATTTAAAAAGTACAGAATTGGAATGTGTTATGTTCATAATATTTCTAATAGCATGTAAGCAGGTTACAACCAATAAACCATTTTAAATTGTGACAACTTAAAAAATAGATTTATTTCAGTATAAAACAAGTGAATTGCACCCAATCACTCTAAATGATTTGCCTCAACTTAAAAATTGTGGGTTCAATAAGATAAAAAAAATTATATTGGTTCAGATTGAAAATATCAAGTGTGAATCATTACTTTAATTATTCTAAGTTGAATGGAGGTTATACTTTTTTCAGTGTATATTGTCAGGTATGTACAATGCAGTTAGTGAGCCTGTTGTGCTTGCAGTAAGATGTCAGTATTTTTCTATTCTTTGGCAGGGACATATCCCATTGATGGTAAATAAAAAGTAGCTACAACATACATGCAGCAATGTAGTATCTGGTATTCATGTCCTTGTCATTGTGTATACAGGATGTAATGATTACAATACAGTAGGCTGTAGAAAAGGGGCAACTTTTATGGAAGGAGGTAGCAATTACATTTGCCTAATGAATGTGGTCAGCAATGCATGGAATAAAGGAAGCTCCTTTAATTAGCCCAATTTGTGTTTCTAGCAGATTCGCAGGATGAATGCACTGTTCTCATAATGTCCATGAGCAATCTAGGAATTTAATGAATTCATCTACTCGTGATCTGATATTTCTTGTTTTGGTGCACTGTAGTGTATTTTTGACCATGTATTTTAATTAGCTGTTAGAATACTAGTTACCTTTCTGATTATTCAGTGTAACTGTGCAATGATTTTTTGACAATTCAGTCTCTACATTTAATTACCGTAAATTAATCCAGAGCTTTTGAAGGAAGTAATCTGCAGACATGTGATCTATGTTGCCTGGTCATAGTTTCTCAGTGAATACATAACTGTTGCTATAGAAGGTGTGCACCGAGTAGTTGTGGATAAAGCAAAGCTGGTCAGGGAAATGATTAACTTATTCTTGTTAATTCTGTACACCTGTAAAAGAGCCAAGATAACGCAACTCAAAAGGTCAAAAGCATTTTAATATAAATTTTGGAGCTCCATCCTTACACACATATCCATTCAGTGTTCTGTTGTATAGTATTTAGATTTTACATTCTTTGAATGCTGCCATCCTGTTCTGCTTTCATAATAAATAGCGCTCACAAAAAAGATTATTAATAATTAAGTTATTTGTAAATTAGACCAACAGAATTACAGCAAAGTGTCTAAAGAAGAGTCAAGAGACCCAAAGGTCTAGAATGATAAATCTTAGAATTTGTTTGTCTACAGGATATTTATGGCTTTAAGAGGTTCTTCAAATGCAAATATTGGTTTTGTAACAACAAAATATTCATATTTCCTTTACTTTCCTTAGCAGTATGTTGACCCCCCCCAGTAAAACAAATCAAAAATGTTGATTTTTTTTCATAGAATATGATGTGTAACAGACATGAGTGAATATCAAAACGTCAGCATAAATACAGTAGAAAAGGTATCTCTAATGTCCACTGCTGTACTGATGCAGATTTAGAATACCGTATGTCCTTCTTGTGATATGTTTTAAATTAGTCAAAAATGCACAGCCTCACAATTAGGGCAGCATGTTCCTTTAAGCACTTTTCTTATATTTTAATTTGTTTGCGCTTGAGACGATAGAATGTAACTGCCTGATCCACAAAACTGATGCACTCCTTGTGTTATTGTAGGCTACCACAGTGCAAGGCTTGCTGACTTCCACGTTTTCCTTGACACAAACACTGACAGTTGCTGCATTATGAACAGTGCTTAGGGGCTAACATCTTATTACGCTTCCACTTGATTGCATACATTATGCCTTTTTGCCAGGCATTTACATGCACCATGATGAAACTACACTCAACCTGATTCACCAGGCATATCATGGTGGTTTGGTCATACAGTGTTGTATGCGTCCGTTGCACTATCCATGTCAATGTCTGATGACCAATTCACATTGTCCTCACTCTCACTTGATTAAACTAATGATTCAGTTTCAGTTTATTCTAAAACAGGCTTTACAGCTTGTTGTTAACGCGCCATTGTGTATTTTGGTTAAAGGCTCTGTCCCACTCATGAACATTAAAGAGTTTCCATAGATTGGCAAAACTCACAATACAATTATTGTTTTTGCAGAATAAAGTTATTTTATCCACTAGGTGGTAGCAAAATACTGTCCTGAGTGTTACTCAGACTTAACACTGTACAGTACACTTGATTATAATACCTTATCTCGAGAGACACTATTTTTACATAGAATTTCAAGCCTGAGAATACCTCATGGTTAATGCCAAGGAGTTTAAAACTGCTTTTGAATGTCTAGCCCTAATGAAGTGATTAAGATGCTGAAAGATAGTGTCTGTATAAATTGTTATGGTTAAACATTTTTTAACTTGGCTTCTCTTCTCTTGACTTCTCATATGATTTGTAATTGTGTATATCTGTTAGATACTGAAGTGGTATGATTGACTCAAGATGTACCCACTTAGCTTAAGACTGAGAAAGAGCTCAAATGAGAGAGCTCTGATAAGGAGACTCTTGGGCATTCCCTTTACAATAAGGCCTGTCAGAATTTCCTGGTTTTAATATCTCTGAGTAAACCAAAACTGACGTGTGCTATTCATATATTAGATAGCTGTTTTGCTCATAAATACTTTTTCACACCATTCTCTGTTTTTCAGTAGACCTGCAATTTAATAAATCCTTTTAATTGTATTATTGGCTTAAATACTTCTCTTTTAGTATTTCTGAGATCTCCCATTTACTTGTGTTGCACTTTATTATATCTAACACACACACACTTAATGAATGGTTTTCTAATTAAAACACTGCAAGATGAAATGAGTTATTTATTGCTTGGTAATGTGTTTTTAGGAAGATGTAAGAGGTCTTACATAAATAAATTAGAACTAAACCTTAATGTGAGAAATAGAGACACACACATGGGCTATTGGAAGTTAAAATAAACTGCAAACAATCTTTTCATTCTTAACCAAGTGACATAAACAATTCAAAGATCATACAACAATGGAGCAACAATCAAGCTAGTGTCCAAACAGGGAGAGAAAAATCCCCGCAGACAATGGGATAGTAGGCAGAACTGACAGTGACAGGTTTAGGTTTAGACAGCTATGGTAATTGTCTTTTTTATATCAGAATATCTGTGATCGATTTTCACCCAACAATGTTAAAATATGTAGGAAAGTATTTGGTACAGGCTTTGCAAGTTGGAGAATCATTCAACAGACGGAACAAATTTACTGTACAACTTAACTTGCAATAAATATACTGAAAATGAAAATGAAAAACAAAGTACAGTGGACCCTTGACTTACAAACTCAATTCGTTCGCGAGGGCTGGTTGTAACTCAAGTTGGTTGTAAGTCAAGACTATTTTTCCCATAAGAATTAATGGAAATACCCATAATGCAATCCGAACCTCCCACATCAACACTTACTTAACCTTTTCATAATAAAAAAGGGTTGTATAATGTGCATAATTTACCAAAACACTAATAATTTTTCTAATGTACTAACCAAAAAGTTATAAAAAGTGCCTAGCCAACCAGAAACAACAATTTCACACTGTACTCACCATTTAAGTTGACATCTTTGGGCTGCAGGAAGGGAGGAGGAGGAGAATGAAACGGAAGGTGGTTATTGTTTAGAAGGAGCCTCCTTATGCAAATCTTTTCTTTGTAAAATTGTCGAGATGGTGGATTTCGACATGCTGTACATATTAGCGAGATCGGTCACACGAACACCACTCTCATATTTCCGCACAATGTCCTTCTTCATTTCGATTGTGATCGCTGTTTCTCAAGTTAATAATGACAGTAGTCGAGCACTCAGTTCAAAGCTGGCCATGTTGTGAACTGCTGTAATAATACACTCCAAAGCAAGCCGGTGCCGACTCAGCCTGATGACATCATCATGTGCCAAGTAGCCTGCTTGCTAACATCCCTTAACAATCGCTTTCTTTACCTTCTCTTCCTTCCTTAGCAATTATGCGTCTTACTTGCCATGTTCATAGTGAATTATATATATAGATAAATCACTGCACTGACCGAAATTAAGTCCACAAACACATGTATCTGGGCTCCGACTGACACTTACGAACGCTCTCGGCTGTTTGTTTACAATCGCACAAGCGGATACACGTGACCGCATTCGGGTCGTAACGCAAGATGTTGTTCGTAAATCAAAACAAAAATTTTGGTCATAAATCAAGTTGTTTGCATGTCAGGCCAGTCGTATTTCAAGGGTCGACTGTAGCAGTGTTTGATTGATACAACCTGCCTCAATACAACAACCGTGTTACAGAGCGGTCCGGTAGCATTGCATTGTGTAGGGTGAAGTTCTTTTTGCTGTAATCTATTGCTTATGCATTCTCAGGCATATTGGTAGTGAATTGAAAAAAAATATGGATATTTTGTGTATTATTGTCCTGCATTAGGCTCCACCCTGAAAATCCAGTGCCACCCCCAGAACACTCCCACTAAGTTTGTTTTGGCTTTGCAGCAGTGTTTTCCTTGATAACAAAAACTAAAATAAAGGTTGTTAATGAAAAAATAAAAATGTCATATACTAAAAAAGAAGAAATACCAGAAAACTCAAACTAAACAAAAACAAGAACATGATAATGAAAAACAAAACTAGTTTTTTTATACCAGTTTGTGTATATCAGCTTGCATAATTTAATTTCTGATTTTAATGTCCCAAATGATTATTATTATGAGTTTTTAGTAACAGCAGTGGTGCAATGCCTAGCATTTGTACCTCAGAGCTTCAGGGATTCAGGCTCAGTTCTTACTCTTGTTACAGTTGGTCGGATTGTTTGGGTTAATTGCTTTTGTAAATGAGTCCAGTGAAATACAGGGATTTCTTCTAGGACTGATTCCTGCCCTGGGCTCCATGCTACTGACATCGGCATTACATATTTTCCAGAACATTTTTGTGAACAAGGTTGCTTGCAGCATTTTGGGGTTTTTTCCTCTGGATACTTGAGGTTTTAACACGGAATACCAACAATATGCACATTAGGCTAATTGGCTATTCTGAACTGGTCCAGTGTGTGTGCGTGTGTGCTACCCACCATGCAATTCTGTGGAGATAAGCTTCAGCCTCTGCACTTCTAAAGTGTAATAAGCAGGTTTAAGAATGTATCATTATTCTTAGGGAAGCTCATATTGGAAATATGCTCAGACTTGATGTTGGTATAGCATGTCAGTCTTCAGTGGTCTGGCTGCATATCTAAAAAATAATATTGCAAACTATGTAAGCTTTGTAAAAATTTCAGAGAAAAAAATTTCCCTACCTTTCCTTTTAAGCCAAAATACCACACAAAAAAGTTTTTCAGTTGTTGTTTCTGCCAACAATTTTAAGATTAGCTATACAGTAGCTTAATATGACATATTTTTACACCTCATATTTATTTTACTTTCGTTCTAATTCCAGAGATCTTTAGGTTAGGTGCATTGGCACTATATGAGTGAGTGTGGGTGTGTTTGCCCTGCAGTAGACTAGCAGCCCATCAGTGGTTGGTTTCTAACTTGCACCTGATGCTGTAAAGATGCCCTAATTAAGAACATTTTCTTTTAGATTGTTCTTTTTAATTCACGTTTTTCTTTGGAGTCTGGTCTCTTTATTGCAACCAAGTAATGAAAATGAGTGGCAAGCAGTGCAGACACAGACTGATTAGTGAAACTAGTTAGAATAAAAACCTCTATTCACAGTGCTATTCCAGCACTGAATTTGAGAACCAATGCTCTAGTGTTTACAGCGAAAATTAATGTTAACGAGAGAAGATGGTGGAGAATGGCCAATACACATTCCATTTAACAGAAAAAACACAAATAAACTTAGTTAACAAATTTTTACAATAGCAGTTTGCAGGAGGACAATACTGACCATGTAGTGTGTAGAACCCTTAGGCAGATGGGCTGCAGCAGCAGAAGATCGTGACACATGCCATTCCTGTGAGCTAAGAACAGGAAGATCGTGTAAACTACATGAACCCAAGGATCCATCATGACATTTGTTAATGACACAAACTGGTGCTTATAATGTAATGGTGTGGGGAATGTGTTCATGACACACATTAAGCCTCTCAGTGCCAGTTAAGTATATTTGAATTCCACAACATTCCTAAGCATTTGCGCTGACAATGTGCATCTCTGTATGCCCACAGTTTACCTTTTTTCAATATACTCTATCAGAAACATAATACTCCATATCACAAAGCATGCGTCATTTCAAGCTGGTTCCAGAGCGTAACTGAATAGAGCACATTTCAGAGAAGGTGAGACAGGAAGTTTGACCCATATGTGGCCAAAAATTCTTATGGAATTGCCTGGTTCTATAAAGTCAACATGGACCAAAATCACTAAGAATTGTTTCCTGTGCCTTGTTGAATCCATGAATCAAAGAATTGAGCTTTTTCTGGAGACAAAGGGTCCTACCCAGGACTAGATAGGTATGCCTAATATAGTGGTCACTAGTGCCTGATGGATAATATTGTGACACTGATATATTGGCCAAAATGACCCCTCCACGAATGTATTAATAACCATGTAGCCTCCTCTGATACTCTGCCTAATATGATGTTGAAACTCTAAAATGCAAAGCACGCTGTTTAGGTTATTTTTGTAGTATAGTCTGTCGCAGTTTCAAAACCTACTGGACGGATTTACAAAGTGACAGTAAGATCAATTCCAGGGGCTTCAAAACGCTAAACTCTGTTGGCATTCCTCACTCTCCACGACTGAGACTAGGCCAAGTATTCACAAAAAGTTATTGGTTTAGTAACCTTTTACCTTTGATACAATTTTTCTGTAAAAATGTTAACACATTTCCTATTATTTTTAATCAGTAATGGCGCACTGCACAATAACATGCAGTGAATATGCCTGACTTACAGTTTTCATCCTCTTTCTCTGTACGTTTAGCATTAATTTGCTCAGAGGTTGATGCGCTTGCTGCTTCCTGAGCAGCTCTTCTTTTCTCCACCCTAGTGGCCCGCATCTTCTCTTCTTTTGTCGGCATCTTTTCATATTAAAACTGATTAAGTCAGTGTTTGTGTTGCAGTTACTTACTACATTTTCTTTAATTTTTCACTTAAGCTGGCACTTAAGTCTTCAATCTGCCTCAAGAATTATTTAAGATATGAAGAGGTAGGAGAAGTGACGGCATAGGTGGTAAGGATGAGTATTACGCCTATGCGTATGCGCCGCCTGCTAGCCGCTGCCGAGAGTTGATTCTACAATAAAATAAAAAAAAATAAAAAGAGGAATAACCTTGGAGATCAATCATCACCCTGAAAGCGGATAGTAGACGTCACGTAGTATATGTGTACCAAATTTCAGGTCAGTTGTTCAAACGGTTTGAAAGCTACAGGTGATTTAAAATCCTGGAGAGAAAAACAGAGTACTTGTTTAATATACAAAAAAACACAGATGGACAATTTGGAGGCTAAGAAGAATTCAACCATATCAGTTTGGCAATACATTTGCTTTTGTTGACTAAGAAGGAAGGTGGTTGTTGCAAAGGATTCACAAACCTATATGGTCATTTGTGTGTGCAGCATCCAGCAAAGTACGCAAGTTTAGGCAATGCCGCTAACACAAACACTAAAGGCTTTTCTCATTACCGATATTTATTTGCTTTTTTGGACAGAGAAAAATTCCAAAATACAGTATAAGCAGGGCAGTGCACCATGTGCATAGTGTTCCACAGTTGTTTTATTAACATTAATGTGAAAACATGTTAATAAATCATATTTACTTTAAGCATTATCTCCAAATTGTCATTTTAATGCATAATGCTTTTTTTTTGTCTAAGTCTCAAGTGTAAGCCTTCAACTCTTCCATTAAACCTACCTGTGTGGGTGAAGGTCAATTACAGCCTAAAGTAAAATTAGCTAGTATCTGTTTTGGTTATAATAATACTTTTTGACAGGGGTGAGGATGTTTGGTCCATTAGTTGCATTGAGAAACTCCCCGATCACTTTTCAAACCCAACCACAATTTAATGGAGTCGCTTCAATCCCGGAGACTGATCATGTCCTGTAGAGCTGCTCACAGAGCACTGAATACACTGGCTGACTGATATCTGTAAAGATTAGATAAGGTGTTAAACTACCACAAGTGGTAAGTTAGCATAACATTAATGCAACTTGCTTTTGGACAGGTATACATTTTCAGAATCACACGTCTTTTCTTCTCCATAGGACCTGATAGCTATAACAAGCAGAGAAGAATGTAAGGTGACGCATACAGAGACTGGACAGCCAGTTGCAGTTATTGAACGATCCAAGCAGGAATTTAACCCCCCAGTCTTCACTCCTTTTATACCTCTGGACTCAGCACAGAACACTTACAGTATGTAACAACTAGCTGATTACCCAGTGGCTTCGCTCACTGAGTGCAAGGGAAAAAAAATAAAATGTAGTATATAAATTATTAAACAGTAAAACATTAACATGTAAGAAGTAAAGATACATTGAGCAGTACTGGAGTGCTTTCGGGTAATGTACATTTTAAAGGCGCTATAACACAACAGGTAAGTAGTACTAACAGCAGCTTAAATGTATTTGGATCATCTCTCAGTAGCAGATCCCTTGTGAAAGGCGCTAAACGACCACTGTGGTACAGAAATTACATTTTCTATGCGATCCTGCAAATTTCTGCCTGACAACCTTGCACTACGTGCCTGTGATTTAAGAGAAAAATTATTCTGAGAAATGCGGACGCTGCCCTTCTGTGCTTAACGGGCAGAAGGTCCAAACAATTCCCAAGTCCAAAACATAACATGAAGAGGTAGGTATATCTTCTTAGATGTAAACCCTCCATCTTCTTAAAAGAATTTATCACAAAAGCAACCTTGAATGTTGCGGGGTTTTAGTGACCTGAACTTACCTTAAGGTACAGTAAGTAGTTGTGAAGCGCAATTTACAAAGAGAGTTTTGCTTCGATGGCGCCAATCACACTCATTCGCAATGATTTCCACTCTCCCAGGAGCCGACGGGGCACTCGAAGTGTCACAAACAGTGCAAGAAGAGAGGACGGCACCCGAAACTGCGAAGCTCTCAACCCGGCAGAGCAGCCCGACATTCCGTGCCTCCGAGCGTCCACTTTGTTCTCACGACCCCTCGCCACTGATGGCGGTGTCGTCTTCACATTGTTTACAGTTCAGCGCAGTTAAAAAGTAGAAAGACGCAAAGCAGTTTTCCTCATCTCTTCTACTATCAAGTACTGCCAATTAAAAAAAAGTTGTAATGTGGCAGTTTCCGCGACAGTCACGTGGACGAATAAATAAAACTTCTCTGTCAGAACGTGCCTGGCGGCGAACGGCTCAGTGCTGGAGTCCACACAGGAGGGCTGGGAGAGGGCAATGCGGGGCGCACTTCTATGGGATAGATCGCCGTGTTTGCGTTTACTTCTTTTCAATATCAGTAAAGTAACTCTCACACAAATAATAATAATTCATAAAGATGATATAAAAATGGCGTCCACAAATGAAGTGATTAGTTCCTGTATTATAATATGTTTTGTGGTCATACATAATTTCCGTTTCAAACGCGAAAAGAATTTTATATATATAGATTGCAGCATTTTAGAACATCCTCTACCTGACTTGTCTTCTCTTAGTAATATGCCACCATCGGCCTATTCAGTAAACATGTATGAAGAGTACAAAATTTGGGTGCACCCACCATATTGAACCATGTCCCACCCCCTTCCCCCCACCACCAAGCCACAGCAAGATGGCAGATAGCAAATTTGCATTTTGTAAAGGAAAATGTACTTGGACTTGTATCTGTTTATTAAAAGAAACATTTACAGTTTCTAGTATAAATGTATTGCATGTATAAAATGTTTATAGCTTCATCATGTACAACTGGGATATAAGTGTCTTGTGTGAAAAGGATATTTAATCATGTGGTGTAGTGGTTAAGGCTTTAGACTACAAACCCTGACTTGTTGGTTTAAGTTCCACTACTGACACTGTGTGACCCCTGGGGATAGGATGATATGAGTAGTTATATGCATGATTTATGACCCTTAAGCCCTGCCCCCCTATGACGTCATACCTGAAGTTGTGCAGAACGCAGCAGGAGGGTTTTTTTTTTACAACTATAGCCTGCTCGCCGGGGCTCAGAGACTGTCAGCTTTTTAGAGACTCAGGTACTCGGCTGTGTAGACTACTGTTGACTGTTGACTGTTGAGACTAATAAGAATGAGTTTACAGGCAGTCATGAGAGGGCTGGTATCACTGATTCCAGCAGCTTCTACATCAATACGTAGTCCAGTAATTCGGAGTCACTGACACAGACTTGATTAACCAACAACAATTGGCAGACGAGATAACTGCAGGGGAGAAGATGTGCCAAACCTGAATGAAGGGCTCTTTCAGGTCTTTTACTTTATTTGGCCCTAAAACACTCAATACATATCATTTTTTTATTAGAAGGTGGCACAGACCTTTTAAAATGTTTAATTGATGTTTATTAACTACAATATCAAACCAAAAGTTGAATTTCAGCAAATGTGTTGTTACATTTATCAGTGTGTTATGTTCATTACAATACACAAACAAACAAAAAAGGAAGAAGTCAACCTGATTAAAACTTTTAATGTTTCATTCTTATGCTGAAGTATATTAGTGAGGTGAATACATAATGCACACCCAAATAAACATGCATGTAACTTGCTGTAGTCAGCCAAGTTTTATATTTTTCGTGATTTCTCCATAAACTGTTACATGTAATGTTATAACAAGAAGAATGATTTGTTGAATATCAAGAAAAAATCAACATATTTTAGCAAGTCCAAAGTCTGACATCCATCCATTATCCAACCTGCTATATCCTAACTACAGGGTCACAGGGGTCTGCCGGAGCCAATCGCAGCCAACACAGGGCGCAAGACAGGAAACAAACCCCGGGGAGGGTGCCAGCCCACCACAGGGTGTGCACACACACACACCAAGCACACACACTAGGGACAATTTAGGATCGCCAATGCACCTAACCTGCATATCATTGGACTGTGGGAGGAAACCGGAGCACCCGGAGGAAACCCACACAGATACAGGAAGAACATGCAAACTTCACGCAGGGAGGACCTGGGAAGCGAACCCAGGTCTCCTAACTGTGAGGCAGCAGCACTACCCACTGCACCACCGTGCCACCCAAGTCTGACATTTACATGTCAAAAAGGTGTTGAAACCAGTTGGTGGCTGTAGTTGTGCTTTCAGTTTTCCGGTATGAATTTTGAGAAAGTGTAGTGCCCTTGAGGAAGGCAGTTATTGACCAGGTTAATAAAATGTCAAAACACACGTAGAAACATCTGTATTAAGTCCACCAAGGATTTCTGTATAAGGTAAAAGCATCTAAAACACTAATTCTCTACTCGTTTAACACTTCATAGATTCAATAGTGTGTATGTTTAGTTGCAGAACAAAGTTAAACACAGTTTATTCACTTTTGGAAACATATTAGGCTATGTTTCCTTCTACACTGGAATGGGCATGTACTGTGATGTCAGAGAACATTTAAAACACATAATGAATGGATATAATACTTAGCAAAATAAAATACATTTTTAAAAGAATGGTTACTTAAGGACTACAATACCGAAATGTGTGTGGATGGTGAAAGGAGGGGGATGATGAAGAGGCAGTTACACTCTTGTCCACTTTTTTGTAAACATTTTTTATTTAATAATGTGGCAAAAATAATAGCAAAATATTAATAGCACAACACTTTTACACATCAAAAAACACAACCCGGAGACAGACAGCCTATAGCGCGTTCTTTATCCTTTCTGGGCAGGTGAGCTATTTAAACTTTTAACTGGCACATGTTCTTTTAAACGTTTTTTTGGAGATAGTGGGTTTTGATGTGGATAATGAACTTTGGATGCAGCATAACCTTTGGCTACAGTGATTACAAATATCAAACAATTGGAGCTCAGTTAACTAATGTGAAGGCTAGGGGTCGCCACAGAGCCCCAAAACCAAAACACAAACTCACTAACACAGTCCCGGGTTTCAAATAAAGGGTGTTTATTAAAGATACCTTGTAAACCCAAGCACAAACACAAGTTGCCTTTTTTCTCATTCTCCTTGTTCCCCCTCTGTATCGCGCTACTCTCCTCCAGTCAAGTGTTGTCTTCCTTCCTCCCAGCTCTGACTCACCTAGACAAGGCAGTGCGGTCCTTTTTATTGAAGACCCAGTAGTACTTCTGGTGCCAGGGCTTTCTCCTGATTGAAACACACTTCTGGGTCATATGGAAGTTACCAATAAGAGGGAGTGTAATTCAATGCAGCTTCCTCTTGCAGGACCCACAGCCCCTGGCAGGGCTGCATTACCGGTCTACATTTCCCAGCATACCCTACTGGCTTCCACAGATATCCAGGGGCGCTGCCATCTTTCATCCTGGGGGAATAAACATCCCCCAGTGATAGTCCTTCCCATTTATCCTGGTCAGGGAAGGTACTCCAAATATATCCGGCCTGGTCAGGATGCCTGCCCATCCTGTGTGGCACTTACACTAGTAAAAGCCCACAATGCATAGTAAAAGTTGAAAATGCAATATAATTAATTGTTTTGCCATGGTAGTTTCAGTCCAAATACATTAACGCAAAGACTGCAATACTGAAAAAAAAGATTACTTAGCTTTCTGGTTTGAGAGAGTAGATGGGATGCTATTATAGTGATAATTAACAAATGAAGTGCATGAGCAAGTCATTTGATAATAATGTGGTTCAAATAATTGGCTCAATAACATCCATCTATATATATATATATATATTGTGGAGAATGGCCACCCATTTATCCTGGCCAATACCCCCAAGCCGCCAGGTGGAGCCCTCCTTGCAGCATGGAGGTCCCCAGAAGACCAGCAGGGCATCATGGACAATGGAGTTTTTATGCACAGCCCTGCTGGATGCCATGGGGGCCACTAGGGGACGCTGCAGGGAGGAGTAATGGATATTTTCCCTACGCCCTGGAAGCACACGTGGACAAGAGGAATGACGTGCTTCCGGGGTGAAGAAAAGAACTTGTACCTGACCCGGAAGTGATTGAGAGTCACATGGACTAGGGATTAGGAACACTTCCGGGTCAGGAGATATAAAAGGACTGTGGGAGCTCCCAGATGGTGAGCTGAGTTGGGAGGCAGGGTGGCTAAGCGTCTGGGAGTTTGGAGGATTGGTTATTGTGTATTTGTTTATTGAGAATTGTGGAGAAGAGCGTGCTTAGTGCACTTTATTATTATAATAAATAATTGTTTGGACTTTTTATCTGGTGTCTGACGTGTGGTCTGAGGGTACAAGGGTGCAAGCAAACCCTAATCTGTCACAATATTCTTAATATATTTCCAAATACTAATGAATTAAGAGAATTAAGTAAAATAATATACAAATACTCTAACATAGAGTACAAATACAAGCCCAAATGCTAAGTTGATTTCTAGATAAACATTATGAATGCTTCTAGTAAGCCACATGTCCCTTTGTTTTCTGTTAAATAAGTAACAGTTTAAATTCATGGTGATTGTGAACCAGACTTGATCCATGAGCCCATACTGGATTCCTGCCTTTCGTAAATATTGCTTAGTAAAGAATGCCTTTTTCTTAGAAGTTTCTTTGCTGTAACTGAGAAAGACATACATCCTTCATACATTAGAATCTCTTTATGTCAGGCCTTATGGAGAATCTTTTTCATTACGCATGTTAAATTAGTCTCACAAGAAAAAACTATATTATTATTTACCATGTTGTAATTTCCTGGAAGTTTGTTCAATAGTTTCAATGACATGCACTTTTCCTACAGTTTAGCATCTGTTTGGTTGTCCTGGTGGTTGTCTTCATCCATCTATCAATTTTTTATTAAACCTTCTTAATCCTGTTTATGTTCATAGAGATGTGTTAAACTTGATGCATTCAGAATATCATTGCTGAATAAATACATCCATTGATTTTAGACCTGATCTTTAATTACAGCTTTGTAGAGAACAAGAGTCTATCAACAAAAGATCTATCCTTGAATGAGACATCAGTTATTATTAGCAGAGACTTCAGTCATCATTAGTAGATGACATGACATCCCAAATTAGAGTCACAAGTTAACTCA
Source organism: Polypterus bichir lapradei (assembly GCA_026402145.1). Taxonomy (NCBI): domain Eukaryota; kingdom Metazoa; phylum Chordata; class Cladistia; order Polypteriformes; family Polypteridae; genus Polypterus; species Polypterus bichir. The sequence goes on along the minus strand of JANRMT010062791.1, from coordinate 100,173,201 downwards.
GACTTAACAGCTTTGGAATATGAAAGGGAACTGGAGAAGCTGGAGAAAACCAGTACAGAAATTGGGTGGATGTGCAAACTTCATGGAGATCGTGACTGGGCTGGGAATCAAGCCCAGATCCTTTGACCTGTGAGACAGCAGTCTTGGCTGGTACTCCAACATGCCACACAGAATAAATAAATTAAATGCAAATGAAAACATAAAGAAATAATACTATAATAAACTACTAGGCCTCTCACTATTGGTCAGTTTTTATTTTACTCGTAAATAACACAAAGCGTAATGCAAGAAGTTTTTTTTTTGCAAACATTACTTTATTAAAGCACCACTTTACACTTGAACTTCTTTACAGAAATAATGTATTAAAATGTCATAGTGACGTACATAAACTTTGGAACAGCTCCAAAAGCATTTTAATGTGCAGCTTTTAAAAGCGCATATGTCAATTTTCACATAGTAACAAATCTATAGTAGTATAATTAGATACTATTTGTAGAAAATATTCTAGTCATTTTTTGTTAGTAAAAAATATAACTAAAAATGATGCAATGAGTTAATAATGAAAAGAAAAGCACACCTTTGATTGCATTATTTTATATATCAAATGCAATATGCAAGGTAGAATTCAATTGGCAGAAAACATTTTTAGGATTTGTTCATATTTTTCCAGAGTGGTCATTTGTACACATGCTACATTGTTCCTTTCTAGCAAAATAAAATATATATACACTCACCATACCATTCCATTTTCTAAGCCAGCATAATCCTGATATAGACGCATATATTTTTTCCTCCCTAAATTTATTTTACTTAAAGCATGCCTTGATTTCCTTGCTAATACAATCTGGCAACATCGGTGAATTTAACAAGGAATGTTGGACCTCCAGTGTCCCTTTAAATAATCATGGTTTAAAATTATTTGTACTAATAATTTGTTGGTGTTCTGAGGTGTGCAAGAACATATAGAATATTGGTCGATATATTGTAATATTTGCTTAAAATGTAAGGTATTTGTCAAATTATGAAGAAGTAGTTTTTTTCTTTTATGGCATAGTTTCTCAATGTGTAGTTACATTTGAACTTTCACATTCATTTTTCACTTTTGCTGGCAGTTTGGCCTATTAGAGCCAGAGAGTAAAGCACATGATTGTAAAGTTCAAGTCCCACTACACACCTTGGATGGAACAATCAGAGGCTTCACTGACAAACAGACCCACAGTCTCAGTCAATTTGTAGTCACTAAGTGTCTCACAAACTCATATTTGGTATGATAGATAGATAGATAGATAGATAGATACTTTATAGAGGAAGTCAGAATTCCAATTCCTTATAGTTTACCAGACGATCGTTAAATTTGTGCCAATGTTTTAGTGAATTTACTCTTCCATTGCATGTTGTATGCTTATTATAACAGTTTTAGTTCATAGAAAAGTTACTGGAGTTTCAGGTTCAAAATAAAAGGAAAACAAAATTGTTATATTTGTAGTATCAAAACATATTCCAGGAACACAACGACACTTCCATTTTTAAACACAACATGGAAACTCTTGTGGTTGGTTGAACTGTGTATCCTCTCCAGAACAGAGGATTTCCCACACCCATCTGAAAAGTTATGATTGGTTAGCTAAACGCCCTTTGTCCCAGAAGACTAGTATTTGACAAAACTGGAAACCGGGGCTCCAGTAGAACAGATTTTCCAAGAAGAGGCTTAGGTTGCAGAGTAAAACACAAGGAGAGAAAACAAGTGTAAAATTGAAGAGATAGTGAAAAACAGAATTTATAATTTTTAACTGTATAATGCTATCCAGAACTCTGCTTAGACATTCTGTTGTCATTAACAACATCAAAGGCTCATCTGTCTACTAATAAAGTAAGTCATATCATTAAAAAAGTTTACGGTAAGCAGAGTAATGTATTTAAGTCTCACAGATAAAGTTATACATTCATTGGTCATGTTTAATTACATTCACACCCTTACTATAATTAGAAATCAAAGTTTCCCTACATCTCATATATGCTACGGTCTTTTATTGCGGTAGACATTCATACAAAGAGATGTCATTTTGCTCTCCATTATTTTTATTATTATTGTTATTCACAGCGACTGCTCTTCTTACAGTCCTAGCAAGAAAGTGATAGGAAAGTTCCACTCAAATAAACACCTGTCTGATCCTAGCAGGAGTAAATCAAGGGCTACTGTACATATATTTTACGATAAAATAATCTTAATACCAAGGATGGCTGCTTTTAAATTCATAAATGAGTGAAATAAGGAGATATACATCTGAAACATTTGGATGTAAAGACAAGACATGGTCAACAATATTCTGTGGGAAAGTGGCATAGAGCTTACTTTTTACAAATCTCTGATCTATTGCAGATGATGCTGCACCTGATACAGACTGGCTCTTATAACCTGAGCTCCCAGTCGTCGACTTGTAATGGCCATCTTTCCAGCTGCAACCAAGAAGAATGTCGTTGGAATGATGTGAATAATTCTGATGCTCCAAGTGACGATGGGGCTGATGTCTGTCATCCACTATGTTTGAACTTGGTTCAGTTTGTAGTTCCATTACGTTGCATGACTTGCACTTAAGTCTTTGAAAATCAGGTGTCTGAAAAAAACTAGGAAGTGGACACAGGCTACAACTCTTTTGAGGTCTATAATGCAGCTGGCAACTATAAGGGAAACAGGACAGCTGGCTGTCTTTAGTACAGCTGCATTTCTGCAAACAGGAACAGTCAAGATTGTGATGATGACATCCTAAAGAGGCAGGGCTAAAGCTGTGTGCTGCCTTCTCTCCCCATTTGGAACACAGGGCATTCTTATTATTATAAACATTCGGGTCCACAGATGCTTTGTGTGTAGTTTCTTGAATGCTCAGCGCAGACAGTTGAGATCCTATTGATTCAAAGCCTTCATCATTCTGAAAGGAAAGTGAAGACCTCTGAGAAAAAATGTTAGATGAACTTATATTATTGGAATCCTTCTCCACCTGGATTCCTGCAGACACAACCCCATTTTGCAGGGCCAGTTTTTGTTTTTTCTCAAAAGAATAAATATCATGCGCTGCAGGTGTAAGTGACCCTTGAGTGTCAGGTTTTGTGCAATGAAGAATGATTTCTTGTTCTTCCAGGACAGGTTTTGGTGATGATGACTTTGTTTTGGCTCTTAATTCATCAGCTACAGATAACTGTGATTGATTCATCCTCTCAGGATGGTAGAATTTGCACTTAATTCCATATGTACACTTCTTTCCTAAAATGAAAATAACAAAGATTTTTCTAAAACAGAATGATCAAATAATAAGTGCTGCATTTAATTGAAAGTATTATTCAGTGTGTTAAATGTCTTTGGTCAGGTTAGTTGTCTGAAACACTATTTTTGCATTGCTACAGCGGACAGAAATGAGAGGATGTAAAACCCAGTCACTATAAAAAAGATATTGCAGAACTCAGGTTGTGGATTGTGAGATTTTATCACAATTGACAATAACTGTCACAGCATCAGGATTTGCCGAGCCATTCCATATGCCTGTTATTAGTCGGGACCACTAAGATCAGTATCTGTTGCTATGTAACACTAATTATGTGGTAGTCAACGAAGAGGCGTGGGAGATGAAACTACTGATTTTCTTATGAGTATTGCCAAACTCTCTTTCCTTTTGAACTATAGTCAAGTTTTTTGTAATATTTACCTGTTAAAGATATGATGTTCTACCTGATTGTCTATTCTTTGGATTGTGGAATTGCACATATATATATTTACATACAATTTTAAGGGTGCAAGGTAGGAAACAACTGGGAAGAAGTGGAGAGTTCAATGTAGAGCCCACTCATACACACAGCCACAAGGAGCTAATTTAATAATAATAATTCTTTGCATTTATATAGCGCTTTTCTCACTACTCAAAGCGCTCTGCAATTGCAGGTTTAAGGGCCTTGCTCAAAGGGTCCAACAGAGCAGAGTCCCTGTTGGCATTTACGGGATTCGAACCGGCAACCTTCCGATTGCCAGTGCAGATCCCTAGCCTCAGAGCCTTAAAACCACTCCGCTTTAGAATTGCCAGCTAACTTAACCTCCCCATCTTTGGTGATGTGGGAGGGGAACTGGAGTACCTGAAAGGAAGATGTGCACAAAACTGTTTAATTGTTTCCCTGTTTGAAAGCCTTTCTCCTTCATGGCTTGTCAAAATCTGCATCTCATCCTTGTTCTTCACTGTTGAGGTTTCCTCACTAAGAAGGTACATTGGGAGGAGTACATAGTAAAGATGTGCTTATGTAGGGCTGCAGCTGTTGAGAAACTGTGAAGAAGAGAGTCATTGGAGCAAAAAAAATGTTTTATTTTATTCCACAATCCAAAGAATAGTCAAAATAGGCAGAAGGTCTTACATTAAAACTCTAGAAAACACACCAAAGTCACTAAGGCAATTTGACGATGTTTTTGAAAAGTAATGAGATTCCTAATGCACAAGCAAAGGCACTAATCAGGCTCCCTGATTTTATTTTCCTTGTCTTTTCCATCCTTATATTGCTGCCACATAATGTGTTGCATTGCAGGAGACATACTGTATAGGACTCCTCCAGAGCGCCAGCTCACTTCCAATATCTACAGCATTGTATTGTACTAAGCCATCTCCTTTTGTTGTTTGCATCCCAGTCCTTGTCTTTCCTTTGTGTGATCAGAACTGAATAGACTGATAAGGAGAGCTTGTACCAGCATGGCACTATTGTTTAGTGAAGACTTTGAAGTTGAGGATGCGACAGTATAGCCTAAATGTGAAAAGGTCGGCAAGTAGAATAAGCAAAAGGACAAAAAAGAAATGTAGTTAAATCCAGGCAAAAGAAGGTAGACAAGTAGCAAACAAATGTAAAAAGAGTAAAGCAACATTCTCAAAATTAAAGCTATAAATTACAAGAATTACAGGAAAAATAAACTACAGGAGACAACTAGATATACCAGCCCAAGAAAGGACACATGCAGTGTTGTAAGTGGTGGCCAAAATTCTGAAATATAAAAGCACCAGGAAGCTCAAGTTGCCACTGGAATAGCAGGTAGGGAACATGGATTTGAACGTGAGGTAGGTGTGTGTAGCATTTGTGGCAAGGCTTAACTGCACATATTAGACCTTGCCTATCTGTTCACTCTTCAGCCTACATGAATGACTAGTGGGAATAAAAGTCAACAGGATAGCTCATTATGCCTCCACCCGATAATTCCAGATATCTTGAGAGTTTGCAGATTGTAAATGGGTCGGAATAATACCAAAGGCACTTGCAAAAACCCAGATACTTACCATAAGGACAGTGCCGCCATTTATTTTCTGGATGTTTAGGGATTTTCCTAAGAAAGTCTTCAATGCTTGGCCCTTTCCGCCCCAAGGGATCATCTGGTGGCATAAACCTGGTAGGAAATTGAGAAGGAAATGTAAAATGATTTGTAACACAGCTGTTAATAGATATTATCCAGTCATAAAAAGTAAAAATAACACTCAGAAAATGCTACATAGTGTCTCTAAGTAATAGCACTTTTCTTTCTTTAGTTAACTTTAACTTGATTGTCTTATGATAGAAAATACAATGAAAAGCTTAATTGCATGCTCCATAATCAATTAAAATTAACTGACATGTTTTAAATACAAATAGTGGCCTTTTAGGCTCCTCTAAAAATGTTTACTCTCAGGCTAAATGTGTTCACAAATGGGTACTGTAGCAATTTGGGTGAAACTCATACTTCTTTACAAACAAGACATTTTGTTTTAATACCACTTTTAATACTGAGTACTATCTCAAAGAAGTTTAACACACCCCGCTTAATGTATTCTGCAGTCAGTCATCTATAATAATTAACTGAGGGTTAGGCAGGGGGCCTGTTTGCGAAACTTGAACATGTGTCTTTGTCATAGACACTACACTATAATTTGAAGTGGTGATGTTTTTATTGTAGCTGGCTTCATTTTTCATTTCATATTATTAGGGAGATGGTGCAGAGTGGGTAGTCTTTTAGGCATTCATTTGCTTTAAATAAGACTTTACTAGCCAAAATTTTATGACTTCTTTATGTGTCCATGCATTTTCTGAACCAGTTTTTGCCTTTTGTGTAATTGCTGGGAGCTGAAGCCTATCCTGGCAATATTAGACACAAATTAGGAGCAAACATTGGACTTCTTGCCAGTTAAAGGCACACTTACACAGTTTCGAGTAATCAGTTAACCTAATGGCCACATCCACATCCTCTTTAGTGTCTGGGAGAAAACCAAATTGAGAGGCTGTTTTTATGTATGCTGTTTTTATTTGTGTGCGCATGTGTGTATATATATATATATATATATTATATCTATTATCTATTATCTCCACTCTGCCACTGTCTCCCCAACTTGCATGGGACTCTATCCAGAAACTTCAGTTTTTCTCTCACATTACAAAGATGTTCTAGTTAGGTTTACTGGTTACTCCAAACTGGCCTGGTGTGGCAATGAAACAGAAACTAATTGAGGCCCGACAGCCTAGTGCAGAATATACTAAAATCTAAACTTTTTGGGGAGACTGAGTTATAAACGTGCAGCTAATTGTTTTCAGAGCATGTAAGGTATGAAAATATGATTTGTGCCCTTTGTGATGGTTTGTGATGTCAAAGATACTATAAAGGTATATAATAAAGATTGATTGCTTACATGAAGCAGTGAAGATCTATTAATGTTGACCTTTGATTTAATTTTTTCTCAAAAGAAGCTAATGGGTAATGAAATATTTGGACAAGTGTTTAAACACTAAATGTCAGTCATTCTCCAATCTACTGTATCCTAACACAAGATCACAGGGGTCTGCTGGAGCCAATCCCAGCCAGCACAGGGCACAAGGCAGGAACAAATCCCTGGGCAAGGCACCAGCCCACCGCAGGACACACACACTAGGGACAATTTAGGATCGCCAGTGCACCTAACCCGCATGTCTTTGGACTGTGGGAGGAAACTGGAGCATCTGGAGGAAACCCACGCAGACACGGGGAGAACATGCAAACTCCACGCAGGGTGGACCCGGGAAGTGAACCCAGGTCTCCAAACCGCGAGGCAGCAGCGCTACCCACTGCAAACATTAAATGTGTCTCAATCCTTTTTCTTAAAGAATAGACTCATAGGTCTGTACTGATTTACAAATAAAAGGGGGCAGTTGTTAAGTAGCAACCATAATAAAGTATAAGAATACATGCATGTATCTATATGTTGACTTTAATGTGTTAAAAGTTTATTTATAGAAATTTTATAGTAACTGAGTTTTATTGTTTCTAATTGTAGAAAAAGAAGGTAAAATATAGTAAGTTTAGAGGAGTAAAATTGCAACAGAGGAGAGGAAGTTAAAAACTCCAGACTTTTACCCATCGAAGTTGGGACCCTATGCATTCCTGCATTTTTGCACAGTATTATTGCTAAGATGACTGCATGTCCACTCACTTATCATTAACAAAAGAGTACATGAGGAGCCTTTCTTCAATGAATTTTTTCCAGTCTGGCTTCTCACTTTGCAGATCACGATAGTTGTCATTCGAGACAATGATCCCATCTGAGTCATAAGCCAGTTTTACAATGTAGCGATCATCATAGCACACCACTCTTTTCCCATTCACACGACGGGATGGAGTGTAGACAAGGATCTTTCTTTTTTCTAAGAGGTGGAGAATATTTTGATCTGAAAGAAAAAATAACATTAGAGAAGTTACATCTTTAAAAATCATAGGCAACTTTAAAAAGTTATATGAAAAATGACTATTATAGCAACTGTAGAAGAATTGTTTAAATTCCATCAATAGATGTTTAATACAGAATTTTATCTATCCATTTACTTTCAGACATGCTTAACCTCCTTAGCATTACATTTTTTCTCAAAAAGCCATGTAAAAAGTGTTGCATTTTTTTGTCTTGAAAAGTGATATATTTATTAAATCTCATCTTTCTACTGTAAAATGTGTAAAACACTAAAATTACAAAGTCTGAAGTGCAGAAAGTATAATAATGATACAAATAATAATAATGATGATGATGATGAATAATAATGTGAACATCACTATGCACATGTGTGAGGGATGCAAGCGTCACTTTCGTATTTCCAGAATCACTTTTGGTTTCACTGAACTTTTCAGTTTCACTGCCTGTAGACATATTCACATCGTCGTCACTGCTGATCTCTGGCGTTTCTTACGAGACGCCATCATGAGGCTAGGAGAAGACGTGTATACGCTGTTGCCCATGTAACGCTCAGGCTTGACACGTATGCAAGGCATTCCTATTTTATTGCTCGAGTAACACTCGGCACTAACACTGTGGCCACTTTTTCAGCCTGAATAAACCTTGGATCTTACGCTAAGGAGGTTGATCCAGTTTACGGTAGTGGTGATCCAGGGCAGAAACAAACGCTGACTGAAGTGGCAGTCCATTTCAGGGCACATTCACACTAATTCCTAAGCTCACTCATACTGAGCCAGTATATATTAGATTTAGTGTAGTTGAAAGTGGTGCTGTGTCACAGATACAGCATTCTAGTCCTGGTTGGTTTGAGGAGTTTGCTCATTCTCTCAATGTCTGCATGGATTTTTCTCCAGCATTCCCAAAGGCACACAAATCAGGTTAACTTGCACCCCTGAATTGGCCCTGTACAAGTATGAATGTAGTGTCATGCATGAATGGGCTGGTTCCTGCCTTGTGTCCATTGTGGCTTGGTTAGCCCTGCACAACTGTGAAATGATTTACATAGGTTTGAGAATATCATGTTATGTTAATTTATACTATAAAATATGTGTCAATAAAAGTGATAAGGTAAATCTGGCTTCAGCAGTAGTTCAGTTCAAGTATAGTGTTTGAAACTCCGTCAAAATAAAAATGAGCTCACTGTATTATCATTAACTTTCACCTTCAGTAAATTACTCACATTACTTAAATTTTACAATTACTTAATTTTAACCAAATGGAATACTATTAAAATAGCAATTTTTGATTTCTCATATATTAATGATTTCAATAGCAGCTTTTTAAAATTTTGGCCATTATGGCTGGGTGTCTTACTGTGTTTTTGTGGTTTTCTTTCAAGAATAATCTATGGCTGGCAAAGGTAAAGAAACCAAGAGTGTGAAAAAGTGAACTATAAATGACTGCACATAGCAGGACATAACGGAGAAAATCTGCTGATGACCTATAATATGTTCTATAGGAAGTGAACAAACACCTTAGAATAAAAATGGTGTCCTGCAAAACCTGCTGCTTGTAATCTGGCTCAGATGATTGAGTGTGTCTTGTGATTGAAAGCTGATGGTTCCTGCTTTGGGTTGGATGGTTCCATGGGAGTTTCTGGTACCCTTTAACCCTGTGCTGGAATACAAATATCCTGTACTAGATAATTATAATTAGGTTTATACTTAAAGGAAAAATGTGTGTATTTGTTCCATTTTTTACAACCAGTCTGCAGCAATTATTGTGGGAGAAATAGTTGAAATCTGCACACATTTTGGCAAAAATATTGCCCTTCAACAAAAGAATTGTGTTTCTTCTCCAGCAAGTATATTATTTGTGTTAACAAGTAGGTCCAGTCACATCTTTAAGGACCCAAGTTCATTTTCTTTTAATTTTGGCTTGGAGTTTGCAGATTTCTCCCTGAACTCTGGGATTCAGTCTCAAAAATGTGCATATAAAGTTAGTGGACAGCTGTAGGTTTACTTGTAAAAGGAGGGCATGCTTTAATCTCCATCTTTTATAAAACTAGGGGGCTCCGCCCCCTGCTCGCTTCGCTCGCCAACCCCCATGTTTGGTTTACCGGATATACAATACAATACAATTTATTTTTGTGTAGCCCAAAATCACACAAGAAGTGCCGCAATGGGCTTTAACAGGCCCTGCCACCAGACAGCCCCCCAGCCTTGACCCTCTAAGAAGACCAGAAAAAACTCCCAAAAAAAAAACCTTTGTAGGGAAAAAATCAAAGAAATCTTGGGAAAGGCAGTTCAAAGAGAGACCCCTTTCCAGGTATGTTGGGCGTGCAGTGGGGGTCAAAAAGAAGGGGGTCAGTACAATACAGTACAGAACAGAATAAATCCTCAATACAGTATAAAAATAAAAATTCTAGAAGTATGGAGTAGAATTTCACATTAGAAGATATTATATACAGTAATATTATTTGGATTTGTTTAGAGTCCTGGAGACCTCATTCATTAAGCTGCCTCTCCCATTTGGCCATTCCACATCTGAAATAGCGCTAATCTGATGAAAGGACCCCTCTTTCCCACGATTCCTGCAATCCTCCATCTGGGATGACTTTACCTTAGGCAGGCAATATACAATTTAAAGAGATTGTTTTTTCTTGGGAATTGTTACATATGCATTATTTTTGCTTGTCTCTTGTCATTGTTTTAAGAGCTGGGAGCACATGATGCTTGTCCAACAGATGCAATCCAACAACTGCTAGGGTTAGAGCTCTGTGGACTTGTTTTAAATGATGGCTCACTGCCTGGTCTCGCATTAAGTTCTAAAAACAATATTTGTCCTTTTTTTACGGCCCTGGGTGTGGTTAAATTCTTTCTTGCAGGACGTATAACGCTACTAGTGCGTGGTTGAGCGGTTGCTGCTGTCGAGCTGCCCTTCAATCTTTTTAAAGCCTTTACAGCCGCTGTCCTTTTCCTACATTGTGTGTCTGCTGCTCGCGTTTTGATCGTTTCTCCGTCATCATAAATATACACCTGACCGAATTGTGTTTTCTTTGAAATTAAACTTGTCTTTGTTCTTTTTAGCATTTTTTTTTTCTCTCCACCGCTTTTGGGTCTCTTTTCTCCTCGCTTTCCTTTCTTATTCGTTTAGTCGTCGAAGTTTCATTTCTACCCTATTCATTTCTACTGTATTGACCTTATACACTTTATACGTATGCACTGAGAACCCTGGAGCTGTGTGTGCTGTGTGACTGCCTTTACAATACTGATTTGTTTTTTCTGCCCATGGTCTTATTTGTTAATATTATAGGGCGTGTCTTGCAAGAATCTCGTTCTATGTTCCCATGAGACGCACCGTGGCAATTCTCTTTTGTCTCGCGGGTCTTTTAAATGTCTTCTGAGAAGATCATGTTTCGTAGCCTTGGTTTTGCCTTCCAGGACAGGATTTCTTTTTATAATAGAGAGATTCCTCCAGATAAGTATGCAGATAAAGAATAAATAGACTATATACATGCTGAGCCTTGACTGGGCAAGCAGAAGATAAAGCCTGATGGCTATTTTAAATATAACATGGAGTAACATCTGAATATAAATTTTATGCTGTTCAAAAACAAATTATTATTAAAAAGAATCCCATAAAATAGTTATTAAGCATTCAACCAAAGCAGTGTGTCAATAATGTATCATCCTTCATACCTGTTATTGGGGTTTCAGGTCTGTGTTGCTCCTTTCGCCATGATGGGACAAAGACAGTGATATCTCGATGTCCTCTATTCCAAAACCATTGCACTGCTAGCTGGATACCACGGCAGGAAAATACCTGCTTGTCACCATGACTACAAAAACAAAAACATGAGGGAATCAAAAATCAGTTTACTATATGAATTTTCCTTTTCTAATACAGAATGGCAGTAATTTCACACGCCCAACAGTTAAAAGCCTAGATTTTCTTGAATTAATGGAGAATTCTGTTGGGTGAATTGGCAAAGATGTTTGCTTGCTGCTTCCCACGCCAAAAACAGGACCTAAATTTGCATCCCTCTGTTGTGATGACCAGAAGCTTTAGTGAAAATCAAATCTGAAATATCCATCTAGATATGATCCAGGAGGGTGACAGTGGCTTCAGGTTTTGTTTCCTGCCACTTTCTTCATAAGTGACCAATTTCTGCTATTCTTTTCCCTTCATTTTTATTTAGATAGATAGAAAGATAGATAGATACTTTATTAATCCCAAGGGGAAATTCACATACTCCAGCAGCAGCATATTTATTAAAAATAATATTAAAGATTGATAAATTCCTTGTTTTTCAAGATTCTGTAAACTGACTTCTTTTTTCCTTAAATGGCAGTCAAACAAAAATGAGATGTGAAGTGAGCTAACACATATTGAGCTAACTCAAACCAGTTTCACTCCAACCAGTTTCCTAATTAGAAGCCAATTCTTGTTGTTAATTAAACCCATTATGTAATTCCATGGCTTGTTGGTTCTATCATACTGCCACACCAGATGTTTCAGAAAATGTTGATTTCTTTTTCTAAGAACATCATTAAAATGTTTTGGTGTCCTGAACAGATCAACATTATGGAGATCTTCGCCTTTCTTTATTTTCAGATATTCCATGATGGACACAGGTTAGCATCTCATTATTATTTGGCTGCTAATCCAAGAAAAAAAAATGATTAAGAGGTTTGATTCCTAAATACAAAGTCAATAAAAACAAAGGCAAAAGAAGTTAATTACCAGCAAAAAATGGTCTCTGATTAAGAAAAGGGCTAGAACACCCCTGGATCTAGAACATCTGATGAAGCACTGGGAGTGAAGACAGCTTTCGACGGATAAAAGAGGAGCGCGTAGTGGAAGCAGTGATATTGTGACATGTACAGAGTGCAGTGAAATTCTTATTTTCCCAAATTATACAACATGGTGCCATAATTGAAAACAATGATTAAGTAAGGCCTACCACCTTGGTTTACCTGCAGTCAACCACACATAATGTCGTGATGGCCTTGCATAACATATGCTGATTCCAGTGCAAATAAATCAGTAATAATACATTTGACACTGATGTAAGTCACTGTATTTTACAACAGTACACAAGTTCTGTGAACAATGTGTTTCTCAGATCCTGGTTTTCTGCTTGGACCTAATGTGTACAAACCCATGAATAATATGCTACAGGGGGTGGCTATACTGATAACTTGATAAAATGAGAATTCATGAATGGACCACAGTTAAAATATTAGTTGACAGGAATGCTCTTCAGGGGATGTGTCATCTTTTTACAGATAAGGTTTCTATTAAGTCTGTGGGGGAGGTTAGGTGTAAAAAAAATAATGGAAGTATGTATCAGTGGCTATAAGGCAGTCCTTCCAGGGTCCCACTCAGGCACACCAGGACAACAGAGAACCTCCAGTTAACTTAGCGTTTCCACATTTGATTTGTTGCTGGTAACCAGGGAACCCATCTCACATGAGCATGGAAAAGAGACAGTGAATTAGGCTAGAGATGGACTCCAGGACAGTGAAGAGTATTAGAAAAAAAATTATTAAATTCATTTCTTGCTGTTATGGTGAAATTTTTTTTCTTCCATGTTTTTGCAGTTAAGTATTCCATCACTTATTTTGAGATCGCATGTCAGAAATTTAACAAACATAGACGGTGGGGTGCTTCTCCACTCCACTGTTACATATACTGGTGGCTTACTGCTTATGTCTTCAGTCTTTTTCACTACTACTATTGTTCATGCAAACATCAAAATTGAATCATGTAAGCATAGCATATTTAATATAGTGCCTTTCTGCAGCAAACACCATTCCAAGGTACCTTACAAGTACAAAGGAGCACAGGAAGGTTAAGTGACTTCTAGGGGTCACACAGGGAGTCCAATTTAGGGATGGAACTGCCATCCTTGGGGTTCATAGTTCAAAGTTGTTTTTGTATAAATGCCTAAAGCATGAAACTTGTATGAAGTTCATCTGTCCTAAAAGAAAATGTGACTATTCTACTTTATTAAATATTCACGTTAGCTTTTGAACAATTAATGACACATTTTTGTCTGCTTCTACTGCACTTTCATGTTCTGCATGAGACGTGTCAGTTTTTAACCACACTGTGCAAAAAAGAACTCCTGCAAACCTACTCAGTAGAATAACTACAGAGCAAGTGTAACGATGTAACTGCATGAATAGCATCTCATGTTAAACTTGGGAAGCAACCCAATACTTATTAAAATACAAATCAAAATGTCACATTTAAACGTGCCTATACTGTATATTCTATAATAAGGAATCTGTGCCTGTCAGGATCAGAACTTAAATTTTCATTGTTTAAGTCAAATCTGCCTTGTTTTAGGCAGCAGGAAATGATTAACAGGAAATTAAGCTGTGTGAATGTATCTTTACATGTGAAATATAAAAACAAAAAAACAATATTTAATAAGCCTGAAAGGGATGGTACAGTGGCTCAGTAGTAAGACCTGCTGTCTCATAGATCCAGCTTTATGGGTTTGAATCCCATGTTTGAGTGTTACCTATTTAGAATTTGAACATTTCCCCTTCTTGAATTGGTTTTCCTCCTACATTTAAATACATCTATATTATAGCAATTGATGACTTTAAAATCAGCCTTGTGGTAGTTTTTGGCCCCATACAGATTTTACAGTATATATAATCCATCCATCCATCCATCCATTATGTAACCCACTATATCCTAACTACAGGGTCACAGGGGTCTGCCGGAGCCAATCCCAGCCAACACAGGGCGCAAGGCAGGAAACAAACCCCAGGCAGGGCGCCAGCCCACCACAGGGAACACACACACATGTACACACCAAGGACAATTTAGGATCACCAATGCACCTAAACTGCATGTCTTTGGACAGTGGGAGGAAACCGGAGCACCCGGAGGAAACCTACACAGACACAGGGAGAACATGCAAGCTCCACACAGGGTGGACCCAGGAAGCAAACCCGGGTCTCCTAACTGCGAGGCAGCAGCACTACCCACTGCTCCATCGTGCTGCCCAGTATATATAAATAATACATAATTGTATTCACCTACTTATTTTCTGAACTTCTTCATGCTTTTCAGAGTTATTGTGAGACAGACCAGAACCAGAACACATTCACCTCATAACTACCCAGACTCACTCATATCAGGCAAATTAGGAGTAATATAATGTGAACCTCGATAGGATGTGGGAATCGATAAAATACTTTTACTCATTTATAGAAAAAGTCCATTAAACAAAATATATGTGTAGTGAAAAGATGGCACAGATGGTTAGTGCTACGACTTCATGGACCCACCAGGCAAGATTTAAATGGCTGTTGGTGTTCACACCATGCCCTGTGTGTATTTTCCTGTCACATCCCCAAACATTTACAGATTAGTCTGGTGACTCAAAGATGCATTAGGTGGTGCTGGCACCCCATTTGGGGATGGATTGGGTCTAGTGTTCATCAGTGTCTGGATAGGTTTCAGCCTTTCATAATTCTGGACTGGATTAAATGGATTTCAAAATGGCTATCTGTTTTACATAATAAACTGAAAAAGATAAACTTGACTTACAATGAGGTGTAATGAATAATTATTAGAATATTGACTGTAATCAAGTAAACAGGTTTAGTAAAACAAGCTTTACAAAATGGAAAATCACAGACCATTGCCAAGAAGCTGCTTTTTCCTATTGTCCCTAGGAGATTCATGCATTGAAAGTTTGACATGGAGCAGAGACAGTTCATGTATGCAGGTTTTGATTCAGAGATTTAAAAAAGGGAAGCAACTCATTGACATGAATGCTCACACTGGCCAAGGTTTCAGTGTCATGAATGAGTCATATGAGGGGTGCTGTCTTTTTCCTATTTGTGCAAAAAGGAAAAACAAAACCATCAGAACCAAAAACAATGATTGCACAATAAAGTGTGTAGTCTCGACTCTGAACAGTAATTGCTAAGCGCTTTGAGTAGTGAGAAAAGCGCTATATAAATGCAAAGAATTATTATTATTATTATTATTATTATTATTAACAGTAAAGACAACTGCAGGGTTCTAAGCTTTCATTTAACTTGTTAAAATTAAAGAAACACTTTTAAAGAATTTCATGGGAATCCTAATGAGATCAAAATATCTACAAAAGCGGCATTACTTTGACCATATATGTTAATCTGGTGTAGTAGTTAAGGCTTTGTATTTTAAGCCTCTGAGGTTGTGGGTCCAAGTCATTGTACTGACACTGTGTGACTGTGAGCAAGTCACTTCACCTGCCTGAGCATCAGCTGCAAAACCAAAAGAAAAGTAGACAGTTGTATCTCAGATGTTCTAAGTCGCCTTGGTTAAAGACATTAGCCAAATTATGAGTAATAATAATGTGGTCTCATTGTAACTGTTAAACAAAATAAAACTCTTTTAACTGTTCAGCTATTTTTTGTTTTAAATTTAACCTGATCACAGGATGCCATTGCCTGTCCTGACAGCATCGGATATAAGGCAAAATAGGATGCCAAATCACTGCAGGGGACTACAGTAACATTTTACAGAAATTAACACATCAATATTGATGTATGTTATTGGGCATCTAATTAATTAGCGGTATGATATGAACCTGGACTCAGATAGTGTTATGTCACCTCCTCAGTAACTAGTCTAAACTGCCATTCTATAGTGTGCATCATCCCAAGGTACATGTACTAAAACGTTCCTTTTATGTGAACCTTGGTCAAATTGGACAGTGGACATCAGTCTATTACAGAGCTCTCACTCTCATTCAGAGTGTGCTGATTTACAGATGTCAATTAGCCTAATGTCTGCATTTTTCAGGTAGTAGATAAAGTTAATACAAATATTTGTTGGCCTTAATAATTCTAATTTGATCTCTGTACTCTAGTGCAAATGGAATTTTTCAAAACTGCTGCCTCACATTATGACAGTTGCTGGATCCATGTGAAAGATCATGTGGCCTATGTGGTTTGAACATTTGACACACACACACTCAAGCCACTTCTTCAGTCTCTGATTTACTTTTGACACTGACTTGCCCAACTTTTCTACAGTTGTTAAAAATAAATGCAAACAATTATATCCTAAACTTGCAAGTTACTTTTGGTAAAGGTGTCTGCTAAATACATTTTTTCTAGTAACAAAAAACATAGTAATAGCAGTGTGGAGGCTTCTTTCCCAGTCTGTGAATGTAATGTTCACCTTATGTACTGGTAGTTTTCTGTATGTATTCCACTTTCATTGAACAAACCAACAGAACTGGCTTTAAATTTGCTCTGCAGGACTGATGTGCTTAGCAATGGACAGGCATCTATGGCTGGTTAATGCTTTATAGCATGTGCAGCCCCAATGGTCTTTGCCTCATTATGATGTAAAGAGTGGCATTAGAAAAGCAATGACAGTTTGTTTCAGTGTGGTGTCACCATTTTTGCAAGCGCCAGACCTCCTTGTCTAGCTCAGGTTGTTTCTGCCTACATGTCTACTCTACAGTTGTACTGTGGCCAAGGCAGCCAGGATCTGATAACATGTAAGGGGTGGGCTATCAAGGGCAAACCTAGTCTGGGTCACAGTATATGCAATGAACTTGTCATCTTCAGTTGCCCTATTGAGGCCCATTGAATTGCTTTTCCACTAAACTACACTCATATGTTCTTCAGGACAAAACCGACCATACATATTAATCTATCTTGGCTATGAAAAAATACAAAGAAAGCCAGTGAAGAGCTTTTGCATTCTTAAGTTTTTGTTTTTCTCTCTCCTCCATTACCAACTAGCCTTACGAGCCAACTAGCCTGAACTAATGGCTACAGATTCCAAAATGTTTTGTGTTTTACTGTTACTGTATGGTGGGCTGGCGCCCTGCCCGGGTGTTGGCTGGGATTGGCTCCGGCAGACCCCCGTGACCCTGTAGTTAGGATATAGCGGGTTGGATAATGGATGGATGGATGTTACTGTATGCTGCAAATCAATTTGATTTCTTAAATCAAAAGCCCAGAGCCTGTTCACTGAGAAAGGCTTCTTTATAGCACTGCTGATGATTAGGCAGCAGTCAACAGAATGGCAAGAATTACCTTAGTGTGAAATTCTTTTTTAAACATTACACAAAATGACTCTATAAAATATATACTCCTTCTGTCCAAAGATGCACTTTCTAGGCTATTTGCCAACTCTAAATTGTCCCGGTGTGACCAAGTTGGAGTATGTGTGTGAGTGTGCCCTGTGTTAGGCGATTCATCTAGGATTGGCACTTGCTTTTCACTCAGTGCTACCAGCTTCTCGCAAATATATAGAAGAATTACATAAAAATGCACAAATAGAACACCAGCAGCAATCTAATAGTTAAAGGTGTATACTGTTCCCTTTGCTCTTGACCCTGTAAATTACATAATCTATGTAGAGCATCACTGTTAAAACATTTGCGTCATATACAGTATATGCTATCTTAATAAAAATAATAATTCTTTGCATTTATATGGCACTTTTCTCACTACTCAAAGCAATCAGCAATTGCAGGTTAAGGGCCTTGCTCAAGGGCCCAACAGAGCAGAGTCACTTTTGGCATTTACGGGATTTGAACCTGCAACCTTCCGATTGCCAGTGCAGATCCCTAGCCTCAGAGCCACCGCCCTGCCTTGTACTGTACTGTAACCAGTAATCCCATGAACAATCCCAGCTCTGTTGCCAACTATTAAAGTAGTATACAATAAATGCTCTGTGCCCACCAGGATTTTCACGTTATGATTTTATCTGCTACATTTCTCATCGACTTGTATGTGAGCAGCTCTTTATTTCAGCCCCTATACTTTTTAACAGTTTCAGTTTATCAGGGAGAGTCCTGTTTTCTTAACTTATCTTGTATCAAAGTGGTAAACACATTTATGTAGCGTTTCCGCAGTTAGTTTGGCTTGAAAACTGGAGATTTAATGGATGATATAAAAATCCCTCTGCAGCTTTTAAGAGTATTTACAACAGACGTGCTACACAGTGCTCATTTGATTTAAACTTGCGGTTGTAAAGAAGTCAAGACAATAAAGATTTTTCAGACTACAAATTATCCTTTGGCAGACACTCACCTCATTGCAACATTGCTTCCATCGATAACAATGGGTCTCAAACTGCTGTAGGTATCAGCATCCCACTCATCCACTGCATACTTTGGCGTCAGTGACTGAGAAGGAGAGCAGCCACGAGGCACCAGCTGTGGACTGTAGCTTCTTGGTTTGTCAGACTCTGCCTCTGACCTGCGCCCTGTCTTAATCAGTTCCTCTAAGATGTCATTGGTCAAGGCATCGTGGTGCAGGTTCTCCAGGACTCTGATAATATCAGCCTCATTGTAGCCCAGCTTAAGGAAGCGATCAATTTTGTTCTGATCTTTGTCCATGCTTGCAGTGCAGGGCCCTTTCTGCAGCTTGTGCGAGTGTTGTTTTGAATTTGCCTTCTCTTGAGGGAATCCTCAGCCTTTTATTTCATCTGCCTATAGTTTCCACTGCACTAGTGTCAGTTTTGGAAAGCTCGTGGTCTCCACAACAGCAGGCAGATAAAGTTTCTGTTATAACCTAGAAATACAGGAAGTAAAAAAAAAAAGCTGTCAGTGGGGTTTTCAGCCATATAGAATGTGGTTGGTTGCTACGATATGATCTCCTTCTTGTGTTAATCTCTGTCAGACTAACATGTTTATATAAAGCCCTAAAAACCCCTTAAAATAAGATCACATGAGTAAAAAAGTGATTCAAATATAAAATGGTATTATTTGAAAAAAAAAAATGAAACTTATGTCATGATTATTCTTTTGCCATAGCATAGTGCCTTTTGATAAAGAAAATTTCAAAGTCTGAATAAGTTTAGTTCTACTAATTTTAAAAGTTAAAATGTTCCAATGTAAAGTTAAAATGTTCCAATGTACATGGAAAGTTTTTCAAATATTTTATATAGTGATTGATGTGAAACATTAATCATTTAGGATGTTACACTGACTGTATTCTTTTTTTTTTTTTTTTTGGAGTGGTTTCTTATTCACAATAATGTAATTTACTAACTTAATAATAGTAAAATAAATTCAGAATATTTTCCAATTTTAAAATATTTACAACAAATACAAATAAATTAGCTGGTACCCCATCCTATATGGCTTGGGCTATATTAGCCCCGACCCACTCAACCCTGAATACATACACAGAAAATGGAAGGAGGAGTAAATTAAAGATGTGCATGTCAGGTTAAGTGGCGACTCTAAATTGGCTTAGTAAGAGTAAATGTGGGTGTGTGCATGTGAATGTGCCTTGTGATGCTGGTTTAGGTATTCTGCATTTATTAATTTGTAAAATCTATACTTGAATTTTACCTGAGATGTGGTCACAGCATTCTGATATACAAAAGTAAATGTAAATTGAAATTATAATAAGCATCAGTTATCATAGATTATAACCTGAGTAATTGAGTTAGAAAATGGATGAATGGTGTCTTGAACCTAATTTTCTTATATATAAATTTATTAGGAATTAATGTTATAAGTTTCTATTGCTTATTTGTGTTTATATAAATGTATAATTTTTTTTTTTATACCAATATGCCCTCACTGTTTTCTCCCAGTTGCTACAATTATGCAGCATCGTTCCATGTTAAGTCATCATACTGCCAGTATTTAGGATGCTGGTGTGATATTCACAATGGTCCAGTTTATGAATGAACTACTTAAAACCAGCTCTTTGATGTGTGATTTAGAGGTGCACGGAACTGAGCCTTTGCTTTGTTACTTTTGATATGGCTAAACATTTCGACGTGGCTAAACGTCTCCCATGTTTTTTGAACTTTATTCTGTCCCTTGACCAAATTACTGCTTGCTCCTAAGCAATATTTAATTTCCCAATCTATTTCTTCAACCTCTTTTCTGTTCATTTGTCTTAAGCAAACAACAACATCATAGGTGGATGGAAAAAAGTAAAAACCTCACTGGTAAAACCAAGTAAGATAAGACACATAGAATAGGATTTTGTTAAAATATAAAAAGGGAAACTTCCTTGTTCTGAAAAATCTACTCCAGTGACATACACTCTTTGAATAGCAGAGCTATTAGTATAAGATATGTCACAGTAAGTTATATACAGTACAAACTACCTGCTTTTTATATAGCACCTTTTCACAGTTAACAGTAGTATCCTGAGTTGTAGTACCTGCATACTTTCTACAGTTGTACAAAAGAGTTGTACTTGGCCAGCAGTGAGTCAGAGTCAAGGATTACACAGATAGCAATGTCAAAAGCCTTACAAAGCAACTGGCTGCACTGCTTAACATTATATGGTGGAGGGGCTTTAACTGCCTCTAAACAGGAAACACGGTATGAAAATGGGTACATTTTATATTTCACAAGCTACTCCATAATATTATCTGCTCTTTAAAAACCTCCAGCAAAAGCACAATAAATATTAATTAGACTGTTGAGCTACAAGAACATCAGCAATAACTGGTAAGGATTTAGTTACTTCTGATGTCCTCAGTTCTCCAGAAGCAGACTGACTCGCTGTCTAAGGAGTATCACTGTAGCATTCTGTGCAAAAGTTTGAATTGTTTTTATTTCCAATGTTTTATTATATTATCTAATAAGAATCTATGTTGAAATAGGCCCAACTACAATACTAAGTTGATTTTTTTTGGCAGTACCATTAAAGCTCTGTTTGATTTTCTGCTTACTTGCTATGTTTGTGGAGTTTCCACATTCCTTCGCCTTCCACATTGATGTTGTCTTTCCAGTTACCTCCCATACCTCAAAAACATGAAAATTAGGCTAAATTGGTCTGGACTGAGTGAATACCACTTGTGGTGAGCTTGTAAATGCATTTCTCATTAAAGCATAATTTAAACAAACAGGTCAGGCAACTTAGCAGCACAGATAGTTAATGCTACTGCCATACAGCTGCTGGGCCCTGGGATTATTCCCTATCCGAAACATTCTGTGCAGTTCACGCATTTCCCTTTTGGCTATTTGGGTTTTCCAGCGTAGACCGATTTTTCTTCTACATTTCAAACACATGAATGTTAGTGTGACTGGTACCTCTAAATTGGCTTAGCACATAAGTATAGGTCATGCAGTGGTTAGCATCCTGGGTCCAGTGCACCTGCTTTGAATCTCTTGCCTAGTTGTGGCCTGTTTGCATTTTCTTCCCATCACAGGATGGGTTCCCTATAGGCCCTACCGTATCCCAAAGGTATGTGTGTTAGGTAAATCAGTGGCTCTAAATTGGCCCTGTGTGGGCACATGCATCAATTTGCCCTGGAGTGGACTTGCTCCCAAAAATATGAGTAGTAGTAATCAGCAGGGTTGTGAATTCTGTGTTGTTTTATGCATATGTGACTGTAACCAATTCAGAGCTGGGTTGTTAATAGTGCCCAGTGCTGCTAGGATAGATTCCAAAATTCAGAATGTGTATAGATGGATAGATTATTGGCTGATATGAAGAGGTTTTTCTAAACTGAGAACCAGGCATTCTTCCCATTATTATTAGAAGTACTATTGGTGTGTAGCATATTCCAAAATCTGCCAGACTTTTATAGCAACCTTAACACCAAAGTGTCTAAGGCATGCAGTACTTGGCAGTGTCATATATTTAGGTTTACTATTTAAGCAGAGGCACTTTCCTTACCTCTCACAACATCTTTGGGTTAAATTTGACCCATTTTGTGTTTGAAATCCATAAAAGCACCCTAATTTTCATATGTTTAGGGTGACACTTTGTGACTTTCCCTACATTTCCTCAGATTAATGAACGCTAAAAAAGGTTAAACAATCCATAATTTATACACTTTCTAAAAATGTTACTTTGCCATGTGTTTTGAGTTAGTTTTGACCTATTATTGAATTTTATGCTGAATTTAGGGCAGTATGTTTGTTCACAACCCTTAAAAACACCCTAAATGTAATCATTTCAGCGATCCAAGTTTGCTAAAAGCAAAACAAAATTCCAGCTGTCCAATGTTTGTACAACTGCTACATGTTTTGAACAATGCTGTGTCCTTCAGAGGAACTTTGACCCACCATTTGCTTTATTAGATATTTTGTTGGGCACTTTGTTTGCTCACAAACCTGTAACAATTTCCTAAATGCCAGCTTTTTATTTAAGGAATGTGAAAGATTCAAGAAAAGTGCTCTTACTTTACAAAAAGCAATAAAAGTTTGCAAAAAAGCTTCCAAAAATGCCAAGTCTGCTAAAAGTCAGGAACATCGATTAATCAATATAAAATGGGTTTGGAGTGAAAAATTTGATGTACAGGGCACTTAAAAGGGGTGTCAAAATTGGGTCAAAAAAGACCCAGAAGGCACAGACAGAACTGAGTCAGCACTTGAAAATGTTATGATGATTAATTGCTGACTTCTTGAAACAACATATAAGTTTAACCGTCAGTCAGTCAGTCATTTTCCAACCCATGGTGAACACGATCAGTAAGAATTTACACCCTACAGTAACATAATATATAACATGACATTTTAATCCAAATAAGGGTCACAAGGACCTGGCAGCACTGTGCATAAAGCTAGTCTTGGACAGGATGCCAGTCCATTGCAGAGTGACTACAATAACAATATACGGGAATGTGTGTTGACATGAAATAAATACGGGTTCTAAGTGACTAAACAAGCAGTGTGATTTGAATCTTGGGCCATATACTGTCATGTTATGCTTTTCATAAACTTGCGTAAACTGTTGTTATGCAGTATACATAATCACAAGCTCAGGGTGCTACAAAATACACTGTCTCTGCTTTCAAGGTGCTTTCCTTTTAGTCTTTCATACATCCGTCTATGACTGAACAGCACTACTGTGGTTAGTACTGATTCCTCACATTTGTGGAATCTGAATATACACCACACATATTTGAGCAATTCTCTGACTGGACCTGAGGCCACAACTTTGTAAATATAAAAAGTGTATTCATAAATCAGATAGCCAGACAAATAGATACATAGTTAATCTACTGTATCTGTGTTCTGGTCAGTCCATGTTTGACAGGATGTGAAGCCTGTCCTGGGACCAACAAGTTCTAGTTGACTACAGGCAACACACAGTGAGAATTTGTTAATAAACTGAACATAAGAAGCACTCACAACCAGAAGAACCACCAAAATCCACAGAGACAGTACACTGAGTCAGACTTGAACCTGGGTTCAAGTACTTTGAGCCAACAAACCTCTACCACCAACCAACCCATGCCTTTCATGCAATTTTTTAATATTACACAAATTTGAAAGTAAATTCCATTGAACAAAATATTCTGAGGAATTTGCTTTAGATAGACAGTACTCAATAAGCCTCAATATCTCAATAACCCAGTGATCTGAAAAGGTATGAGTTTACATTTTCCTTAAAGCAATGGTAAAATAATAATTTAAATGTTTAAGCTTGAGATAATGACCCCATCATCAGTTTAAGATTTTATTAATTGTAAATTAAGTAAGTATTTTGTAAACTAGCTTTTATTTTCATTAAATGCATTCCATGTTCTAGAGAAGGAGTGTTAAACTCCAGTCCTGGAGAGCTGCAATGGCTGCAGGTTTTCATTCTAACCACTTTAATTAGTGACCTGTTTTAATTAACTTTTTTGCCTTAGTTTTAATTAACTCCACTCAGACCCCTTAGTTCTTTCTGTTTCCTTAATTAGCAGCCAAACAATGAGACACAAAACAAGCTGCCACGTGACCAGCTAACCACATTATCTGAACATAAAGAAAAGCGAGGGTCTCTGTAAGGTTGATCTCTCAGGTCAACAAAACATTTTGACAGCATTCATAGAAAAAAACAGAAAATCAACCGTTTTGGAAATGTCTGCTGTAGCAGAATGAGAGCAGCAGCAAGCCATGGAATTAAGTGATGGCTTTAATTACCAGCAAGAATTGGCTTCTCATTAAATTGGTTGGAGTGAAATTGATTGGAGTTGGAAGCCCCAGTTTAGCTGGTCATCTGTTGGCTCGTTTCACATCTCATTTCTGTTTGGCTGCCATTTAATGAAGAAACGAATAAAATTGTGAGGACTGAATCCTTAAAAACAGGGCTATTAAAATGAAGGGAAAAAAGGTTAATTAGCAATGAAAACTGGTCAATTGGTAGAATGAAAACCTGCAGACACTGTGGCCCTCCAGGCCCAGAGTTCGACACCCGTGTTCTAGAGGATTGCCTTAGAAATAAAGGGGCAAAAGAACAGAGTGATCCCCAAATGGTAAACATGTCTATAACAGAGCACACTTACTGTATTCATTAATGGCTGATGTAGAGTAGACAACATACCCAACAGCACTTTGGCCAGTTAAAAAATTAAATCCTGAATGGATGAGTAGTACTAGGGTGTAGTACTAGGGTGGATGAGTAGCAATTTTCTAAAACTAAATAAGGAGAAAACAGAAATTTTAGTGATTGGCAAAAATGGATATAATGAGGTTATTAGAAATAAACTTGATCCATTAGGATTAAAAGTCAAGATGGAGGTAAAGAATTTAGGAGTAACTATTGACTCAGACCTGAATTTTAAATCACATATTAATCAGATTACTAGAACAGCATTTTTTCACTTAAGAAATATAGCAAAAGTCAGACCCCTTATAACATTGGCAGATGCTGAAAAATTAGCTCACGCTTTTGTTTTCAGTCGGCTAGATTACTGTAACGCACTCTTCTCAGGAAAAGACATCAATCGATTGCAACGAGTGCAGAATGCAGCTGGTAGAATCTTAACTAGGAAAAGAAAATCCGAGTACATCTCTCCAGTTCTGATGTCGCTACATTGGTTAACCGTGCCATTTAGAATTGACTTTAAAATACTGCTTATGGTTTACAAAGCCTTAAATAATCTCTCTCCATCTTATATTTCAGAATGCCTTTCACCTTACACTCCAAATTGTAACCTTAGATCTTCAAGTGAGTGTCTGCTTATTATTCCAAGAGCAAAACTTACAAGAAGTGGTGAGGCAGCCTTCTGCTGTTATGCACCTAAAATGTGGAATAGCTTGCCAATAGGAATTCAGGCTAATACAGTAGAGCACTTAAAAAAAAAACTGTTAAAAACTCATTATTTTAATATGGCTTTCTCATAGCTTCATTTTTGTTTAATCCTGATGCTCTGCATATTCAATTAGTTATCATTACCATTAATGGTGGCTCCGAAATCCGTACTAACCCCTACTGTCTCTTCTGTCCTTTTTCCGGTTTTCTGGGGTGGTGATCTGCGCCACCACCACCTAATCAAAGCACCGTGATGTCCCCACATTGATGGATTAAAGGCCAGAAGGCCACATGACCATCATCATCATCAAGCTCTTCCATGAGAACCCTGAATACAATGAGGACTGGTCATTTATGTTAGGTAGAATGCCTAGAGGGGGCTGGGCGGTCTCGTGGCCTCAGAACCCCTGCAGAGTTTGCTTTTTTGTCTCCAGCTGTCTTGAGTTTTTTTTTGTTTTTTTTTTTCTGTTCTCCCCGGCCATTGGACCTTACTTTTATTCTATGTTAATTAGTGTTCCCTTATTTTAATTCTTATTTATTTTGTCTTTTTTTCTCTTTCTTCATCATGTAAAGCACTTTGAGATACATCAATTGTATGAAAATGTGCTATATAAATAAATGTTGTTGTTGTTGTTGTTTTGTGGAATTGTACGTAAACCCCAACAGCACACAATTCTCATACAGAAAGCCAGTTGGGGCACAAGTTTTGTGAGGACTAATTGGTGACTCTAAACTGGCCCAGTGTGAGTGTGTGCATGACAAGTTAAAGGAGCTTATATTTAAGCCGTATAACATACTAGTGAGGTCTCATCTGGAGTACAGTGGTCAGTCACTAAATTAATTTCCCTGGTCAAAGTACTGAAGGGAGTAAAGCTATTGTAGATGCTGGAATGAACTTGTCTTAATGTTACACAGTATAACACTTTCAAAAAGCACTAAATCACAAGACACTGTAACAAAGCATATAAAAATATGAAGAACAATAAAGTACAATACAGGATAATTCAAATATGTCACAAGGAAATAAATACTGTAAAGAGCCTACATAAGAAAAAATACTTCTGCCAGTTTCCCAATAAGTGGCTGCCAAGCTACCATAAACAAATATTGCTATCCAAAAAAGGAAGCTGTTTAGCACTTGTTATTAATAGCTAATTTCACTTCTCCATCATGCCTCTGAATGAAGACCTCACTGAGGCCCTGAAACTTACATAACCCACCCCATGGTATCATGATGGAGTCTGTCTTTACAAGGGGAATAGTATTTTAGCTGCAGAAGATCATAACCTGATGTTTTGAACAAATATATAATTATTGTTTTTTTTAAGTCACAGCTTTGTTAGTGAGGGTTCCCAGACATGAAAGCCAAATGGAGATTGTAATGAATCAATATGAATGCAAGAACAAAGATTCAAGCCGTCAAGTGGTTTATAGCATCATCTTTGTTAAGTGCAAATCCACTCAGATCTCGCTATTCAATCATGTGCTATTACTAAAAAACTAAGGAATATAAAAAAAAAGCCTTACAGTAAGTTCACGTAATAATGAAGAAGACTTTCCATGCTGTCATCTGCTTTGAAACAACATGACAGAGATTAAGAAAAATACAAACCAGAAAAGAAACTACAGTGAAACCATAATCATATTATCATTATGTGGCATTTCATTGAGCAACTAGCATGACAGGAAAACACTTAAAAGGTCAACTTTCCACTTGAACCAATAACAGGAATTTGTTAAATTCTCAGTTTACCTCATGATTTGTACTGCTGGCTAATATCATCTTGTGCACTCCCAGCAGTTATGATGTGAAGAACAATTATTATTGATAAAATTTGCTTATGCAGTAGAAAAACATTGTTTATGAAAAGACAAAGTAAAACGTTTTAATTATTGCTCTTCCTTACAATAAAAACAAACAGTCATCTTTTATTTTAGATAGTACCATCAAAGTATAGGCTATAGTCTTCAGGATCAAAGTGTGCCTGCTTCAGTAGGTTTCAAGTAGCTTGCAGTTTCTTCATCAAACCATTTTGCTTACTATAAATATACCAAGGGATTGGTAACATCTGTCATAGTGTTGGCAGTAAAGTGACACAAGAAAGTTGCCTTAAAACGTTTTTTTCTTTAAAAAGACAATGTAAACATCAGTGAGACTTGTCAAGAGCATACTTTCCAGGGGTTACTCCAGCCTGGAATGAGGAGAGAAAGTGTGTGAAATGGTTTGTTTATCCATCTATTTATTAAACCTGGCGTTTGTATTAAAGTGTTCCAGGTACCAGACCCAGGGAAAAACCTTGTTAAAAAAAATGAGCACCCAACAGAAACCAGCATAGGACAGGATGGCATTATGTTACGTTACAACAGCTTTGACTAGAACAAGTCGTCCAGCGCAACAAACCTTGCCAGTCTTTTTTGCCTAACAGTTTCAAAATATCATTGAGTAGAGCCCTACTCACTACTGCAATACTTAGCAATTTATTCCATATGTCTGTGATTCTTTGTGTAAAGAAGGGATTTTTAACAGTTGCTCAAAGTCTATCCTTAAAGTTCCAACTGTGTCCTTATCATTTACAGTAAATTAACAATTGGGATCCACCGTACTAATTTCTTTCATAATTTTAAAAACTAGAATCTTGCCATTTCTTAATGTCTGTTTGCTTAAACTGAAAATGTTCAGCTCCTCCAGTCTCTCGTCATAGCTCATACCTTGCAGTCCTAGAATCAGCCTAGTTGTCAGTCTTCTCTGGACTGTCTTTAGTGCTGCTATTACAGAGCACATTCAACAATCAATGGTATTGCCTAAAACTACAAGCAAGGATAAACAGAGAGGGAATACCATATTAATTTAATTTTAAACAAAATCCATTAATAGTCCATTTTTAACTTACTCAGTCAAATTCAAATCTTATTCCTGGGAGTACCAGCAGTCTCAAGGCCATCCATAATCAGGTTCACTCAAACACCCACAACCCTTGCTCACACTGGGAGAATGTTGTATCACCAGTTCACTTAACACACACATCTTTCAGACCAGGCTAAAGTGAAAATATGTACAGTGACAACATGGCAACTTCTGCGGCTGGGAGGCATCAACACTATTTACTCTGCCATATTGCTGCATAGAGGGAGCGCACAGTATCAAGTAAAGTGCTCAGCTCAGCCCTTTGTTCTCAGTAAACTGAGCGTTTTTTATCAAAGCAACAAAGTCAGGCTTGAAGAAATGAACCAGTTAAATATTAACAGCGCAATAGGTCACAAAGTTTTCCTTCCTATTATAATCAAGTTTGCATCCTGTAATCAGTAACAAGATGTCAAGAGAAAAAATATTTATGTGGTTATTGCCTATGAAAAAAAAGTGTATGTTCTAAGGGTCATTGAAGTGAAAGATGTTAGAGTTGCGTGTATAAATTACAACTATAATCAGTTCAGAGTCAGGTATGATTACATACAGCATAGTTATATACAGTATATAACACAGTATATATATATAATGTGCAAAGACACTCATTTATACTAATAAAAGGCAAAGCCCTCACTAACTGACTGACTCACTCACTCACTCATCACTAATTCTCCAACTTCCCGTGTAGGTAGAAGGCTGAAATTTGGCAGGCTCATTACTTACAGCTTACTTACAAAAGTTAAGCAGGTTTCATTTGGAAATTCTACGCGTAACGGTCATAACTGAATCCTACTTACGTACATACTGTATATATATGGTCATAGCCTGCAGCTCAGTCGCCGTGTGAGGCGGAGTTGCGTCCCCCATCACCACGCCTCCCACGTAGTTGGCTGCCTGCCTATATTGCGTCCCCCATACCCACACCTCCGACGTAATTGAGTGCCTGCCCATATAAGGATGTCCGTCAGCAGCAATCCAAGCTGTGAGAAAACAGTAAAAAGGAGGCGTGTCAGACGTCGTGCTACATTTTCTGATGCAGCTAGACGAAAACAACTTCGTGACGCTGCCGCCAAATACTCGCAGGCAAATCCACAAGTTAATAGACACACTGCCGCTAAATACTCGCTGGCAAATCAAAAAGATTATAAACAAAAGTATAATACAAAAGTTAAAATCAGACAGAGCAATTGTAATGAAAGAGAAAAAGCAGTCTTAAACAAATGAGTTTTAAGTTTAGATTTGAAAAGTGAATTCAATATTTCTAAGCTCAGATGGTAGTGAGTTCCAGAGCTGGGGAGCAGAGCAACTGAATGCTGTGCTCCCCATAGTGGTAAGACGGGCGAAGGGGACAGTCAAGTGGATGGAGGAAGAGGATCTAAGGGTACGGCAACATGGAGGAGGTCAGACAGATATGGAGGGGCAAGGTTGTGGATAGCCTTAAAAGTTAGTAGGAGAATTTTGAATTGAATTCGGAAATGAACTGGAAGCCAATGAAGCTGCTGCAAAACGGGAGTGATATGGTGAATGGGAGGTCTAGTAATGATGTGGCAGCTGAATACTGGACCAGCTGAAGCTTATAAAGAGATTTGCGAGAAACACCAAAGAAAAGGGAATTGCAATAATCCAGATGAGAAGTGACAAGGCTATGAACAAGGATAGCAGAGGTGTGGGGAGTGAGGGAGCTAGGGGCGAATACGATTAATGTTACGCAGGTGGAAATATGCAGACCGGGAGATGTTATTGATGTGGGACTGAAAGGATAAAGTACTGTCAAGGATGACACCCAGACTCTTAACCTATGGGGAAGGGGAGACAGAG
This sequence comes from Polypterus bichir lapradei, assembly GCA_026402145.1. Lineage (NCBI taxonomy): Eukaryota > Metazoa > Chordata > Cladistia > Polypteriformes > Polypteridae > Polypterus > Polypterus bichir. The sequence continues at coordinate 100,142,809 of JANRMT010062791.1, read as the reverse complement.
GAATTATCAATAACAAATGAAAAATGATCAGTTTTGGATAATGTTGATTTTGTACCAATGAGGAGAGCCTCAGTTTTGTCACTATTTACTTTAAGAAAATTTGAAGAAAACCAGGATTTGATTTCTGCTATGCAATTAATAAGTGAGGAGGGTGGAAAGGAAGCAGTAGGTTTGCTAGTGAGATAGAGCTGGGTGTCATCAGCATAACAGTGGAAGCTAATGTTATATTTACGAAAGATATTTCCAAGGGGAAGGAGGTAAATAATGAAAAGCAGTGGTCCCAGGACAGAGCTCTGGGGCACACCTGAAGTAACAGCGTTGGGTTGGGATATGAAAGTTTTAAACTGCACAAACTGAGTGCAGCCTGAGAGGTAGGATCTGAACCAATCTAGTGGTGTGTGTGTACTGCCAATCGAACATAATCTATTGAGATGAGTAGTGTGACAAATAGTGTCAAAGGCTGCACTCAGATCAAGGAGGATGAGAATAGTAATTAAACAGAATCAGCTGCCATAAGTTGGTCATTAGTAATTTTTATAAGTGCTGTTTCTGTACCGTGGAGGGGACGAAAACCAGACTGGAACTGTTTACAGATTATTTTGAGATAAATGAGAATGAAGTTGAATAGCCACTGTTTTGTCAAGAATTTTGGAAATGAAGGGTAGATTAGAAATAGGACGAAAATTACTAGAATAATTCGGATCGGCACCAGGTTTTTTCAGTATTGGGGTTATTGCAGCAGTTTTAAAAGATGAAGGAAGAGTACCAGTAATGAGAGAAGAGTGGATTATAGCAGAGATAAGGGGGACCAGAGAGGGGAGGCAGGCTTTGACTAGAACTGTAGGGAGGGGGTCCAGTTGACAGGTGGATGGCTTAGACTTACAGACAAGATCTGAGATTTCTGAGAAGGTAGGAAGCTGAAAAGAGGAAAATGAGTGAGTTGGTGGGTGAAATTCAAATGCAGTACTGGAGGAATCCGTACAGAGAGACTGGAGAATCTTCTGGATTTTTTCATTAAAAAAGGACATAAGGGAATTGCAAAATTCAGTTGAGTAAAGGTGAGAAGGTAAAGAATCCGGGGGTTGTGTGATATTGTTAAGTAGTGAAAACAATGACTTGGTGTTTCCTTCATTGGAAGAAATAATGAGAGTATAATAGTTAGATTTAGTTTGGGCAATACAGTCCTTGTAATAAAGTATATGGTTTTTGTACATCTCTTTGTGAACAAAGAGTCCAGGTTTTTTATATAACCATTCAAGTTGCCGGCATTTGGCTATCAAAAGCCGAAGTTCAGGTGTGAACCAGGGAGCAGAAAAGGAGAAAGAAACAGATCTAGTTTTTAATGGAGCGACAGAGTTAAGAATACCATTAAGTCCAGTGTTATAGTGTGAGACCAGTTCTTCAGGAGTGGATAAATTATCAATGTCCATAAGGGAATCAATACTAGAGGAAACAGAGTCTAAGTTAATATTCTTAATATTACGGAAAGACATGAGACGGGAAAGCTTAGTGTTGGAAAGTACAAGTTTAACACTGAATGAAATAAGAAAGTGATCAGTTATGGGGAGTTCATCCGCAGTACAATCAAGCGGGGTAACTCCAGAACAGCAAATCAAGTCCAAGATATGTCCTTTGGAATGAGTGGGAACATCAGGGCGAAAGGTAGGAAACAAACCCCGGGCAGGGCACCAGCCCACTGCAGGATATTATTCCTTTTGTATATTGAAATCCCCAGGAAGTATAATGTTTGATGAAACAGTAGATACATGTGTAAGGAAAACAGCAAAGTTGTTCAGAAAGTTATTATTTGGTTTATGGGGCCGGTAAACAGTTGCAATAATAGTAGGAATAGGTCCATTTAATTGGCATAGAAGAGATTCCCATACATATTTAATTATAATATATACACACACTTTCATGCACTTTCATTCATGCTGCTGCCTCATGGCCTCATGGATCCAGATCTGTGTGGAGTTTGCACTTTTGTTGCATGTTCTTCCTGTGTCTGTGTGACTTTTGCTCTGGGTACTCTGGTTTTCTTCTATCTCCAACATGTGTAAGTGCCAGATTGACTTAGTGTTTGTGTGTGCTCTGTAAAGGACTGGTGTCCTATCTAGGCTTGTTTCCTGACTTTTGCCTCTTGTTGCTTTAAAAGGCTCCAGCTCTCCATAAATCTAACTTGTATTAAGCAGATGTAAGAATGTATGTATGCCATATATATTTAAACTGTATTTCATATATATAATTTTTTTACTTTTATTTTGTTCTTTCGTTGCATTGAATAATTCATTACTTAAAAGCCACAAGAACTGTGATAATGCCCCATCACTCCACCTGCAACTGTAAGTACTATACACAGTGCCTTATAGATTTCATCTTTGAGTGGACAAACATTTGTACAAAAGCTGGGTCAATAGGAATTAATAATAACTAATAATATGCTGATCTAGCTAGGTCTTATTTGATGAACATTAGAACCAAGAAAGAAAATCAGCACAATTGCTGCAAGTATATAAGTACTCTTTATTATCGCCTGAAGGCTGGGATGGAGGCAGTATTATTTATTTGTTTGTTTGTTTATTTTTTAGTATTTGGTACACTGTATTCATCCCCAAGGGGAAGCTGTCTTTATGCATGACCTTTGGGGGTCAGAGCACAGAGTCAGCCATTGTTCAGTGCCCCTGGGGCAATTCCTTGCTCAAGAGCCCAACAAAGTAGGATGCATTAAAAAATTTTAACCATACTATTCAATTTCTTCAACCTCAAAGCCAGGACCCACAATTATGTTTCTTTACTTCTATCAGAAAAACAACATTACACTATTGTACAAGTTTCTTAATCAAATATCGCTTTGGCTCTTCACAAGAATGCCAGTGTGATCTTCAACTCAGATCTTTTCTATCACCTCGACCACACCAGTATATTAACCTGTGAAGTAGCAGGCCCATTAATCTAGCTCAGGAGGCCACATGGTTTTTCTTATGCAGCAGACTCCTCAACAAGTATGCTATCTGGTTCAGTATTTTATACAAAATTTCCTTCGTGTCGTCTACCTTTTCAGTTCTCATATTGCTAATTATAAAAATCATTTAAAAGGCGTAATTGTGAACATCAACAGACAAAGGAAAATTAAGTCTTATACAGAAATGATGACTAAATGTACAAGCAATTGCTTACATTGAAATCTGACTTGTGAAAAAAACATGAGATCCTCTAGCAACATTTCTTATAAGAATGGACTTATATGTCCAGTATGTTTAATGCTGTAAATAGCACCCCTAGCCCAGATAAAAACTGCCACCAAGACCTAAATAATGTGAGAAAAGTTGGGGTTGGTACTGTATTTCATCTTGCTTTTTTTCTATTTTTTATGTATTTACTGCAAAGTAAATGGTTGTATCTGTTTTGTTATTCTTATATGTTTGAATAGTAGAATGCTGCTGTAATGTTCTGTTTTTCAGAAATAGAAAATTTAAAAAAAATGCAAAAGGTATCATTTTTCAACTGTCTTAATGTAAATCAGTGTTTCTGGAGGCAAAAGCTTGAGGAGAACAAAAGCATGCTGAGCCAATAACTCAGAGGTCAATAGTTTGTAACCATCCCTTGACTTTAGTGTTTCATATTAATCAGAAATCAAAGTATGGCTGAATAACACAAAAATGCATAGTATCAAATAAACAAGACAAACAGTGATGTGAATCTGCACTCCCACTAGGGCTACACGTTGGCTTAGTCACTACCTGACTAGTTGAGGTTAATAATTCTACTTGCCATCTCCTTTTCAGCTCTGGCTACATATATATATATATATATATATATATCCATCCATATTTTCCAACCCACTGAATCCAAATACAGGTTCACAGGGGTCTGCTGAATCCCAGCCAAACACAGGGCACAAGGCAGGAGCAGGGTGCCAACCCACTGCAGGACACACACAAACACACCCGCACACCAAGCACACACTAGTGCCATTTTAGAATCACCAATCCACCTAACCTGCATGTCTTTGGACTGTGGGAGAAAACCGAAGCACCTGGAGAAAACCCATGCAGACACAGGGAGAACATGCAAACTCCACACAGGGAGGACCCGGGAAGCGAACGCGGGTCTCCTAACTGTGAGGCAGCAGCGCTACC
>JANRMT010062791.1:100118222-100138270 GCA_026402145.1 Polypterus bichir lapradei | reverse complement strand
AATACAATACAGTACAATACACAGAACAGAACAAATCCTCAATACAGATTATTAATTGCTTTCTAAACAGTATGTTCAGTCTATGCATCATACACTTCATGCATAAACCCGTTTAATCCATTTTTGTGTTGTGGAATACCAGAGCCTATACTGGTAGCATTAGGCACAAGAGAGGAACCACCTCACTAATTATTCACTGTATTGTGTTTTAAATTAAATGAAGCTGATAAATTGGAATTGTTTCTATTAAATGGTGCAATAAAAGAGTGTTTCCAAGGCACAGTGAATTGCATTCACACAAAGTTTTGTGGGCATCTAGAATTAAATGTTAATTAATTAATTAATTAATTAATTAATTAATTAATTAATTAATTGCTGTCTGTCAGCAAGGAACAGCAAGCTGCTATTTAGCATTCTGCATCCTATGAACCTGTAATTTATTTACTGACAGTCATTAGAATAAAATCTAAACATTGTCTTGTATTTTATTTAAGTGAGTTAAATCAGCCCAGAGCAAGCTGAGGGGTTCTCCATTTCTGATCGTTATACAGCCTATTCAACTGTGAAGTAATAAGTCTCTTACCTGTGGTTGACAAGACTCAGATTTCGTTTTGATAAATAAGTTCCATTACTTTGCTGGAAGACCCCAAAAATCCTGTTATCTGGAGTGACTGTTGTGTCACTTGATGACTCACATTGTGAGACCACTGCTTTGCTTTCATTTTTTTCTATTTCACTATTTAATCAGATTGCAATTGCACAGTGTTTTGGTCTTTTAATTGCATATGCCTTGTTTTCTTAATGTTTTTTACTTTCTCTCTTCAATAAAAATTTGATTGTAAAAAAGACTGAAATAGCAGTGTATCAAACTAAGTGTGCTATAGCCTGGAGGAAGGAAGGGGGGAACCCCATTAGATTCTGTAAACAGTTAGCAGAAAGGTGGTTAATGAACCCGCAAGGCATCTTGGAAAGAATAGAGCTAAAGTGAAAAAAACATTCTTGTTTCTCAGCATATATTTTATGAATGAGTTGAAGAACTACAGCTAAATGTGGCTAACTAGAGATGTTAAAAGTAAACAGGCAGACTGGATCTTTTTATATTTAGCCAGAACAATGCTGCCTGGTTTTGTAAAGTTCATACTGGATCTGGTGGTTATTTCTGACATGAACTTAGTATTTGTATCATTTCTCTGCAGAAAATACAACTGAAATTAAAACTGGAAGAGTTTTCTAGGTTAGGCTACACTCCCAATTCTATAATAGAAAACACCCCTGCTGGATTTGACATTTTTCTGTGTAAACTTTGTATTTCACACGCTCCATCTTTTTTCAACCCTATTGTGGAAGAATGTGAGCCCATGAAATGGACAGATGATGAGGGAAGGTTTTTTTCTTGTTGTTCACACCTTTTTTAGAATCTGTTGGAATTTATGATATGGGATTATTAGACTACTTTACATCAGATATTGGGTTCAATGAGATGTCAAGCAAAATGACACTTTTTATTGGGTAGCACCGCGGAACAGATTACAATATGCAAGCTTTTAAGGCAGCTCAGGCCCCTTCTTCAAGTAACTTGTAACACCAAAACTGGAGTTCCCTGTGTTTATATAGACACTGAGACAGCATTGGAAAACCTTTAAGTGGGTCTTCCTCAATGTAAAAACTTAACAGACCTCTCCATCCTAAGATTTGTTTAGCAGGAGAGGAGAAAAATCTTTAGTCAAGATCCTTTGATAAAAAAAAAACTGTCCAGCAAAGTCTTTTGAAGTTTTTGATGAGTTTTCCTTGCAATGTTGATCTCTATTCAAATTGTCTGGGTCAGTCAGAGAGATGTACTGTAAATAGTCCTCATATCTGGTCATAACACTACTGTCTCTATTTAAGCCATGTTGAGGAGGAGATTGGGAGCATGCACTGATACAGTGCATTGCTGCACCCACCAAATGACAAACCACCTGGATTGGGACCCAAGTGCAGCCATGCAATGGGTGGCACCTCAGCACCACACTGGAACAGTTTGAGTTTTTTTTTTACAGTGGCTACAGTGCCAATCCTGCCACCAACCCCCAAGTTTTACCTTCAGGTTTGAGGACCTGCTTGCAGATCTGAATGCAGATTAACATCATACTCAGATGAAGCAATTGCAGGTCAAGGGCCCAATGGAGTAGAGTCATTTCTGGTGTTTACGGGATTCGAACCAGCAACCTTTCCAATTGCCGGCGCAGATCCCTAGCCTCAGAGCCACCATATTTAAACCATGTAGTAATGGTTTAAATTTTAGCATCACTTTAACTTCCTTTCTCTCTTACTGTGTTCTGAAGTTGCCCATAAGCACTGTGACTTTAAAGTCCTCCTCACAGTGTCCATGACTATTGAAGTGAGCTGATACAGGAACATCTGTGCGGCCATGCTTAATGTAGAACCTGCGTAAATTCATTCTTTGACGGAGTGTTTGTCCAGTTTCTTCCACATATAGTGCAGTGTCAGGACATTTCATGCAGAGAATTAGGTAGACCACATTATAAGATCTGCAGGAAAATGATCCCTTTATGCGATGTTCTAGTCGTCAATGGGGTATAACCACACAATCTGTATCATAAATGTAAGCACACATTTTACATCTTTTCTGTAGGCAGGGAGTTGTGCCATTTTCTGTTGGTTTACTCGGGAATTAGTAGCTGCAGGTTTGGTGGTTGCCTGTATGCCAGGAGGTAAGGTTCTGGGAATGCATCTCTCAGCATGTCATCATTATTTAGTATTGGCTAAAGTGCTTTCATGAAAAGTGTAGTGCATAATGGGTGTATAAAGTGTATATAGTATATAATGTATAGTGTATAAAAGGTGAAGTTCTTTATAAAAGGTGTCATTTAGCTTGACTTGTCATTACACCCATAATAGCTAACACGGTACAATACTATACTACTCAGATTGAGTTTTAAGTTTGTTTTTTTGGAAAATGGACAATTCAGTTTCACCATAAGAAAATTGCTGTCAACAGGCATGCATGGCTTAGGCCAACAGAAGATGTACACACATTCTATGTCTTCTCCAGAGAACAATTTACCTGAGAAGAACAATTGAACACAATCTATTTTTATTCTGTACATGTATATTGCATATGAAAAATATCAGGTCCATTTTACTACAGTACAAAATAAGAGCCACAGACTGGGATTACCAGGAGATAAATTTTACAATGAAAACTTTGGTATATTTCATTGGGGCCTGCATAGTCCTATTATAATGGGGGTGCTTTCTCTATTTTGGAGCAGAGAGATTCAATATCGCACAAGATTTGTACTACACAACACATTCCAAACTGGAATATATTAACATTTACTTGTTTACAGTAATGTCCCATTAGATCCATTACTTCCTTCAAATGATAACATTTCTCTTCAGACTAAAACACAGATAATTATCTTTTCTAGTGTACCATCATTCTTTTAATTATTCTGTCCATTGGCTATATTTTTTCTTTATTTTAGTTGATATATACATAGATATCAATTTTAATCAGTAACATTTTTTTCTAGGGTAATGTATACTGTGGTTTTATCCAAAATTTTTATGCTATGGTTGAAATGTAAGCACAGGCAGAGGCGTAGCTAGGGTTTTCAGCGCCCGGGGACAACTGTAGATTTCGAGTCCCCTCCTGTTTGCCAAAATGCAATGGGGAAGGGAAAGAAAATTTAAAAAAAATGTATTTAAAATAATATTTCATATTTTTTATTTTAAATAGTTTTAAGTTTTTAAATATTTTAATTTTTTAAAGCACTTTTATGTGTATATTTTCAAGGTTTCGCTAAATTTATAAAGATAGAACGAAATAAAATAAGACAACAATGGTAGTTTGAAAATATAATTATTCTAAAATATTATTCAAATATAACATTGCAAAAACTTAAACATTACATTGGATATAATAGTATAAAAACCTGAAAATGAAGTTAGTATAAAGTAAAAAAAAATAGTTTGATGTATAATGCTTTAAATGTAGTTATTAACTTCAAAGAGAAATTTTCCTAGCCTTTGCTGCTGCAAATTTATCGATTACTAATCTCAGATCCTGATTATTTTATTGTAATTAAAAAGTCAAATGTTTGTACGTGTTTGTTTAATTTATTAAAATAAAAAGTCTCCGAAAATGATAACGCCGCCTCGTGTTCTTTAAAATCTAAATCCGTCATTAGTTTGTGTAAGAAAAAAATCGTTTTCCGCATTTAAAAATGATTTTAAAGAAAGTATATAGCAAATTATAAAGCAAAATAATTATATTTTTATAAAAACTGCATTACTTAGAATTTATTCGTACGAAAATATGATGGGAAAACGTCTAGATTTTTGCAGCCATCTACTAGAATACTTCACCACAGCCCAATCAATTTTCTATCAAACACATAAACACAATACAATTGGCACACAGAAATGGTGTTTGTAACAACTTAGACAGTGATACACTAATGCCTCATGTCAGTCGCACAACCTGTTTAATAACGTCAAAAATGTCGAGTCAGGCATGTTAGAGTAGTGGAGGGGATAAATTATTGTCTGTTGGGTATATAGAACTAATACGTGCTCTAAAATCAGATACAAAAATAAAGGAAAAAGATATCCTCATACTGATGGAGTGATGGACTGAGTATGAGAATGTTTTTTATTTACTTTTTAGTGCATTTAAGAATGGAAAACATTTCATTCTAAAATTTCACAACATCAGTTTGGTGCCCCCTGGATGCTGCTCCCGTGGACAGATGTCCCCCCTGGCCCCCCCCCAGCTACGCCTCTGAGCACAGGTAGGAATTATGGAGCTGACACAAATCCATAACAGGCGCATTACTGTCATTGCAAAATACTGGAGTGTATGGTATGGTACAAATACAGTACAGCAAGTTTAATTCTCAGGATACACTCTATCAGTCAAAAGTATTTACAATAGTATGTTGAATGGCAAGAAACCCATTTATCCATACATTTTCTAAACTAGCCTGTTCCATTATATGGTCACAGTGAGAAAGTCAGAAGCAGTGGCGTAACACAGAAACAACACCAGGCTGAATGCCAGTTCATCACTCAGCGTGCAATATATAGTGATTTTTTATTGTGTTCATGAACTCTAATTAAACATATTAAGAACTAGTACATAGTTTCACACTAATTAACTTTAGATTCAGAAAGAAATATTTTTTTATGTTTGTGTCACATTACATATTGAGGGTGCTGACATATTGATATGCTCCATTTTTATCACATATGGTTTGCCATCCATCAGAATTTCACAAAAATCATATGGTGTATACTAATGGTTTTCAGGTTCAGGCCTGGAGCCACTGTAGATTTGTGTCGCCACCATCATTTTCTTTTAATTGGACTTCTCCCTTAATTAAGCAAGCTGCTGTTTCTCAGCTTCTGTGTTTTGGTTTCCATGCAGAAATTTCCACACCGAATTTGGTAAACGTGTATTGGAATGTGGCAAGCATTTAAACATGATTTAGTGTTTTTTTTATCTTGTTTTTAGATTTTCACTGTCATTATAATTTCATTCCACTTCATTGGGTGTTCTGACAATCAATTCGCTGCATTCTGTATTATTTACCCTCATGTCTCTTCCTCTTGTCGTTAATTGTCTTTTTTAGGATAACATTAAGGGAACCAATTCCACAGAAAATTTTTTAGAATGCAAAAATAAGAGAATTAAAAAGCTCAGCTAATTTAACAATGAGATCAATTAAAGGTAAAATAACTTTGCTGATTGTGAAACTGGTTAGAACCAAAACCTGAAGCCACAGTGGGCCTCCAAGACTGAACTTGAGGACCACTTGTCTATACTGCGCATGTCAACAACCATCCCAAATTTCATGACATTTTGTCAAATCGTGCAACAACATAAGCCATTAGAGTAAGCAGATAAACAAACACCCAAGCAAAAATAGCCTTTCTATACAGTCATTTAATAACAAAAGAAAAACATGAATTATAGTTTTGGCAGCTTTTACTTGTGTTACTCATATAAGTAACTGTAAATGTGTGCCCTACAAAGGACTGGCACCTTATTCAAGGTGAATTGCTTTCCTTATTTCTGACTCTGCCAGGTAGGTTGTAGCCCCCAACCTTTAACAGGGTAGAGTAATCGATGAATGGGTGGACAAATCTCAGTACCAACTGCATTGGATTTACATGTATTATAATCTCTTATGAATTGGCAATCTTTAATAATTTTAAGCAGACCTACAAAAAATAAATGGTCAAAAACAGAATCAAATTTCTACAAATTCATTGAACACACTTTACACAGTTTAGGGGTTTCAAATGCTGATGCTGCAATGCCTACTATATTCTTAACTCTGAAAAAAATTCTACTTGGCAAAGATTTACTTTTATTAAAAAACATACATCCTGAAAACATTAGGATACCACCTGTATTTCAATTTTTTGGTTAAACATTACAGTACATTATGCAGAAAAATCACAATTAAAGAAAGAAAAAGATTTTTTCTCACCATATCCAGCCTGTGTGTGTCTGCTCTCTGACATTTACTGACACAAATGGTTAGCCTCTGTTGATTTTATTTTTGATTTAGTCATACAAGGAAGTAAGGTCAGTGTTAACTTTGTCAAATGTAATTGAGGAAGCAGTGCACTCATACTGTAGCTCAGCTTACTTCCTTATTGGACATTCAAGTGTACTGAGCCAACTTTACTTTGTTCAAGTTACTTTGAGCACATTGCTCAAAGCAGACTGACTCAAGAAAGAACTCAAACCTAATGATTCAGCTGTTGGCATTTTGAGTTTCAACATAATACATGCAGGAAAATGATTTGTCACAAAAATATTGGCACCATAATCTTTATTAGCTGCTTTTGGGTTGAAATTCACTTTTGATTGAATCAGGTTGTCAATCTTATTAACCACTTTTAGAGTTCAGTAGCCGTATGCCCTGCAGGCTTATACTGTTTCTCCAGGGAGCAACAGCCAATATCACTTAACATAAGTGTGAGGATTTCTTCATTTGACTATGGGTTTTTAATTGTGTGTGTGTGTATGTGTGTGTGTTTTAGTGGTGAAACTTGTTTAACAAATCTGCAAAGAGCACCATGCTACCATAAAGAAATGCAGTTTCACCTGCCTCAGGCAAAATGGTTCTTGTGCAATTTGAGGCGTTTCTGGTATTTTCAAAGACTTCCCTCTTTTCTTTACAAGTTGGAAAGGAATTGCCATAATTGCTTAAAGCTGTTTTTCTCCTTTCAGGGTAACCTTTAATAATTTCACATATCATTTTAAAGTGATTCCTAGAAATGCCCTTTATTTCCCTGTCATAAGGAATACTGACAACTGAGTCACTGAGTGAATGTGCTCCAACCACTGAATACTAGGTGAGCAGCCAGAGAAGGTTATTTTCATCTCTGGATACCAGAAACAACTTGTAACCATTAAGTAACAAGTATTATTAAAGTTATAACATTGTCAAAAGATTACTTCAGGAGACAGAATCATGGAGCAAGTCTGGTTTTAAATCTAGCCGTTTGCTTAGTATTAATCATTTTATGGAACAAAGTCCTGTATAAAAGTGATGCAGGAGGGTTTTAGGAGGAGACATTGTTTGGCAGTTAGTTGTTACTGATTTACACTTTAAAGACATTGTGACTAAGACAAGGGATTCACCATCCCCAGGGCCCACTTAAACTGTTCGAGCATGAAGCCCAAAGGCAGATTCATTTCCTGACACTGTACCAGTCCACCACTTTGCATACCTGCCTACATTCACACATACCACACCAATTTGGGGCCACCATTTGAATGGACTTTTGACACCTTCTTGGAATCAGAATCAAAAAGCGGTGTACCCAGAGAAACTTCACAAGAATGGGGACAAAAATGCATAACTTATCTAGCAAAGAAAGATATAAAAAAACTTTTTTATTTAGCCATTTTATATAGAAAACAGGTGTTTTACAAAGAGAGCTCAAAAGTTCAACTGTTTACCTATTTTTTAAAGTTGGATCTCGGGCAACTTGTCTAAGGTCACACAGTGTGTCAGTGAGGTAAATCAAGCTCTGTAGATCCCTGTAGAATACTAAGGTTTGCAACTTATGAAAATGTTTCAGACAACCTTTGAAGATTTCTGGAAAGAAGAAAAAACATGCATAAAGTTCAGAGTTAAAAACTGAATAATGTTCAGTTATGAAAAAAGTTTTTTTATAGCCAAAGTAGGGGTTCATGGGGCTGCATGACTGGTGTTAATGTGAGAAAATTCACCAAAAGAAGAAACACTGTTGTAGAGCTCATTGTGATAAATAGAGAAGTGATTAGAAGACTTACTCAATATACAATAATCAATACCTTTTAATAGAAAACAGGCTTGTATGTGTTAATTTACTACATGCAGACTGGAAAAATGTATTTTGTGTAAACAACATTTTGTGACAGAAGCAATATCTCTGAATGAAACTTTAGTTAAATAAGAATGATGTTAATGCTAATATTATTTGTGGCATCTCATTCTATCAACTTACTAGTATGAACCAGAGGCTGGATTTTGCTGCTTAAGGTCCCTAGGCCAGATCTTCTCAAGACCCCTGCCAAACAACTCACACAGTGCCAAGAAATGTTATTTTTTTTTGGCTTTAAATTATTTGTGTTTACACAAAACAAAAAGCTCAAATGCGCATTTAGTCCTTGGCCAAAAGATTCTCAAAGATAGACATGACTGAAGACTATCATTAGGGCCCATACAATCACTCAGAATTGGGATCATGAATTTCATCCATCCATCCATCATCCAACCCGCTGTATCCTAACCACAGGGTCACGGGTGTCTGCTGGAGCCAATCCCAGCCAATACAGGGTGCAATGTAGGAAAAAAACCCTGGGCAGCGCGCTAGCCCACCGCAGATGGATTTCATCTGGGTACATTTTTATTGACTGAGAGGTATGTTAAAAATGCATTGAACGTGGATAAGGAACTCTGAAAAGTATTATATATATACAGGTCAGATCCTGTTATAGTGAATACCAAAGTAACAAAATTTTCAGTTTAATAAATACTTTTTGTTTGTCCAAAGAACTGTTCATACAACATCATGTTAAATGAATTTCGCTTTAACGAAATGTAAATTTCAGTATAACAAATGTTTTTTCAACCAAAAATGGACACCAAAGATAATAATGCGATGCAAAAAATACTTAATACCGCACCTACAATTTCTACACTGAGTCTTGGCAACCCAGCAACAGGCTGTCTCTTTATTGTTAGACCAAAACAAAGTGACAGTCTTTTGCAAAATTTCCAGTGTCAGGTAATCTTGGCAAAGCTCACAAATTCTGAGTCAGTACTCCACCTAGAATTCATGTGGGTTGCTGTGTCATGTGCAGATATTGTACTGTTCAAGTTTCATAACACTTCTCAAAGTTTTCTTTGAGATGAACAAGAAAAGTGGGAAAAGGCATCAGTTTAAAGAAAAATTAACTATATTGGAAAAAAGTTGATTCTGGAATGAAGAAAAATGACTTGGCGAAAGCATTTGCAATCGAGACTTCAAATCTTGATCCTGGGTTGTTGTTCAAGTTTAATTTACACATCTTTTCCATATTTGCATGATTTTTTCTCCAGATAGTGCGGTTTTCATCTCACATCCCCAAAGATAAGAGGGTTGGATTAGATTAACCTCTTTAGCGTTATAGACCTGAGCATCACTCAGGCTGTGAAAATAGTGTTAAAAGTTTTAGCCCTGAGTGTCACTTGGGCAACTGTATGGTCACGTTTTTAATAAGCATTAGACCCAAAGATTACTTAGACTGTAAAAGTGCTAACAGCAATAGTCCTGAACATTACATGGGTAACAGTATAGGCGTGTGTCACATAAGCGTCAGGCCTGAGCATTACCCAGGCAATCGTGTTGACACTTCTTCTACGAGCCTCATAATGGCATCTCATAAGAAATGTTCTTCAGCAGGCCTGGTGTTGCAAGCTCTTGACAGTGATAATGAACAGTGATGTTGAAGAGCCTCTCATCAGCAGTGATGACAAAATTAATCTGTCTTCAGGAAGTGAATTTGAAATGGACAGTGAAACCGAAAGCGATTCTGATGAATTCGAAAGTGATACTCCTGTTTGGGTCTCTGTTGACTCTGCTTCACATTAACCAGTACCACCTTGTTTTGATTTTGTGGGGCAGCCTGGAATAAAAGTGAATGTTGACAGGTAAGATCCACTTACTTTACTTGGAGTTATTTCTTGATGATGACATGATTGATAGAATTATTGCTGAGACAAACTGTTATGATGAACAGTGTCAGGTAAATGACCATGCACCTAAGCAGTTTTCCTGTGCAAAGATATGCCACCACAATATTTTGACAGTATATATGGTATTAGCATCATCATTATTACTATTATTATTCATTTCATATTATTATTATCATTATATTACACTTCTGACTTTGTACTTTTAGTGTTTTGCACATTTTTCAGAAGACATTTTTTCAGGCCAAAAAATGTAACACCAAATGTTGCAAAAAGGCTATCAGTCATGGATAAACAAGTGGTAGACAAGTATATCTATGACATCTAAATCGTTGTACAAATACTGTTTTTTGTTAACATTTTTATTTCATATACTGTATCATATTTCACGAAAAGCGACACAATAAATTTCTTTACATTTACTATATAATAAAACATTAGGGTCTGTGTGTGTATGTGTCCAGTTCGTCCAACAGTCTGATTGGTCCATCTGGCTTTGGAGACAAAATTGAAAGAGGAAGTGCAAGTGTAAGATACATGAAGAGTAATAAAGAGGATAAATGCTGAGAGTCGCCCAATAAGATGGGAAGTATAAAAACAAACAGCATGGAGAGAAATGTGCCTCAAAATGATAGACTCTGAGAAGCAGGTTTAGGGGAATGTGCTAAATGAAAGGTCAAGACAGGTTCAGACACACAAGGACACTGAGGAAAGGTGCTGAAGGTAATTACACACAGGCAAGAGATGTCAAGTATTTTTAAATTTATTCTGTTTGCCTGTTTTTGATAGGTAACATGGCTGGTAACAAGTAACATTATAGGACATTGCATTGCCTGAAATAATATAAAGGAGAAATAAGAGATCTGGGGGGCGGCACACTGGCGCAGTGGTAGCGCTGCTGCCTCGCAGTTAGGAGACCCTCGTTCACTTCCCGGGTCCTCCCTGCGTGGAGTTTGCATGTTCTCCCCGTGTCTGCGTGGGTTTCCTCCGGGTGCGCCAGTTTCCTCCCACAGACCAAAGTCATGCAGGTTAGGTGCATTGGTGATTCAAAATTGTCCCTAGTGTGTGTGTGTGTCCTGCGGTGGGCTGGCACCCTGCCCAGGGCTTGTTTCCTGCCTTGCACCCTGTGTTGGCTGGGATTGGCTCCAGCAGAACCCCGTGACCCTGTCGTTAGGATATAGCGGGTTGGATAATGGATGAATGGATGAATAAGAGATCTGTTGCAAGTAATACTCATTTACAGAGGAACAGCTTAGCACAAATCATCACCCTAACCTGTAGATTTTGGGTTGTGATAGAACATTAAGAGAATCCGGTGAATGCCTATGCAGCCACAGGCAGAAATTGCAAAATCCAAAAAAGTAGTTCCAGGGCTCCCTAGGATGTGATTTGGCTGCATTAACCACTTTATCAACAAATTTCCTGGCTTGTTTGCTTCATCTTAATAAGGAATATGCATTCAAGTTCATGAATGTTTTAGCCGTCATAGTCACCAAATGTTACAGCTATTTTGTAAGTCTTAGCTAGTGGACTGAATGTCTGACTAGTTTGAAAGCTGGTAAGTAAATTTTTATTCCAAATGATATTTTGTCTGGTGGCTTTTTATTTTTATTTCCTTAAAGCTGTTATGCAATCCTGCTATGGCTGTTTTTGTAAAGTAAGCCAGTTGATTTGCATTAATTTCCTGGTATCAGCGACTTTGTGTATACTTGTCAGACACTGCCTTTCAGTTAATGCTATTTATATTTTTTGCATAACCGTTCTCATATAGATTGATTTCCTTAAAGTGTCAAAGACAGTGTCAATGCAATCCATGGCATACAGTTTGCCAAAGTGCCTTTCTGTAACTGACACTTTGGGAAGATTTAAATAATAAGCATTCATTGCACTTGCATTGTACTTTAATTTACGGTAAATACAAGAAAATCTATAGAAGTGCTGCAATGTACTGATAACACATGCTACCAGCACTCACAATTTTGTGGTTTTTAATGTGCATTTTAATTAACTGTATTTAAAGTTTATTCTTTAATTCAAATTCCTTTAGAAAATTATCTTCAGTAAGTTTTCTTCTCATTCACGTAATCTACTGTAAATGTAAAAATTTACATAAAGTAAAAAGAACAACAAAGTTAAATTAAAATTTTTGTTGTTGCTCTACTTATTATTTGAATTGTGGAACAGTTGACTTCCTCTGTGGTTTTCACATAGAATGTGTTCATTTGTTTTATTGCCAGCCTAACACTATTGTCTCTGTCAGGGAGTGTTTGTGTTAGTATGATCAGGAGTGGTATCCTGGCTCCAACCAGCTCCGTCACATACTGTCCCCAACCTCCATAGTTCTAACATATAGACTGTTCTGTTTCTTATCACGTTTTATCATTCAGTTTTTTGTTCTCTGTCTGTAATACAATAAAATGGAGTCCTGTGCCTGTTAAACTTTATTATTTACCATAAGTAGTCACAAGTTTTAGTTACTAATTACAAGCTAATACCAATACCAAAATATACCTGTTGCACAGATTAAATCTCACTTGACAAGTGATGAAATGTCTGAAGATCTTTCCTTACCTATTTCATATGTGGTTTAGCTTTGTGGATCCTTTTGTGCACTTTTCACAATGCTGTAAGCACTACCATATTATATGGATGATACCCTTGATTTAAGGGTGGCACAGTGGCGCAGTGTTAGCACTGCTGCCTCGCAGTAAAGAGACCCGGGTTCGCTTCCCAGGTCCTCCCTCCGTGGAGTTAGCATGTTCTCCCCGTGTCTGCGTGCGTTTCCTCTGGGTGCTCCGGTTTCCTCCCACAGTCCAAAGACATGCAGGTTAAGTGCCTTGGCGATCCTAACATTGTCCCTGGTATGTGTGTGCGTGCCCTGTGGTGGGAAGGTGCCCTGCCCGGGGTTTGCTCCTGCCTTGGCTCCAGTGACCTTGTGTTAGGATATAGCGGGTTGGATAATGACTGACTGTTGATTTAATTTTTATACTGGGTCACGGGACACCAGCACCTATCTCTGCAGCATCAAACAATTCTGGATAAATGCTAGTCCTAGTAAATTACAGGGCACATTTACACACTAATCTATGCCAATTAACCAAACATGCACAAAAATACAAGAAATGCATTACAATAAAATAAAAGGAGAAAGGAAAAACTCTATACAGACCATGACCAGGCAAGAAATCTGACCCCGTTGACTGGGAATTGTGAGAGCACTAACCACAGTTAATAGCAGATATCTAAAATTTTCTCAGCAGGGAAATATGAAAGAAGATCCATAAATATTAACAGCATCCAATTAATAAAAGACAATTCTCAATGGGTGGCACAGTGGCGCAGTGGGTAGCACTGCTGCCTTGCAGTTAGGAGACCCGGGTTTGCTTCCCGGGTCCTCCCTGCGTGGAGTTTGCATGTTCTCCCCGTGTCTGCATGGGTTTCCTCCAGGTGCTCCTGTTTCCTCCCACAGTCCAAAGACATGCAGGTTAGGTGCATTGGCGATTCTAAATTGTCCCTAGTGTGTGCTTGGTGTGTGTGTGTGTGTGTGTGCCATGCCCGGGGTTTGTTTCCTGCTTTGCGCCTTGTGTTGGCTGGGATTGGCTCCAGCAGACCCCCGTGACCCTGTAGTTAGGATACAGTGGGTTGGAGAATGGATGGATGGACGGACAATTCTCAAAATGTCTGTCTGGTCACAGAACCACTGGTGAGAAAAAGTTCTGAACACTTTACATTTAATTGGATTGTCACTTATTTCACCATAAATGTAATCTGATTTTATCAGTAAATAGATAAAGTGGATATAGCTGAACAGATGACACACAAGTTTTATATCTTCATTAAACACATTAATCCAACATTCACTTTCTTTATAACTGTGAAACACTGACTGAAGCCAGCTTTTGGTCAGGACACACTTCGAATGGGGAACACAGTCCAGTTTTCAAACCATATGAACAGCTTTGAAATAATTCAGTCCTGTTCAATGCTTTTCAGATCACAGAGGCAAAGTATTAAACTTTGCAATACGATAAAACCCATTATCACAGAAAATTAAACATCTTTATCTCTATACTGGCATTATGCAAAAACTGTGAAGATATATTTATCCTTGAAAAATGCAGTGTTAAGGTTGGGAGTATGCGTTGATACAGCAAACAATGTACAAAATACAAGGGTTTCAGAAACCCATAGTTAACCCTTTACCACCCTCTGAAAATGTCAAAATTGTGCGCACATCCCTGAAAATTTTAAGAAGAAACCATTGTTTTATAAATGACTCAATGGCCATTAGTGGGTTTGGGAGAAAATACGCTAAAATAGGGCTGCTGAAAAAGGTAGCTGTTAGAGTTTTTAACCTGTGTTACCCTCAAAATGCTGTGGTTGTGCCTTCCATGCTCTTAACTAACTGGATTTTCAGCTCTGCCCTATGGCAGGGTGATGCTGTAGCAAACAGATTCATGACACACAGTTACTAGTGACGTGCGGTGAGGTTCACGGTAAGGCACTGACTCCTTCAGAGTGAGATTTACAAATATATAAAAGGATAGCTTATTCACTATTCAATTGGCAGCATGCACATTGACTACTGGTTATGTTTCATATCTCATCATCATTCTTTACACACACACAGGTAAGGTACATAATTTGGCTAAGAAAGAATGTTACATTTATAGTGGTGAGAGAGAGCTGGAGAGAGTGCATTTGCTTTGCACCCTCCACGTGTTTTAAATTTGCTGTTGCAAGTCCACAATTCATTCTCATTCAATACAAATGAAAGTATTGAGTGGTGTACAAAAAAAACGGATTTCAGTTTTGACCTTAATTGAAATATTTAGTTGTTTTTAAAAGCTTTAATCAATTTAAATACAGACTGTTCAACAAAAAGATAACAAGAAAAACAAAAGAATATTTTATTTAAGTTCAAAATTTAGTTTTTAAATATTGGATTTTTTTCTTAGTCTGATCCCATTTTTTTTATAAAGTTGAAAACCGTTTATGATCTTACCTTTATTTGTAAATGAAGTCCATGCACCTATCCTTCTCCATGAAAATCTCCATCACTTCCTCGTAAAAGTCCTCCTTATTTTCATTTAGTTTTAAAAGTCTTAATCTTCCATTTTGGAAGTCAGTCAGAACAAAAAATAAAAATAAATGGACTGCTGCAGTGCACTTGACTTTTTGATATTGCTAATTTATCAGCCCCTGAGCCTCTGCGTAGAAGAACAGCAGCAACAAGAACCTGTTGGGCTCACATCCACTTCTTCGGTGCAGCATGGTACTGTCTGCCTCACCTTGTGCCTTTTCACTGTGATTTTATGTCCGATCAGCAAGACTACATAGGGCACACACATTCATTAAAGAGCTTAGCCAGACTGTGGCTAATAAAGGTGTCTGCAAACATTATTTTGGCGACTTACAGAGAGAAAGCAACAGGCACACGCTGATTTCATGCATCAACTCAGTGTGTGTGGGATGGCGCAGTCTAAGGTGAGTTTCTGCTCGTCTCTGCCGCACCTCGTGTTTCTTCCCTGTATTTGAACAGGAAATGCGCCAATTCAATTTTGACTATAAAAATGATAACAATTATTGGAATCATACAAAAAACAAACTTACTGCACAGACCAGTGGACACATTATTAGTTTTTTTTATTTTTCATGTAAAGTGTAAAATGTTATTGATTAGATTCTGCCAAGTTTTGAAAAAGTTTTGTACAGATCCTGTACTGTAAGAGAGAATTAGATTTTTTCCAATTTCAAAAAGTATATAACATCAGTTACCCACTGATTTAAAAGAGGTGAGTTAGGATTCTTCCAGTTGAGCAAGATAAGTCTACATCCCAGTAGTGTAGTAAAGGCAATCACAGTTTGTCCTTCTTCACTTTAAGCCCATCTGAGAGTACACCAAACACAGCTGTCAGTGGATTAGGAGCGATTGTGACACCAAGGCTGTCTGAATGGCATTTAAAGATTTTCGTCCAGAATGATGTTAATTTGGTGCAGGCCCAAAACATATGGCCCAATGAGGCTGGAACTTAATTGGAACTTTCCAGGTTGGATCTTGTTCTGAAAACATTTGAACAATTTTGAACGAGACAGATGCACTCGATATATAATTTTAAATTGAATAATTGTATGCTTTGCGCATATGGAGTGCGAGTGAATTCTGCGCATTGCTTCCAGTCCTTTTCTGAGATGTTGAGTGAGAGATCTTTTTCGCATTGTACTCTGGGATCTTTGAAAAGGAGGGACTTGAAAATGTTTTTATATATTACAGAAATGCTGTCTGAGTCCTCAAGACTGATCAATAATTTTTCTGGAATAGAGTGGGAAGTTTGTTGATAAAGAACTGTTTTTGTGATGTTTACCCCTAGGTATTTAAACAGATCTGCGATGATGAAAAGGAAGGTGTCCAATCTAATATCGTGTGCTTAAGGATTTACTAGAAAAAGCCCACTTTTGTTCAAATTAATTCTGAGACCAGAAATCTTTTGAAATTCTGTTAGTGTTGTTAAGACTGCAGGCACAGTATTTTGTGGATCAGATATATGCAGTACCATATCATCTGCATATAGAGAAACTTTCTGTTCCAGTCCTTCTCTGAAAATCCTCATAAGCATTTCGACAGTGAACTGCCAGTGGCTCAATGACGATTGAAAAAAGCAGTGGTGATAAGGGACATCCTTGTCTAGTACCACATTCTAGTTTGAAGTAGTCTGAATTAATGTTGCTAATACAAACTGAAGCTTCTGGACTGGTATACAGTAATTTAATCCATGCACAAACGTTCGGGCCAAACCCAAATTTCTCCAATATGGTGAAAAGGTAGTTCCATTCAACCATATCAAATACTTTTTCTGCATCCAATGATAATTATATCTCCAGGGTGTTAGACTTTGTGGGTGAATATATTACATTAAACAGAGTCGAAGATTGGAAGCTAAGTGTCTGCCTTTAATAAATCCAGTTTGGTCTTGTGATACCATGGATCAAAGATCACATTAGACAGTATCTTAACCTCATTATTCAAAAGTGATATAGCAGGTTGGATAATGGATTGATGGATGGAGATTGGCCTGTATGATGCACATTGTAATAAGTTCTTATTTTGCTTACGAAAGACGGTAATTAAAGCTTGACAAAAAGTTAGAGGTAAAATTTTATTGTCTCTAGTTTCTGTAAATGTTGCTAATAAAAGGGGAGCTAGCTTAATTGAGAGGTTTTTTTTAGAAAATTCAGCAGAGTGGCCATCAGGGCCTTCTGCTTTCCCACTCTGAAGTGAGTTTATAGCATCCAGTAATTCTGATAGTGCCAGAGGTTTATCCAGTTCCTCTGCACTGAGAATATCTAGTTGTGGTATCTGTAATGCATCCAGAAATGCATTAGGTTGTGTCTTGTCTTCTTTAAACTCAGTAGAATATAAGGACTTAAAGTAGTCTCTAAATGTGTAAATTATATTTTTATGATCAATGATTTTGTCTCCGTTTGTGTTGGTAATTGCTGGGATTGCATTGTGAACTTCCTGCTTGTGGGATTGTTGAGCTAAGATCTTATTGGCTTTCTCTCTGTGTTCATAGTAATGATGTCTTTATTTTAAAATGAGTTGTTATGTTTCTTTAATTGTGAAGAGGTTGTGTTCTGAATGCAGATCCTGTCTTTTCCTATGAAGTACTTAATTTGGACACCTGGTATGTTCTTGATCTGTTCTGGTAATTTCACTGATTAGCTCTGATACCTTCTTAGTGTCCAGTTTATTTCTGTGGGAAAGATACAGTTAGGTCCATAAATATTTGGACAGAGGCAACTTTTTTCTAATTTTGGTTCTGTACATTACCATAATGAATTTTAAAAGAAACAACTCAGATGCAGTTGAAGTGCAGACTTTTAGCTTTAATTCAGTGGGTTGAACAGAGCATTAAAAAGGAGGAAATCCAGCATCTGGTGATGTCCATGAGTTCAAGACTTCAGGCTGTCATTGCCAGCAAAGGCTTTTCAACCAAGTATTAGAAATGAACATTTTATTTCCAGTTATTTAATTTGTCCAATTACTTTTGAGCTCCTGACATAAAGGGATTGTGTTAAAAAATGCTTTAGTTGCCTCACATTTTTATGCAATTGTTTTGTTCACCCCACTGAATTAAAGCTGAAAGTCTGCACTTCAACTGCATCTGAGTTGTTTCATTTAAAATTCATTGTGGTAATGTACAGAACCAAAATTAGAAAAAAGTTATCTCTGTCCAAATATTTATGGACCTAACTGTATGAGATAATCTGTCCTCTTAAGAAAGCCTTCAGAGTTTCCCAGAGTATTCCTGCAGAAACCTCTGTGGATATATTTGCCTGGATATAAATTCTGTAGAGTTCTTGTCTGGTAATAAAAGTAGGTTGAGATGCAAGCTGTGAGATGAGTATGTGAGGCATAGTGATTTTAGCTCCATTATCAAAGGTGTGTGTTCAGAGATAAAAATAGCGTTAACACGTACAAGATTTAATCGTAGGCAAGAAATTGTTATCTATAAAAAAGATCAGTTCTTGAGTAGCAGTGATGCACTGGTGAGTAGAAGGAATATGCTCTTGAGTTTGGGTTTAGAAATCTCAAGAGTCTGATAAGTTGTGATCAGTTACAAACTGTGTAATTGTTTTTGCAGTGTTAGACATCATCACCCCTGTGGCAGGACAGCTATCTACTGTAGATCTGGATTTAACACAATTAAAGTCCCCAGCCATTATAATTTTATTAGTGTTCACATTAGGAATGGACGCAAATACGTTTTGGATGAAGTCCCTATCATCCACATTGGGTGTGTAGATATTTATCAAAATCACTTTACAGTTAAATAAATTACCTATGGCAATCACATATCTCCCTTCAGGATCAGATACTACATCTGACACTGTTCTATGTATAAGAATTCCCACACCTCTAGTTTTCTTTGTAAAGCTGGAATATAATATTTGGCCAGTCAAGTCTCTGTGCAGCTGAAACTGATCCTTGCTTAATAAGTGGGTCTCCTGTAAAAATACTATTTTAGCATTTAGACCTGTTAGGTGAAAGAATACTTACTTTGTTTTTAATTCGTGATTCAGCCCTTTAACATTTAAGCTCACAAAGTTAACTGTTTGGTCATGGAGACATTGCTTCTGTTTTCATTTTGCAGTCTTAACTTAAGATAGCAGCTTTGACCTTTATTTCCAATTTTCCCAGGAGTTATTGCCATGAAGCCTAATATTACATTGGCACTTATAATTATAAGGATTAAAAGGATATATTAGAAGTAGCTTGTTCTCTTTCTCTCCCCCCCAATCCCCCTGCCCCCCCATTTTGCCTCTTCACGTGAGGCTGGACCCCACTTTATAAAGTCCCAGTCCTCTAACATACCCAGAGACAGAACATATCCAAAACAAAACAAGCCCCCCCAGCAGCAGGTTATAAGGATTAAAATAGAGATATCTATTGATAATACAGTCCAAATTCTATAAGCATAAAATACAATCTTGAGCCATCTTGAGAGAGTAAACCCAGGGAATGATATTTAACAGTAGCCCTGGATAAGCATAGTAAGCCCTAATATAATAAACCAAGGGTATGATGTTAAACACCCTCCTTAAAAAAGGTACACATAAATACTGTACATACAGTGGGATGCAAAAGTTTGGGCAACCTTGTTAATAGTCATTATTTTCCTGTATAAATCGTTGGTTGTTACGATAAAAAATGTCAGTTAAATATATCATATAGGAGACACAAACAGTGATATTTGAGAAGTGAAATGAAGTTTATTGGATTTACAGAAAGTGTGCAAT
>JANRMT010062791.1:100053601-100108222 GCA_026402145.1 Polypterus bichir lapradei | reverse complement strand
CTTAAAAAGGCGGTTCATGCTAGAAAACCCTCAAATAAAGCTGAATTACAACAATTCTGCAAAGATGAGTGGGCCAAAATTCCTCCAGAGCGCTGTAAAAGACTCATTGCAAGTTATCGCAAACGCTTGATTGCAGTTATTGCTGCTAAGGGTGGCCCAACCAGTTATTAGGTTCAGGGGGCAATTACTTTTTCACACAGGGCCATGTAGGTTTGGATTTTTTTTTCTCCCTAAATAATAAAAACCATCATTTAAAAACTGCATTTTGTGTTTACTTGTGTTATATTTGACTAATGGTTAAATGTGTTTGATGATCAGAAACATTTTGTGTGACAAACATGCAAAAGAATAAGAAATCAGGAAGGGGGCAAATAGTTTTTCACACCACTGTATACTGAGGAATCTACTTAAGAGTCAGCGGGACATCACCACAGTATCTAAGCAAACTAATGCTGCAGAGTGGAGTGGCAAGCAGATATTTTATAGACCTCTCTCATAACTGCAGCCCTAATGCCTGCAGCACCTATAAGACCTAATCTGGAAGGAGTCCCTGTCCCTGCCGATTCAAGACACAATTGTAGGTACAAGATTGAAGCAAAGAAAAATAATAAAATAAAAAAAAAATCAAAACAAACACAGGGTCAAGCTGTGATGCAGTCCTGACAGTTTGACCAAAAGCGGGTTCTAATCATGCTTCAACCTAAGTTTGTTGAGATCTTCTTTTCTTCTGTCTCTGAGTCTACTACATTGAGTCCCTGAGCAAGACCCTTAACCTGCAATTGCTCTGTCCTGTGTATGACATTAACCTGCATCCAGCCCTGCATTTCAAGTGTTGAATGGTATAGAACCCCATAGGTTGTTTAGCAAGCCAGCACATCCACCGAGTCTGGAGCTTAGTCGTCATTTGTCAGCTTTCCATTCCCTATCTTACTATTTTCCATTACAGGATGAGCAGATGAGGCCCCCCTGGTGGCCGCAGGGACCTATTCAGCAACTACGTTCACTTTTGCCAGCTCTGCTGTAACGTGTATAATGAATGGCAGAGATTTTTTTAGGGGGAAAAGACAGACAAATGCATGGTTCCATTAAATAGAGTATCAAAAACGAGCAAAGGTAAAATCTCAAGACAAAGGAATGGTCTGTAACATGAATCTCCTTTAAAAACCATGGCCACCATGATGTCATGAGGTGGAAGACATGTGTCTGGAAATTGCATAGATTCATGGTTATAGACAAAGGCTCAGCATGGCATGCCCAAGGCCATGTTCACCTACTTGTCACAGAGTACTTTAGGTTAAATGAGACAGAGAGCAACAGAATGACATCTGTCCTGGGTCACTTACTATGTACTGTGTTAATATAAGTGCTTTAATTATTATTTTTTGGAGGTTGGTTTTACACAAGGGGACTTAAATAAATCAATACACATACAATATATCTGGGTGCTCTGCAAGAAGGTACTAAACATTATGCCTAATGAAACTAAGGTACAACAGAATATGGCAGACTCTAAAAATGATTTATAAAAAATACATTAAGCTTGTAGTCAGAATGAAGGAAATGATGAGTGAATGGAAGGATGATCAACATCTGAAAGAGCTGAAGATAACAGAGGCATCGCTATGCAGAAATAATAAGCAACCAATTAACTCATTTATTTTAGGGACTTCTTTGTTTCCTCAAGTCTATAAGTACCAAACAGGTTTCTGGTTGTTACAACTTCATCTATTTGACCCCTTTCCCTCTGATAGAGTAACATCATAATTTTTCCTTAGTCTATGCTCTTTTAATTTCTAATATGGATTCCTGTACTCAGTCCATTTCTCTGAATATTTAATATGCTGATTTATAAACAAATAACAATGTGTCGCAGTGAATATACAATAGTTCCTACCTCACAACATTTGGATGCCAAGATCATCATTTGGTTAGGATGCCTGAATATTCATATTTCCTCTTCATTAAAATTATATCAGTTCAATTAACATCTGAATTGCACATTTTGAGAATGACATGTGATGTTGTGGAGTCGCCTACCTTAATATTGCTGCCAAAATATTCCATAAACATCCAGCAACCCTGAATTGAAAAACAGAACAGGAAAATATATTCACATTTTGTAATGTTGGCAACCCTAAGTATACACCCTTGCTTATTTTGAATTCCCCTTGATTCAGCTCAGCTTTGCAGATCCCCACAGCTTAACAGCATTTGACAACTGAACAACTTTGGATGGAGTGCCAGTCTACTGTAGGTCTCATTCAGTCACCCATCCAACACTCTCTCATGCCTGGTCAACTCAAACATGACAGTCAATTTATACATTTTCTGGATGTTTTTCAAAAATTTGGAGTACCCAGCAAAACACACAGCCAGACACGGGGCAATCTGCAACCTCTGAAGATAGTAACCAGGTCGGACTCAGACGCATCCTCCTATCGTTGTGAGGCACAGCACTTCACTAAATTTACCATTTCCTGTAAAAGTGCAATCTAACTTAATACATTAACAAAGCATTTGTTATGTAAAACTGCAACAAGACTGTCGATATTCTAACTCTGAGGTAAAATATAATAAAAAAGAAACTTCCTGCTTTATGTTTTAAATACAACAAAGGTTCACATTTATCATGCAGCCTTGTTTGCTCCAATTTGTTTAAGGTTTACTTCTGTCTCATTTCAGTTCCAGTTACTGCAGTGACACAGAGTTACACACTTTGAGTGACTTGTGAGAGTGTGCTCTGTAAGAGGACTTTTTATACCGCATTAATTCTTTTAATCTTATTCAGTCTGTAAGAGGCCCAATATATAAGCATGGGTATACACTGGACATTGTTTTGTCATATTGTTTATCTGTCTGTAACACTGAAAGTGGTGATGCTTGCTTTTCTGACCATATGCCTGTTTTAACTGTGGCTTCTTTACCTTGCCAAACAGTCAACATTGGTAACGAGACCCGCTGCTCTTGTATAATAAACTCCACTGATGGTCGAGTCACTTTGTTTAATGATACTTGTTCTAACATTTTAGACACTATTGCTCCATTTAAGGTTAAGTGCTCAAAACCTAAACCTTAACCATGTTTAAAAATGCCACTCGTACCCTGAGGCAGGCATATAGCCAAGCAGAGCGCAAGTGGAAAAAAGATAAGCATCAGGTGTCCTTTGATAATTTACAGGACAGTTTGTCTATCAGAATGCTGTAAAATCTGTTAGGATGGAGTATTTTTCAGATGTTATTTCAGATAATTGTTACAGACCTGGAGTGTTATGTAATAGTATTAACACTATTCTTCCCCCATGTGTTCCTACATGGCCTGATATTACACCAACAGTCTGCAACAATTTTCTCAAATTTTTTGTTCAAACAATTGCTAACGTTAGATCCCACATTACACCCTCTGTTGATAACCCATTTGTCCCTCCTACATGTACAGCTGTTTTTCATTAGTTTGAGCCTGTATCTCTCCCTTTCTTGGCAGACGTAATTAGTCACCTTAAACCCACAACTTGTCCTCTACATTTTGTTCTGACTCATCTTCATAAAGACATTTTTGGAGTGGTTGGGCCTGTCAGTTTGGACATTATAAATAGTTGTGTTGAGACTGATTCAGTCCCAGCCAGTTTTAAACATGCTGTGGTGCAGCCTTTAATTTAAAAAACAAATCTGGACTTTACAGACTTGTCAAATTTCAGACCCATGTCCAAGTTGCCCTTTCTTTCTAAAATTATGGAGAAAGTTGTCTTTTTACAGCTTCAAACTTTTTAAAATAAAAATGTCATTTTGAACAATTTCAGTCTGGTTTTCAGACACAGTCTGTAGCTTTATGGGTTCTAAACAATCTCTTTTTAATAAGTGACTCTGGAGATACTGTTGTCTTGGTGCTGTTAGACTTACTGCAGCATTTGATACAGTTGACCATGACATCCTTATCGCCCATCGTGAGCAGCATGTGGGTATACAAGGAACTGCTTTGGAATGGTTCAGGTCATACCTCACAGGCAGAAGCCTTTCATTCAGCTTGCGCAATTTCTCCTCATCCTCAATCCTTCTCAACTGTGAGGTCCCTCAAGGATCTATTCTGGGGCCTATTCTTTTCTCACTGTACATGTTGCCCTTAGGATCCCTTTTTAAAAAACAATATTTTTTTCCATTGCTATGCAAATGATACACATGTATATTTTCCACTGAAACAGATAAAAACAAATTCTCTTAAACCTTTATTTGAATGTCTGGAAGACATTAAAACATAGACGTCACTAAATTTTCTTAGTCTAAAAGACAAAAAACAGAGATTGTGTGTTTTGGACCTTATGATCTTACTTGTGCTACAGAAATTAATCTTGGCCCTTTGCCAACCTACTGTAAATCCTTCACAAAAGAATCGTGATTTCTGAAAATGCCCTCAAATTAACTCTGTCGTTAAAGCTTGTTTTTATCAACAGAATATTTTTGTCTTTTTTATTGTTATGTAAATAGAAAACACTTCTACATGTATACTTATGTTAAATACGACTAGCACTTATGGAAACATTCTAATGCTGAATCCTAGAATCCAGGAGATAACAAAGTATCTTCTCTGATTAAGTTATTGAAAAATGTGTGCAGTGACTAATTCTTCATTTTAAAAATTACTTTTGAGTTTTTATTACAAAAAAATTGTTTTATGCTTCATTTAAAAGGTAATACTTAAGTTCTGTGATTTGTGGGCAGCTTTTGTTGTTACCAAAAATATCTGCAGTGTATGAATATGTGCTATATAAATAAATGTTGTTGTTGTTGTTGTTGTGACAAATCCTCTATTTTGGTGAATACTAATTATTATTTGTTTCTAAAAATTCCTACTCGCTATATGTTATGGTTAAGAAATTAGGCACTAGTAAAAATAACTTATTAAAAACATGTCGGCTGTTTTTGAAATGATCAAATAATTGTGTATTAACGTTTTAAAAAATACAGGCAGTGTAACAGCATTAAAAGCAAACAATGACTATAGCTGGACACTGCTGTATTGGATTAGTCCGTAGAGGCTCTAGTCTTCTCTAGTTTGTATATTTTTAATTTTTGTCATTCCTTGTGTATTACCTACCTAAGGTTCAAAATTGCGTTAATATCTAAAGTGCATCATCCATTGTCCAAACTTCCCACACTATTGCTGTGCCGATGAGTACGTAAGCCTTGTACGTGTTGCCAGTCCATCACTGGGCACACTCGCGCACTTGCCAACATTCAGACCAGTTTGGTGACACAAATCAAACTGATCTCCGTTTATTTGGAAACGCATTACGCCGAGGGGGCATCTAATTCGCTCCCAGATGGTGAGCAGGTCCGTGGATGCCGCATCCCCGACTGCCGTGTCACGTCACTGGCACAGTGTATTAATGGGGCATTTAAAACATCCGTTTATGACTGAATACCCAAAGCTGTCATTATGATTAAATGATGCTGATGAACACTAGAAAAAATCAAAAGTAAACGTGATTATTCATTTTCCGTGGCGAAGCCTCGCAGGCTCTGTTGTGCAACTCTGTTTTGCAGCCCATCGTTGTGGGGTTTCCCATCATTCGGCGGCGTGTATTCTTAGAATAACTTAGAAGAGGGGGTGGACCGTGAACTTTTTTTTCCAGATAAACATTTATTTCAAAAGGTAATCCCCTCATAAACTTACCAATACCGGTGTACCTCCTCCGACTTTTTCCAAAAATAAAAAACGCACACAAAAAGGGAGACCCACCTCCACATTTTCCAGTTCTGTTCGGCAATATTTACTACAAAAACAGCAAGTGCTTGATAACCTTTAAACTTGAGAGAAAAAAAGTCTCACTGGCTTCCCTGGAAAGAAAGAAGCGCCCGATATGGGGTATGCCTGCCCTTTTATCAGTACTATGCGATTACCACCGAATGCCATACTGTTTTACCCTACCTAGCCCTAATTTTGGTTGTTCCGGTGTGGTGCTGTGTTGCCGTCTCTCTTTACGCGTTTTAGTTCAAATTCACTTGTCGGCATAAAGCTGACGTCATGCGGATGGGCTCCGTCTGGGTGAGCGGGCAACTGTGCAGACGGGAGAGGCAGTACTGTGGGATGTGGGGTTTCATTTGATGTCCGTTCAAATCATCATGTTTGATAATTCATTATTAACAAATCCGTTTTATACGTGGGGTTAAATGGCTACGCTAAGTAACAGTATTGGACAGTCGATTAGTTTGAGTAACGTAACCTGCGTGCCGAGCAATTTGCAGTGGACAGGCAGCTCACTGGCGTGCACCCTCTTTAACTAAGTCACATCTAGTAAGACACGACTACAGGACTCTTTGTGATTCACATAGCGATGCGGTAACTTCAGGAAAATGCGACACTTTAGAAAGTATATACATTTGTGGCATGGACACTGGTTTGCTAATTGAAAACACACAATTCCGTCCATATATCATTTACGTGGGCGGTTGCTGGGCTGCATATAAGCAGAAAACTATAGGCCGTCAGACGTCACGCCTTGGCTTTTCAAATGCAGGACCCCCCTGACTACCTCACCTTCCTTGTGACCCAGGTTCAGTCGTCAGAGAGGTCACCTCGTGTATATGTGTGCAAAAAATGAGGAAAAATGGCTGGGAGGACATATTTTAATCATTTTAGAAAGAAAACTAAGCCGAATTTGCAGTGAATTTAAAGAATCCACATCATTGAAATTGGCCTACTGCCAAAGGACGACTCGGTGGGACTGCCCCTTCACATCTGAGAGTAAGTAACTGTGATCGTGGGTGTCTAATGTTGCTTCGCGCTTCATTACTTAAAGGACTTCTTGAAGCAGAATGTGTTTATGTGATATGGATAACCTGTTTTTATTATTTTGAACCTATTGCATCTCTTTAAAAACTGTAGTGGCATGGAAAAAGAATAAACTATCAGAGTGCCATTTTACCTCATATTTGAATCAGTTAAAAATGTGAGTGTGTTTACAAATGAAATATGAATCTGGTGCCCAAATTATGTCCCTGAGTCCCCAGTACCTGCAGGTTTATTTTTCCAAACCAACGTCTGCATTTAATTGAACACCCACTTTAATTAAGGTAAACAAATTGGTATTTTCCCATTTCTATTTTTATGTCGATCTAAATTACAAAACTGGATGTTTAGGTTTTCATTGGCAAACAACAATGATTTAAATGAGTCACATGGATTATTTTTTTATCTTAGTTTTTATCATTATGATCCTCATGTAGCATTTAGTGTCATTTGCCCCATGTCTGTTTCACATGTTGTTAATTGTAATTGTTAAGATAAGCTCGAGGGAGCAGACGCCACAGAACACAAAGTGAATTAATAGAAAAGTGATAAAAGAGAGTTCAGAATTTAAATCTGTTGCAAAAATTACAAATATTTCTACATTTATTATACACATACATCTCACACTTCCACTTTTGTGTTTTTTTGTTTTTTTTTGATTGTGAACTAACAGAATAAAAATAACCAGCTAATGAAACATTGAGATCTATCTGAGGTAAAAATGGCTCATGAATTGTGAAAACCATTCAAACCACAGTGGGACTAAACTGAAAAACCCTGGATTGGGCTGTTCCATCACTGATTAAGCAATGTGGAGCAGTGAATATTGTTGCCCATTATACCTAAGCACAGATGCAGCATCTTTTCAGAAATATTCTGTATCAAATCACTTCTAAATTTAATGTACTTCAACAATGTATTATGTAACCTTACGGAAAATCTGAAAGGATGCATTGAGGATGGTGCTTAAGTGATTCACTGCTTTTTTTAACTGTTCAAATGCAAGCATGAAATCATTTTTGGAAATTTAGCACTAATGCACATCTATCTATCTAAGGTTCAATTTACACCACTGTGTGCTGTACCGAACATGTGCTCACTCAAATTACTGTATGGTTTCCCTGGAACTGTATAGGTATATAAATCAACTTTAAAATTATTTTAATCAAAATCCCCAAATAAAAGTGGTTGAATACATCATAGTAGAATTTTCGCTTTTACAGCATCTTTACCTGTTATAATGATACTGCAGGGAGCACTATATGGCAGAGACAGTGCTCTACATGACCCTGTCAATAAAAATATTTTTTTTACTTGCTACTTATGTTCATTCCTCCCATGTGTACATTGTTTACAATAAAGTCCCCATGTAGTGTGCATTCTTGGTTTTGAGTTGACTGCCTATAATGTACAATTCACAAAGATGTCCATTTATAAGTTCCGTACTTGTAAAATTTGTATTTTTATACTGTATTGAGGATTTGCTCTGTTCTGTATATTATATTATATTGACCCCGTTCTTTTTGACACCCACTGCACGCCCAACCTACCTGGAGAGGGGTCTCTCTTTGATCTGCCTTTCCCAATGTTTCTTCCATTTTTCCCTACAAGGGTTTTTTTTTTTTTTTTTTTTTTAAAAAAAGAGTTTTTCCTGGTCTTCTTAGAGACTCAAGGCTGGGGGGCTATCAAGAGGCAGGGCACATCTGATTTTTGGTTATACAAAAGTAGAATTGCATTGTATTATAAGTTTACTTAGCTATTAAACATACATTTATTTCACCAGATAAACTGGAGAATATACAAATGAATCAAGTTTGATTTTTTTAGCCACGTTTTTTCCCAAACCTTTTAGCTACCAATGATCGATCAGGCCACTACTTCAATGTGCTTCAAGGCTTTTTCCTAAAAGAAATGGCACCTCTGCATGAAATTCACTGAAGCCTGTGTTCCTTACATATGCTGATAACATGCTGTGCCAGAAAATTACAAAAATAAGTTTGTAGCTTTTTCATTTGTAGAAGAGATAAGGACCAACCAACATTCATGCTTTCGAAATGAAGGGTAAGCTCCATAGAAATTAGAGTGAACAGGAATTAGTCCTGTAGTTAATCAATTAAGCCATAAACTTGGCCGAAAACCTTGTTAGCATTTGTTTTTGTCTGATCAAGTATAGCAGCTGTAATGACTTGTGCCAGCATTGAAATGAAGTAGAGATGCTTATGGGTTACAAAGTAAAGCCTAATCTAATCTCATCTACTTTTTCATTCGCAGACCATGATGAGGTACTGGAGCACATTAAAGAGCATATTCCAGATAGTCATGACCACAGTAAGAGTCCACTGTTACTGTCTGCATTACATGCTGTTTTGACACCTACTTGACTTGAGAATATAAAGCACTGCAGAGGGTGATGCAGGTGGCACAGAAAATAACCATCTCCCTGCTGTCTTCTATTCAGTGTATACACAAAACTTGTTTTCTTGAAAGGCCAACACGGTTGTTAAAAACCTCAACCATCCTGCACATTTGCATTTCTGTCTCCTCCGTACTGGAGAACAGTGCAGGATAACTGGCCATTGCACCATTCAATTCAGGGATAATTTCTAAACTCATATCGTAAGGTTACTGAACAGTTTATCATAAGAACAAATATTGTAACTTAAAAAAAAAACTGTGTATATGTCTATATATACCTGTGTGTGTGTGTGTGTGTATGTGTGTGTGTGTGTGTGTGTGTGTGTGTGTATATATATATATATATATATACAAATAAATATTAGCAAGTAGTATATATATAATTGTAAATATTGTATGTGTATATCAAGTACTTTTTTTCTATACACTTTTATGTAAATGTATACAGGGCATGTTTTAAAAATCTGTTGAGACCAATAAGCTGACATTTTCAGTAACAATTTCAATATTTCGGTGGGATAAATCTCTGTGTTTTTATATCTATCTATCTCCTTTATCATATATATCTCCTTTCATTGGTATAGTATTATTCTGACTGCTCTGAAGAGACATCCATTATCCAACCCGCTATATCTTAACTACAGGGTCACGGGGGTCTGCTGGAGCCAATCCCAGCCAACACAGGGCGCAAGACAGGAAACAAACCCTGGGCAGGGTGCCAGCCCACTGCAGTCTGAAGAGACATACTAGTAAGAATTTAATTGTACTGAGTACACATGATAATCATCTTGTACTTGAATGTTTCTAATTGCAACTGATTCTCTTTCTTTCTTTCTTTCTTTCTTAATAACCTAGACTATGATACAGAATGTTTCAGGCCCCTGCCTGTCGACTTCGTTCTCTTAGGCTAGAATGACACCAAGACTGTTTGCTTCTATTAGTACCAGCAGGACTGAAGCTTCATCTCACAATGACAAAGAACCTTAAATTCTACATATACCACCATTCTTTTTTTCCTTCCATGCTACAGTCATGGCCATGGCCTAAACTACTCCCACAACATCTGGTCTCTGTTATTGTGGGCTTCACCACTTCATTCTTAGTTTTGTGATGGAAATGACAACATTTTGATCTTTGTAACATCATGTTTATGATGTGTGGTTTTGTACCCTTCTGGTATTGAGTGTTACACTGTCATCAGAAATGACAGAAATCTTGAGTTTTAGTTGCAATGATGTCATGTGTCTCTAGAAGAGATGTCTTACATACAGTACACGTATATGAAATCACAGGATTGTCTTGAGGGTTTGGAGGTTAGGTTATGTAAGGAGAAGCCTCATGGCCTGTAATTGTCTGCACTTTGCTCTAAATAAAGAGGAAAGAAAAGAATGAAAAATAATCTGGGCTACTACATTTCTAGTTTTTTGTTTTGATTTGATTTTTTTTATGTGATTTGTGATTACCTTTTTTGCCACTGCTTGCTTCTTTGCTTGTGTTTAGAATGCTACATTTCATTGCTGTCTCTGCTAAATTGCCATTAAAGTTTCCTGGACACCTATTGCCCTAATCCCAAATAAACTGTCTCCCTTTCTGTGATCACAGGTCCAACTTTGTGAACTTCACTTTGCCCTGTCTGCTTTTTAGTCTTTATACACATCTGTGAGGTTGTTACTATTTATGTTAGCAGTAATTCTTTCTGTACTGCTAAGAAACTTCAATAGTGAAATGTTAACTAATTTATAATATATGTTTTAGTGCTCATCAGGAAATATATAAATAAAATAAATACAGTGTTACACAATTTCCATTTGCTGTACTCGTGCTAAGAAAACTAACACATTACCACACTATCATTTTTTATTATGTGAAAATCATGTTTCCACTGACTAATTTTATCATGTACTAGCATATATTCTCTAAATGCCTGAAACCAGTGATTTCTAAATTCACTGATGGCCTGCAAGCTGTCACCTTTTTAGGACTGTATACAGTCAAGCACGTTTATTGCTATTCATTGAGGTCACTATAAAGCTACATTTATAATAATACACACTATAGAGTCTGTTCAGAAATGTTGGTTTTTTTCACCACTTATTTGTGTAATACCTTGCTTATTTAACTGACATTTAGCTTCACATGAAAACTTTTGTCAGCAGACTTATATGATAGTTAAAAAAATTTATATACAGTTAGGTCCATAAATATTTGGACAGTGAAACAATTTTCATAATTTGGCTGTATACAGCACCATAATAGATTTGAAATAAAGAAATAATTACATGATTGAAGTGTAGGTTTTCAGCATTGACTCAAAAGGTTTAACAAAAATATCGTTTGAGCCATTTAGGAATGACAGCCATTTTTATACATGGTCTCCCCATTTTCAGGGGAGCAAAAGTATTTGGAGAAGACACGCTGTTCCATAGCCAGGTGTGAGCAAGTCTGTCATTATTTCATTAACGATTAAGCAGGTAGAAGGTCTGGAGTTGATTCCAAGTATGGAATTTGCAATTGGAAGCTGTCACTGTGAACTCTCAATATGATGTCCAAAGAGCCATTCATGCAAGTAAAAACAGACTATCATTAGGGTGAGAAAACAAAACAATCCCATCTGAGAGACAGCAGAAACACTAGGAGTGGGCAAATCAACCATCTGGTACAGTCATAAAGAGAAGGAGTGCACTGGTGAGCTCAGCAATACCAGAAGGTCTGGACAACCATAGAAAACAACTTTACTGGATGATCATAGAATTCTTTCCTTGGTGAAGAAAAACTCCTTTACAACATTTCGCCAAACCAAGAACACTCTCTGGGAGGTAGGCCTATCATTGCCAAAGTCTACAATCAAGCGAAGACTTAATGAAAGTAATGACAGAGGCTTTACCATAAAGTGCAAACCACAACCTCAAGCACAGGAAGGACAGATTAGACTTTGGCAGAAAATATTAAATTACATATTTACGGAACAATTTTCTTTGGACAAATGAAATTAAGATCAAGATGTATTAGAATTATGAACAGAGCAGAGTATGGAGAAGAGAAGGAATGTCTGATTATCTGTGGCATACCACATTATCTGTGAAATATGGTGGAGGCTGTGTTATGGCCTGGGCATGCGTGACTGCCAATGGAAGTCTGTCACAAATGTTTATTGATTATATGACTATTGACAAAAGTAATAGGATGAATTCTGAAGTGTACATAGCTATGCTTGTCTGCACAGATTGAAACAAATGCTGCAAAACCGATCGGACAACACGTAACAGTACAGATGGAGAATGAGACACAATTTACTGCAAAAGCAAACCAAGTGCTTTTCAATGCACAGAAGTAGAATATTCTTCAGTGACCAAGTCAATCAACTGACCTGAACACAATTGGCTGTGCATTTCACTTGGTGAAGACAAAACGGTAGGAAGAAAGTTCAACAAACAAGCAGCAACTGAAACCGAGTTGTAGTAAAGGCCTGGCAAAGCATCAGTAGCGTGGAAACCCAGCATTTGTAGAAGGCCATGTATTCCAGACTTCAGACAGTCACAGACTGCAAAGGATTTTCAACCAAATATTAAAAATCCATCCATTATCCAACTCGCTATAACCTAACTACAGGGTCACGGGGGTCTGCTGGAGCCAATCCCAGCCAACACAGGGCACAAGGCAGAAAACAAACCCCGAGCAGGGCGCCAGCCCACCGCAGATATTAAAAATGATTATCATATTTATGATCATGTTATTTTGTCCAAATACCTTTGAGCCCCTGAAAATGAAGGAGCAATGTATTAAAATGGCTGTCTTTTCTAAATGGTTAATACAATGTTTTTGTTAAAAGTGCAAGGCTACACTTCATTCACATTTTGATTGCTTAATTTCAAATTCATTGTGGTGATGCTCAGAGCCAAATTATGAAAATTGTATCGCTGCCCAAACACTTATGGACCTGACTATAGACTGATAGCCCTTTGAGCTGATAAGATCATTTTTATAGCCAAAAGAGAAGCAAAGTAAACTTGGAATATAAGTTAATCATGAGTTATATGGTGCTTGTGGATTCACTAGCAGCTGATTAAACCACCAAACCATATTAAACTTATCCTCGTAATAGTTTTGTCTGCTAGCTGAAAACAAGTCCATTTAGGCAAAAAATGAAAATTTGTACTCGTCTATTTTGCCCATACATATGTTTTAGACCATAAACTGATTTTAGGTTGGCCTTTACTTTTTAAGGAGCAAAGTGTTAATGTAATGGCCTAAATAATGAAGACCACCTACAGATAAATAATAGCTCTGTGTGCATATTGATTTATTATACATGTTGTCACAATAAATATTCCAGCACTGTATGTTTATGTCACTTTTCCCGTATTTACGAGGCATTTCCCCAGGTACTCCAATTTCCCTATGCCACCACAAAGACATAGATGTTATGGTGATTGCATTACTGTATGTGCAAACCTACTTAATTTGCTGGATGCAAGTTATGTAACAACCCATGACAGTTCAGTAGTTGCTCACTGCTCACACACATGCAGAAGCCTGGTAACATCAAAGGTATGTGTTTGGGGATGTTGGAGGAAACCCAGAGTGCCTGAAAGAAGTCACACACAGAAATGGCGTCTTCAAACAGAAGAAGACCAGACACAGTCAGGATACTAGATCCTTGAAGCAAGAGTGGTAATCTCTATGACTGCCATATCAAATCTGCTCCAGTGTGACTAATTACAACTAATGATGAACTGGTGTCCTGTGCGAGGTTGAGGCCAATGTTGCTAGAGTAAGCCTGCATGTGACTAAATGGGTTTAAAAATGGTTAGATGGATGAAAAACTGTTCCCACTGTTTTGGTTTTCATATTAAACAATGATAAAATATTGACTACTCTAATGAGCAGTAATCCCCCAGGCCACTAGTGGGCTGCAGCATTATCCCATTGCAATGTTTGAGGTTTCCACAGAGACTCATGTGAACAGTAGTATTTACAGGAGTCTATGTTTAGAGTCTCTGTTTATAGTAGGTGGATGAAAACCTTTCAGGACTAACCTTATAAGATTAATCAGGTTTGCTTGGAGTCAGGAGAGGAGCATAGGCAGGAACTTGCCTGTCATGAAGTAGAGGAAGCCAGAAAACTTGATAAAGAAAGGTTGGGAGGTAGGCAGGAGCTGCTGATTTTTTGTAAGTACTTGTGACCAAGATACCTGTAGTCCAGTACATAGACCAGAAGAGTGTAGAAAGGCCCAGAGTGCATTTTTTGTTATAACCTTTAGTGTTGTACTCCTTCTATTCACCCTCTCTTGTATCCATTTAATTACTTATTAGATACCCTTCCTGACTTCCTTGGCATTATATAGATATGGGGTCTGCAGCAGAATTCCCCATTCTGTCACACATTTGATTTTTCTAGTGAGCACTTAAATACTGTATTTCATAGAACATAGAAATAAATTACACACAGGCTGGAAGATACAGGGCTTTCATTACCATTTGATATATAGAAATAAACAGGAAACAAGAAAATTGCCATTCTTCCATTAGTTAGTGTAGTGCCTCGAAGAGTGTGGAACATTAATTTGTGAGAGATTGAAAAAATGTGCTTATGAAAGTAAAATTAATTTCTAATATGCATGTGCAAGTTTGCAGTAATATATTTCCTGTTTTCACAGTTTGCTGTTGCAAGCATCCTTGTCTTAAAATAGCAGAACCTTTTTTTAAAATCTATGTTAATATTAAGGGCTTACATGCTGTGGTGTGGTATCTGATACAACACTGTTGTTTAAAGGCAAAGCGCAACCTCCTGTTGCAAAGGTTTTCCATTGTCTGGCCTTCACCTGCCGTTTCTTTGTACAAATCTGTGGAAAATCTATGCTCTGTGTAGGCATGTTGCCTGATTGTCAGGGTGGCTGTAGGTTTTTACTGGACAAGGTAGAAACCCCTCAAAAACTGGTGAAAAAAACCATCATAGCAGGAGACACCTTTATTTCTGCTAGTGTAGGCAGGCATGGGTCACCAGGGGGAAATATAACCAGCAGTTGTGAGTGGTGGACCAGAGTATATACTTAGAGACACTGGCTTTTAACAGTCACACCTGATGAGACTGGCTGAGTGGGTTTCTTACCAACCTGGCCCTTTTAAGGACAATTGGAGAGAGTGAGGGAAAGGGAGTGCTGTGCTATGATTTTGGCAGGTACAAAGAAAACGAGGAAGCATGCCCACCAGAAGGACAGTTCAAAGACCTGAACAGGAAAACTCAGTGGGCAACCTGCTTTTTGCTTTTGATATTTTGTTTTCTT
The DNA here is from genome assembly GCA_026402145.1 of Polypterus bichir lapradei. Lineage (NCBI taxonomy): Eukaryota > Metazoa > Chordata > Cladistia > Polypteriformes > Polypteridae > Polypterus > Polypterus bichir. Next base: position 100,092,741 of record JANRMT010062791.1, on the reverse strand, counting down.
CCTATGGTTATCCACTCATTGTGTGTTTTATTTATTTAATGCATCAACTTTGTGCCCATTCTTGACTTTATTCTACTGTTTGTGTGTTGAGTCGATGGTGCCATAAATTGAAGAGTCGGAGTTGTCTAAGGGTCTCTGTACAAACTCCACAGCCCTGATGTTACCAAATCCTAATCTTTTCATATACTTCCAACCTGTTTTAAGGTGTTATCCATAAACTTGGGGCTTTCTCACACATTAATGCATTATACATCATTTCATGCTATTGTTAGTCATTACTTAATTTAGTCAAGTGTTTACTGCTGGATCATAATTTTTCTGTGGAGAAAAATTTCAAACTTAGATTAATCTTGAGGTCTTAAAAAAAGGAGGAGCATTAGCTCTGACTGGAAAATTTTCCTTATGTGTTCAACCATACATTTGGTTATTTTAGAACATTATCATCATGAGGGGGCAGTGGACCTACAGCATTTAGAGTACAAGGAATAGAGTAGGGGTATATTACACAGCTTTGAGAGGTACCTGAGCTAATATACAGGTAGAGACAGTCTGAGAGGGGGGAGCCCAACTGAACATATTGTTTCCTGTTTGTCAAAAAACTGTCAATCCATTTACAGACTGAAGCATTCAGTTCAGCTTGTGCTGCGAGGCACCTATCACACAACATGGTGACCCTCAGAAACTTGTCTTCTGATTGGTTTGTGACTTTGGGTCTGCCAGGTCTCTTCCTATAAGAGTTTCTTCCAGTTTCCTTTTGCCTTTGGATTGTGTAGGGCACCATACTCACTGACACTTTTTTTTTTTGGTACAATTTCTTTAAATGAAAAGCCTACACTTCTAAGGGCAATGATGTCTGCCTCATTCCATTTGTTAATTACCATTTTCTTGCGATTATCTTTGGAATATTATCCAAGTAGTATTCAGAGGGTGTAGTAACACGGTCTGTTCCAACTGTGCTTTAAGATGGACAGAGGGTCTTTAAGTAATCAACAGAAGTTGGGACACCAGTGCAAATTGTTTGGTTCAACTTGCAAGGTTTAATTAACTTTACTTGCTGCAGAACATCTGTAGGTTGTAACCTATTACTTGTTCCCTGAAGAAGGCCAATTTGTAATATTCTGATATTTCTTTTTTTCAGTTTTTGTTAACCCTAAACTTTTAAATTTACTTTGCAACAACATGCAACTCTAGTCAGGGCAGCTGATTGTTAGATCTATACTGAAGATTACACAAATAGCCATTGAATGGCCAGTGTTCTTACAGCGTTTGGCTCTGCAACTGATAACAAAATCTGCTCTTTATCCTATTTATTATTTCTTATTGCTGTGGGCGATTATAACATAAAAATATATATACAGTACCAACATGTTAGTTTATACAAATTATGTGATTTATTGATTGCTTTCTTACTTTTTTCCTCTTTATTGTTTGTTATTCTAATTCAGAACTTTGACTATAATGTATTTATCTTTTATTTGGTGTTTAATATTGGATATTAGTTTGTCAGTCAGTCAGTCATTTTCCAACCCACTATATCCCAACACAGGGTCACGGGGGTCTGCTGGAGCCAATCCTAGCCAACATAGGGTGCAAGGCAGGAACAAATCCCCGGGCAGGGTGCCAACCCACCCTGCAGGGCACACACACCCACACACTGGACAATTTGGGATTGCCAGTTCACCTATCCTGCATGTCTTTGGACTGTGGGAGGAAACCCACACAGACACGGGGAGAACATGCAAACTCCATGGAGGACCCGGTAAGCGAACCCAGTTATTACATGTTGTTAATGTTATCTTTGCTTTTATTCCTATCTGTAAAGCACATTGAGCATTGGAGAGGTGGTATTTAAGTAAAATGTATTATTATTAGTATTATTTTTATAATTTTCCATCAATCCCTTGGCTTAATTCAGTTCCGTCTGTTCAGAGGCATAGTTTATTCTGGCAGCATCACAGCCCCACCATAAATGGAGAAGCAGACCCACTCACCCTCTCACTCACTCACTCACACACACAGGTACAATTTAGACATACCAGTTAACAAACCTGCACATTTTTGGAAACATTGACAGAATGTGTAGCAGTTAGTAATTTTGCATAACACACCCATGGACATTGGCTTGACTTTGTGAGTGCTCACTCTGTGGTTTTCTTCCTCAGTCCATTTCCTCGCACACCCCATAAATATGAATATGCAACTCTGAGTCAGGCTTGTATGAATTATTGTGGGTTTATTTGTGAGTCTTCCCCAGTGCTGAATAATTAAGCTTTAGCACTATGAAAGTTTTGACTAAAATAGCTGGATAGAATGATCATTTTATATTGTGTCCCTGGAAGTATCTGGTATTTAACAGATCATGGCAGTTCAGCCATAACAAGCATTTTCCCTGATAATTCATTTGCTGTTATTGTTCCACTGCAATAGAAAGATTGTATATTACATTTAAATACAGCTGATTTCTATGATTGGTTTAACAGAGAATATAAAATGAATTCAGAAGGCAGTATATAGTGCTGCAGATCCAGCACCCTACATCCAAACTGAAACAAAAGCCTTCGCCCGCTGCACACCGGCATGGACTGAGATGAGTAGCCAGGACCTATAGCCATGTTTTTTTATAATAAATGTTAAGTACTTGATACAATGCTGTAGTAAAGATTTTGACCATTCTGCATTTTGGTTTTGACTTGTCTTATCCTATGCCCGTGAAATTTCTTTCCATTATGAAGGAGGGGATGGAAGTGGTCAAACCAAGATCTGTGAGGTACCACTACTAATAATTATGCTACCATGCTGCACATACACATTAGTACTATATTAATAAATATTGACAGTTGTTTTCTTTTTGTAGTTTAAATAATGTCTTTTTTATAAATTAAATAAATTTACTCTTACAAAATATTATTTACAAGTGCTCACACCCGATTTCTAAAAGGTGTGTGCAAAGGGCAGACTAACATGTAGGTGTGGAATACCTCAGCTAATTTAATTTTAGGTCTTATGTTAACCACTAAAAAGAAAAATACCTTCAATTTTTGCGCTGCCTCCAACTGCGCCACCACAAAAATAATTTTGCACCCACGCATAGTCTAAAGAAAACATCAGTCTTTTAAGAGTGCAAGCTCTTCTTGGAAAAGTCCATGTTTCCTGTCTGAATTGTTTATAAAATGAAATGTAAAGTTCAAACTTTATACGGTGGTTTTGTTACATTTTTATTCTGCCAATTAAAAAGGCCTTGGTGTCACAAATAATGCATCGGTAAATGCCCTCTTCATTACGTTCACTTATAAAGCATCATATTCAAATACTCTAATAAAGCAAAATGTATGGTATTGGTGTTTCACCGAGTTTTGAAATAGAGACAACTGCAATCACCTGACATCACTGTATGAAAATCGTGAGACTAACAACCAACAGAAAACAGACGTTTTAGGAGTAGATCTGAGAAATCCACTTCTAGGTAGAGTGCTTCCTTTCAAAATATTACTGCACTATATGACTAGAAAAGACAACCTGACCACCAAATACTTAAGCAATAAAGTTTCAAAAATGGGTCTGCACCCTGCTCTCAGAATAAACTTAAGTCGACAAACAGCAAGTGTGGTGTGGCAAGTTTTCTGCCAGGTAGAAACAAGTGAACAAAAATGCTTTATGCCATCCTGAGTTGAAATCACAACAAAGTCTACCCTACTTCCTGGAAAAGTACAAGGCAGAAAAAACAGATTTAACGCCAAGGATCTTGAAATGGGGCTTAAGTAGTCTAAGCCAGGAAATCAAACAAACTAAAATCAAATTGTTAGAGTTGTGAAAAAAATTAGAGGATCTCTGTCTGTAAATGTCATCCAGAAAACAAACTACTCGCACTACTCAGATTTGTATAAATGGTGTCACCATCTTAAATAGGGGCACAGTGATGACATTACACAGCAAAACATCTGCTGGTCATGTGGTAGCAACCAACCTGTGGTAATCTGGGAAAACTCAAAATGGCACCAGTTGCAGTCCAAAACATGGTAAAAAATGGTGACACAGAAACATCATGAAAGTAATGATAAAAATGACAATATAAAGAAAGCCAAACATGTAACCAAAATAACAGAAATGACTGTGAAAATACCAAGATTTTTTGCAGTGCCAGCATGGACGTGTTCCCCTCGCTCTTTATCCGTTACAAAGGTTGTGGTTAGCCTAAGCTAGTTCTGACAGTACCAAGTGCAAGGTGGGAACAGACCCTGGATAGGCCAGACCAAACTCATACACCTGTCCATCTTCAGTATCCACTTTATCCAATGCAGAGTTGTGGGAAACCTACAAAGCAGAAACAAACCCTTACATACGGTACCAATCCATGACAGGCAACACTCCTACACTGATCCATTCCAGGCCACATTGTACTTGTGAATTTGTTCAAAGTAAATGTCTACAGTAGAAAGAAATAAAATAAATCTGGCCCAGTTTTCTTATTCCTTTACCTAGTACCACCACCATCTTTTAATTATGTTGCTAGTTGATTGTGACACCACAAACCAGTCAGGGCTCAGTATTTAATAGTCATTTGTCAAGGTCCACCTATATTCTAACCTTTTTTCTAAATAAGGAATTTGTTCTTTCAGTGATAACTTTCTCTTAATTTAATACACCATCACTAAGTTTGCTGACGGTAGTGGATCTCTTTGCAGTGGAGATAAATCAGCTTACAGAATAGAGATATAACGATTGGTGGACTGCTGCAAGTGCAACAATCTGTCTCATAATGTGGACAAGACAAAAGAGATGATTGTTGACTTCAGGAAGGCCTCTGCTGAGCACACCCCACTGCACATCGAGAGCTATGAGGTAGAATTGGTTAAGGGCTCCAAATGACTTGATGTGCACCTGGCAGCTGGCCGTACTTGGTCAATTACCTCCATTGAAAAGTAGAGACAGCAGCATCTCTACTTCCTTTCTGACGGCTGAGAAAGGTAAGCCTACACCCCCTTCCTTCTCACCACATTCTACAGGGACATCATTGAGTGCATTCTGGCCAGAAGCATCACCATTCAGTTTAGCAACTGCAATGTTTCTGAATGCAGGCGCCTACAACTGGTAGTGCACACAGCAGAAAAAATCATTGAAACCTCTGTGTCATCTATTAAAAATAACTTTACATCTGCAAAGCCTGTACCATTGTTAAGGACCACTCACACCCTTCTCAAGGTCTCTTTGTCCCACTTCCATATGGCAGAATGTACTGTAGCATCTGAACCAGTTCTGCCAGGTCCTGCAACAGCTTCTGCTTGGCTGTCCTAACTCTGAGCTCTGTGCTGTCCCCCTGCCCTCAGATCTGCCCCTAGTAGCTTATATGCAGTACATTTGTTACACGTTTTTTATTGTTAGTTGTTGTTATACTAAATTTCCCCTTGGAATTAATAAAGTTTATCTTCTATTATTTATTTATTACTATTTTTTCTATTGTATTACTATCTAATAATTTGCCTATTATATACAGTATCAGTAGTATAGTACAGTTTGTTACTCGTCTTGACCTTGTCCTGTATTTGTTGCACCATGGTTCTGAGGAACGTTATTTCATGCCACTTTATGCTGCAATGAGAACAAAGTCCAGCTGTGCCTTTTAATATGTCTATATTTCTCCCAACAAAGTAGAGTTCATCACTGCTTATGCCTCTCATCTTTCTCTTGGCTCAATACTTCTACATCAAATCCTGCTATGTTGTCCTCTTCCTACAAAATCTCTTACAATCTGCAGGCCTCCAGACATGGTGGTGACACACATCTTCTCGTTCTGTGCTGTTTATGTAACTTCCCTTCTTGTCTGCTACTTCTTTCCTTTTCTCCTCCTTCTCCCCCTTCCTTGTCTTTTATTGTTACTGAGTATAACCTTTCTTGACTCTTTCTTACCACCTTCACTATCCATTCTTTCTTCGCTCAGTTTTGCCAATGGTTTTGCCCAGTTTCTCTTGGAATTCTCAAGTCATGTTTCTGTTAATGCTCCTTGCATATCTCCCCCTTGCTAGCCTCTACTCTCCCACAGGGAACTGGATGCCCCTGAAAGTGTCTGGAGTAAATAAATAACAACCGCCTATCCTGCAACAAAATGTCTCCCTCCTCCGCTCTCCTGTCCGCAAAGAAATTATTGTATCAAAAGTTCATTAAAACTTAAGAGTGGAACCCTCATCACCTTTTTATTACTTGCAAGTCCCTGTTGAATTCTCCTGTTGCTCCTAGCCCCTTACTCATTATAAAAGCCATTTGTAAATTCTAACCTTACCTCGCAACAAGCTAACATGTAAATGGAATGTCCTAACCTCATGTTTTGCTATTCTGAGTAAGGCACAGTTGGGCTTTGGGCTGCCTTGCCTTTGTTTCAAACTGTAACCCATACTTAGAACTGTAACATTCCACAGAATATGCTGTGGGAAAGTTATGTGACTTAAGCATAAAATATAATTACTTGTAAAACCTAACATGGACATAGAAACCTAGAACTGTAAGGTCATAGAGAAGAAATCAATGTGTGTGTGATGAATTTACTTTCCTGAATTTTGTGATGTTTTTTCCACTAGTTAAAAGTTAACTTTGTTAGACCAGGGATTTTAATTTTGCTACATATTTGACTTTAGGCTACACCCTACCTTGCCATCTTAGTAGCTGGTTGACTTTGGAGCTACATTAATTTCATCAGATAGCTTTGCCTTATACTTCATTTCCCGATACCCTAAAGCAGTTGAAGACTCCACTGACTCTACTCTTACTGGCTCATCTTTCCTGTTACTCTCCTGTCTCTTACACACTATGTAGCACAGGCTTGCCCTTCATATGCCAAATCCCATTCCCATAAATCATCTTCAGTCCATCTATCCTCCACTAGTTCCATACTCTAGACTGAACACAGATATTTGGGCCTCCACCAGGAAGCCTCCATCCTGTTGTTCCTGTAAAAGACATCTAAGCATCCAACCACTTTTTCATTCAGTTCTCTCTGTTTCTTCCTTATTTTCCCTCTGAAATTCCTCCTGTTGTGTTCTTTCACTGTCGCATATGCACTTTCTCTCCCACCCACTTGTCGCTTCCCCTTCTTCTCACTAGATACCAATGCTCCCACTGATATCCCGTGTTCAACTCTGTTCTTGTGTCTTGACACTATCTCTCTTCTGTCTTCTACAACTGCACATGAAGGATTCTCCGGCATATGGCTTTCAAAAGCTCTATGCTGCCTACAGACCAAACTTAGGACAGACGAAAGGAAATGGAGGAAGTCAAAGGCATAGGCTGATCTAAGTAAATATTGATCTCTTTTATCCTCATTCTTTTCTGCCACCATCAGCACTAAGGTAAATATTTTCCATAGGGAGGCATAGCAGCACTACAAACTTCTCATAGTTCTCTGCTTTAGCCTTCCTTCTCAACCCTACATCACACTTTATAAGTCCTTGACTGGTGATGACTTTGCTCCATTCTTCATGAAAAGATAGCTGCTGTCAGTGACCAATTCTCATCACCCCTTCTTAGACTGCTCCATCCTGAGCACAGTGCAACTTTCTTCAGTTTCTCACCACTTTCCACCCCTGATATTTCCAACCTCCTGTCTAGTCGCCCCACTACCAGTTCATCTGACAACTTCCCCTCACACCTCCTCCAGTGCGTCTCTCCCTACCTCCTTTCTGCAGTCACATTTATCATCAACACCTTGCTCAACACAAGCACTTTTCCCATTATGTTCAAACAGGCCCCAATTACTCCACTTCTCAAAAGCCCACACTGGTGCCATCTCAACTACACAAATCAGACCAGTCTTTCTCTACTCTCCTTTTTATCCACAACTCTTGAATGTGCTGTTTTTAGTCAAGTCTGTTCCTTCCTAAAGAACAGATGGTTAGTGCATCACCATGTCATATCTCCTTGGTCTTTGTTCTTCCTTTGACACAGTTAACCCCCAGATTCTCCTTGACGCCCTCCACTGGGGCTGCTCACAGATATTTCAAATCCTATCTCTCGGGATGATTCTGTCATGTGTCCTGGAAAGGAGAGATGGCTGAGTTGCATCAAGCAAGCACAGAGGTGCACCAATGATCAGTTCTGGGTGCCCATCTTATCTTTATAAACTAGGCCCTATCATCCTGTCTCATGCATTCTCATATCACTGGTATGCTGATGATGCTTACCTGTACCTATTATTTCCTCCAGTGGATCACAAGGTCACAACTAGAATCTCAACATGTCTCACTGATAGACGGAGCTCCTTGTTATTCTAGTGAGTCCGTCTACTCAACACCCTTTCTCCTTAATGCTTGTCTCATTTTCACTATCACCTCATTAACACCTATCAGGTCAGTTCATAACCTTGGGGTGATGATCGATTACCAGCTATCTTCACTGTGTCTCCTTCATTCACTCTGCTTAATATCTATGATGATGATGATTCAGAATGCAGTTGCAAGCCTTGTGTTCAACCAGCCAAGATGAACGCATGTCACTCCTGTTTTCAGGCCATTTCACTGTCTCAATGTAGCAGTATGTATTAAGTTCAAATCCATGATGAACTTACAGAGTAGTCAGTGGATCAGCACCTACCTGTGTGCATATGGAGGTACTCATAGATGCTGTGTTCCCTCTGGCCCACTAAGATCTGCTAATGAGCAGCACCACCTCTACTTGGCATCAAATCACAGTCCGACTCTTTTCCGGTATAGCTACTAACTGGTGCTAGGAGCTGCATTTATAATGTCCCTCTAACTGCCAGTCTCCATTTTAAAAGCACCCTTTATAGGAGAAAATAATTCAAAGAAACAAGTTAAAATAAAAGACCAAAATATAATAAATTACAAGGAATTGTGAACATTCACAAGTAAATATTAACTAATACATAATAGACTGGAGACAGAATCAGCATGGTCAACACCAGTGACATAACTGGTGGGACAATTGCACTGGGGCCATGGGGACAGCCTGGATCTTGTTTTGCTGGGATTTAACATTAACATGTTTGTCTGACATTGGAATAAAAATATTAATGGTATTGTGTTCCCACAACTCAATTAAGCTTAGTTATGACTATTGACCTTTATGTAACTTATATCCTTATATATAAAACACCTTATTGGTGGTGGCCATTTTTAACTGGATTTAATTCAATTTCACATAAGGGGGCCTAATTTATTTTCTTTCCCTAGGGCCCATTAAAATCTAGTTTTGTTACTGGTGGTCATGGAATGTTCAAATTACAGAAATATGAGTAAAATCTAAGACAGAGACCTGTCAGTCCTGAGAAGCAGGAGATCTTTGGTGGACCTCACCACCAGGGCACTGATGGAGCTTCATGAACAAACCTGGGAGAGGGTAGGAGCTACAAAGCTAAACGTTCATTGGCTGAGAATAACATGTGAATAACAAGTCTTTGAAAGTTGAGATGGCCAACTGCTTATAACTACAGCAATAGAAAAATTGCAAATTTTCAACATTTTTATGCATTAAAAAATATTATATAAGAAAAAGTGAATTAGCATGAGCCTCCCTAATATGTTCATAAGAAATGTAATTATTCACTTCATGAGGTAGAATTATAAATAGGAATAAACAAGAGTAGTTGCTTCAAATATCTGAATATTTAAAATGTGTCCGGTCAGCATGCACTGGTACAGCGTGTTGCCAAACCCACCACAGTCTGAAAGAGCTCGGGATCCTGGTTAGCAACAGTCCAGTCCCACCCTCTGGAAATGACCCTATATCTGCCACAGCCAGGTGGTGTATAGGTGTCCCTTTGGCCTGGTCCAGCCACTCGGGTCTCCAACAATGAGGATCTTACGAGCAGGATCACCCTCAGGGAAACGTGCCACATGGCTGTAGTGCCGTAACTGATGCTCCCTCACAATGCAGGTAATGTGCCTCATTCAGGATTCCATAAGTAACCGCTCATTCGACACAGTCAATCCAGCAGTATCCAAGGATTCTCTGAAGAGACACAGTACCAAAGAAGTCCAGTCTTCGTCTCAGGTCACTGGATAGCGTCCATGTCTCACAACCATATAGTAAGACAGGAAGCACCAGGACTGTAAAAACTTGGAGCTTTGTCTTTTTGCATAGATATCAGGAGCGCCACACTCCCCTTTCCAGCGACCTCATGACCCCCCCATGCTCTCCTAATCTGTGTACTGACTTCATAGGAAGAATCACCAGAGACATGAATGTCACCGCTGAGGTACAGTATTAAAACTTCTCAATAAGGTTGACACTTTCTCCACTGAGTCTCTCGAGAGCCCCAATCAGAGCCTCCATGGACTAAACGAAGATCACAGCATTGTCAGCAAAGTCAAGATCAGTGAATCTTCACCAACAGATGACACACAGCCACTGAAGCCCACGACTTTGCCCAGTCCATGCAAGCAGAATAGGACCAATGTTAAAACGTGTGCTTCAATTTAAATATTTAAAGCTGTAATCACTGACCTTGAAGTTGTCTTAAATGATATCCCATGTGCTTACATAATAAAATGTCATTTTTAACCTTCTGTGATTGCCTGTTAGAGTGCTAAGATAACCAGTAAAAAATCAAATCTCAAAAATATTACAATATTTGTGATCAGCAACCACAAATTGGCATAAAATAATACTCCACATGCCCATTTTACCAATCCCCATTTTTTCGAAGCTATGTGAAAAGGAATAACTGTGACCCCTCATATCCCATTAGGGGGTGACCCCTGGGGTCGGATGCACAATTTCAAGTTCATTTGATCATTTTTGCTGAAGATCCCAATTGGTTTATTCTTTATAATTAGGGTGACATTTCCTGCACAATATATGGTCCAAAAATGGCCTCAAAATGAGGGTTTTTCAATTCTAGAGAGAGTTCAGAATGGGAGGAACTTGCTTGATGTGTTGCATAACTAGACAGCAAGACAAGTTGGAATATATATGTCATATATGGGGGCTTTCCTCCATTAGTGAGACAGAAGACGCTGGACAAAAGCACTGAAGTGATCTCAAAGTGTTCATAAGTAATTCTTATGAACACTAAATTCATTGAAAACTATTTGTCATCATCCTCCCAAAGACTATAATGATCAGATATTATCTGTACTAAAATTGCACGATCTTAAGAGCATATTTTTTAATTTTGAAAATCCTCTTTCTATGGAAATAGATGATGAGTTTTTTAAGATAATCTAATAGCCAAATAAAATTATTTGTATAAAACAAAACCTATTTTATTCTATTGCTTTCTAACCTTAAAAATGTATAGCACTTCAACATACACAGATCAAACAATGCAACATAATGTCTATTGTTACCTAATTATAATTGCATTTATACTATAAAAAGTTTTCTCCTACATTATTTAATTACAGAGACTTGCATCAAGTTCTTAAAACTTATCTGGCTTATCAAATCTGTTTGTGCACTTAGCAGAGATACGGCATCCAGCCTGTCTTGATGTATTGTTGTTTTGTTGGAATTTTTAATGTGCTTCAGTTGAGAAAATGAACACTCAACTGTGCGATTTAAGACCGTTAAATGTGCACAAACAGTTTGGCAGTGAAAGAGTTAAGGGCATGATAGCTAGGGTAAAAAAAAAAATCTTTGTAGTAATAGTGCCCTAGGTACGTACATATTTTGCTTAATGGCTAATCCAGGTTTGGGTGGTATGGCAGGCAGTGATGGCAGATTACCTGTGGTGCTGACACGGACAGCTTCGTAAGTCAGTGGTCACCACTGGATGCCAAGGCTGTCTTATCAGCATCATAGGCCCCTGGGCACAGTAGTCTGCTGGGCCCCCTGTTTTTATTGCAAAAAAGAAACATACATAGGCATAAGAAACATCGTGGGTCCCTATGCCGTCCCCAGCCAATGCCCATTGTGCCCATACGTTACGACGGCCCTGTATCATTTAGGGTGGTGCAATGGTCAATGCTGCTGCCACATGGACCAAATCCATTCCAGTGCTTAGCTCTTGTCCAATCTTCTTGTGTTTATGTGCATTTTAGGTTAATTTGTGATACTAAACTAAGGATTTGTGTATGAAGTGAAAAAAACATTGCTTGATTGATGTTAACCTGTCAGTTAATTATCAGTTTTGGGAATTTGGTAATTAAATAATTTTGCAAAGCTCCTACTTTATTTTTCTTACTTTTCTCTGTTGTAGGTCACTAAAGCACACTCATTTTAAGAAACAGAATAACACAATAAACGTAAGGATTCTACAACTATGATAACTGCATGTGTATTGACATACAAAACAGGATACAAGACAGACGAACATGAACACAGAAGAAGCTGGCTGTTTACCTGCTGCTTTGAGTTATGGTTTACCTTGGCACAGATAAACAAGACCTTTACAATACCAAGTCTTTAGGGAAGATGTCTGGTGTTGTGTGAAGTTGCGTGCTGTTGCTCCGGGTGCAGCTGGGGGATTCTTCTTGTGTCGGAGTGCAATCTTTGTCTTTTCTTACAAGGTCCTTTGTCCGTGGTGTGCTGTGATGCTGCCTCCTTCAGCTTGCCGTTATGCTCTTTGCTGTGTCCTTTGCAACTTTATTAAAAACTAGCCAACCCGCGGCGTACCATACGCCGCATAATCAGGCTGGTTTTTTAATGATTTTTTAAGCACAGGGAGAAAATTAACATTTGAAAAATCGGTAATGTAATAAATCAGCAAGAAAAGCAACATTGTAACAATGCACGGAACGAACCAACACACAATCGTCCGTGACTGAAAACTGGCGGACCGCCATCGCGCCTTCTCCTCCCAGATGGAGGGATGGGGGTGGACAGCGCTCAGGCGCGGAAGGTGGAACAGGAGGAGAGGAGGACGACGTCCATTCCGCTCCCTCCGTCATGCTAGTCTACTGATTTCTCGTTCAGTATGCACTGCCTGCTCATGTGCCCACCTCCAACTCGTCACTTGAGTTGTTGTCGTCTTTGCACAGTCCAGATGCACCTGTGACTCACGTAGACCTTTCATTGCTCTGTGCGGTTTTGGCTGCTTTTCTATATATAATCCACCAAGACACCCGACCACAGTAGTAGCGAGGTGGGAGGGGGTGTGTACAAAGGGTATGGACGTAATCAGTGAGAGCGTATGAGTCGCACTTAGTGGGAATTCCACGGTTTGCAGCCCGAATGGGGTTCAACGGCTTACCCACGCCTCTCTGCGCCAGGTAGACACACGCTCATGCGGTCATGCGTCGTAACCGAAAACTCGGTTTTTAAAGACTGCTTACTTCATTGTGTTTTAACCTCAGTTGTAAAGGATTGTTTTATCGATCCCATAGGATACCCCTCGCAAATCGTTTTACACACTGCATATGGCGATTCACCTTCGCGAGAAACATGCCTCTATGAACAGTCAACGTGGCCTCTACGACAGACGAATATAAATGACGCTGGTTTTTCTGTGTCGTCGCGTCCGAGTTGGTGGACGTGGCTCTGCGAGTTGTCGTCGAATCCAATGGTCTTGCAGTTGGTGGGCATGGCTCCTTCCTGCGTGCGCCATAGGTGTCTTACTTGTCGGCGGTTTAGTGAATCCACGCCCCTTCCGGCGTGCTTTCCATGGGTGTCTTGCCTTAGTGAATTATATATATAGATATTACTCTTTCTTGCACAGGAGTGTGGGTGCTGAAGTTCTTTCTGGAAGTAATGCTTCTTTTCAGTGTTCACAGAGGTTGGCTTGGCAGAGTGGACCTTAGGGATAGCTCAGGATGTACAGCTGTAAGGCTCTGTGGAGAGTAACTTCTAGGCTTTGGGTCCTGCAGAGAGCAGGTGGTGTCTCACCCCAAAGAGAGCGACTTCAGCTCACAAAGAGAATACGAATGCAGCTAGCTTTGAAGGAAGGTGTAACCTTTGGTGATCGGATCAAAGTGACCTTCCTGTTACGGAGCCAGTGCCTGCTTATATAGGTGCCTTGTTTTGGCCATCACATCCAGCCAGTGTTTCAGTTTGCACTCACAAACTTATGATGAATGCAGTTTGGGCACCTTCGTGTCTGAAGGGGTCTCTGCCAAGGTGTCAGCTCCACTCTGACTTACACCTTTTTTTATCAGATGAAGTACAGAGCTGACCGGAGTCGGAAGTGCCGCCATTCAGCCATTCACTCTGGGATGCAAAGCTTGCACCCCTGTTAAATCTACTGCCATAATAGGCACTGTGTGCCCTTAAAATACCCACATTGTCCTGCATAAACTGACCCTCTGTGTTGGTGTATTTATGAGGGGTTCTGCGGTGTGCCCATTGCTGCCCGTATTGGCTTTGCCCCTGCGTTGGACTAAGTGGGTTTGAGAATGTTATATTCAGCGAACACTGCAATGTGTCATACAAAAGGGAGACACTCAATAGTCAGGGACTGAGCCTGGACGGGATACAAGTGCACTGCAACAAATAAAGGCTCGTGTTTTACAAATCACGTAGAGGAGTCTTTGTTTCCACAAATTTTGACTTTGTAATGAACTCCAAATGAGCCACAACTTTCATTTTTGCTTCAGTCTGGGAAGTACCTTGTTTTACCTCGTCGTGTGTCTGTCAGAACGTAACTAACTGATATAATCAGACTCCACAACTGCATTCTAGTGGAACGGGGATCTCCAAACTTGTGATGTCTCTCCTTGATGTGACTGAATTAGCTGAGCTAGCTACGAGTGACCCTGACTCTCAATAATTCTGATTTACAAACTGGGTTCTTTTTTACATTTATTTTTAATTTGTTGATACAGTCTTGGCATCAAAATTTGAAGATATTTTGAGAAACTCAAACAATAATGATGGGAGACAATGTACTCTTGTTTCATTTTAATGTGACCCTTAAAAATAAAATGATTAAAGCTCACAGAAACTCCCCCAGGTTTAATGACAGAACTTCTACAAGTTTGTATTTATTTATTTAAAGCTTAGACCCAGAGCCCTGAGTACTGTTCATTTGTACACATTGTACACGCCAGCCCTGACGAAGACAGACGTAAGACACGAGTTCAAAGCACACACGACTTTTATTTTCTTTTTTACCCTTTGTGGGAAACGTCTTCCCCGTCTCCCACCAGCACCAAAACACAATTCTTCTACCTTCTCTTTCTCGCTCCTCCTCAGCAGGCTTCATCTCCCTCCTCCCGACTCTTGCTCCCGGATTGGTGGCTGCTGGCTCCTTTTATAGCCCACCCGGAAGTGCTCCAGGTGTTTGATGACCCATTTCCGGTATTGGAGCCCACATGTCAATATTGTGTTACGCGTGCACGTCAGAGGGTCACTTTCCAGCCTCGTGTAAGGTAAGCACTACCACCCTGGGACACCAAGTGGCTCAGTTGCCTCCTTTTTCCACCCACAGCTCTGAGAAGATGCCCAATGAGGGCGACTGACCCCACCCATTCTCATCCATGGGCCAATAAAAGCAGGGTGCTCACATAAGAATGAGGCACCCCTTTTAGGTGATGAGCAACCTGCAAGAAGGGGATGCCAGTTATATTTGTGTTAAGTCTCAGCACCTATGAGTGCCTCTTATTTTTGTTTCATCCCCTTCGGTGTAAACGGGGTAGTCCGACTGCCACTCAAGCATTTTGTTTGAGTTCCTATCTTACTACCAGTTGACAACAACTGCAATGCATACAAGTCTCTTTACATTTAGCGCCCAGCATCCTAACGTCTGTGAATTGCCATTGTGTTGATGTACTGTGGGAATGAGTCTGGCTTGTCTCTGGTGGCAGAGGTAGTCCAAGTTTCTGTGTAATGTTGTGCACTACTGAACAAGCCATCACAATGGGGCTGTACAGCAGTGTGTCAGGGTACACAAGAAGCAAGTTTTTCTGGGATTGCGATAATTTTTTTGGCTCATGATGATGACTGGCTTATAAGCCGATACAGACCTCCTAGAGCGTCCTCTTGCAGTTATGTGCTGAATTTGAGATCATCATACAGAAACCATACAGCCCCTGTTCCTTTCCAGGCTTTAACAACCATAGTGGATCTGCTCTTCAGCATGAACTGCCTGATCAGTCATGCCATCTGTATATGATGGTATAATAAAGATGCTACCCCACTTTCCTTATAGTCAGGGTGAGCAGGCTTAAATCAAAAGGCAATGTGCAGCGATTGCTGATTTTCCTAATGTCACTGGTGCAATTGACTACATGCATGTTGCGATAAAGATACCATCCCTAAACGAATTTCAATTTAGAAACCGAAAGCACTTTCATTCAGTTAATACACAACTAAGATGTGATGCCCAAATAAGCTTAACATTGATGATGCAAGGTAACCCAGCCGAACTCACGATTTCTTTATCAAACTAAGGGGCTTCGCCCCCTGCTTGCTTCGCTTGCCAACCCCCTGGCCTACACTAAGCGCCAGCCACCTCGTGTCTCTGCCGCTCGCGTATGTGGATTTCACTTTCACCAAACAACAAATCTTTTAATTCTAATGGATACGCCTCTTCATTGGCAAGAAACACTACTTTTCCCTGATGGCAACACGAATTAGACGATCTATAAGTCTTTGACTTAAAGTTTAAAACTAATAACTACATACTTCTGTCTTATCACCTATGTCCATATATTCAATCTCTTTTCCCTGTTCTGTTATTTCACCAAGTAATAATTTTCGTTTGTTAGCACTAATGCGATCTTTACTATCAGTTTTTTGAGAGTTAAGAATTTTAGTACTTTCATAATCTCTAACCTGCTCTGCATGTGTATCACGCCACCGTTTTTGAACCTCTTTATGATGTTCTACTTTGTCTTCTACTCTGTCTTTTATTTTCAGCCTCGTGCGTCTTGATATTATCTCTCTGAAAAAGTCTCATCTTGTCCCAGGATTTTTTTATATAATAGAGAGAAATAGTAGTGTGGGGAGCAGATGTCAGGGTTATGCTGTGAGTGATGGTTGGCTTCTTCACAACAATGTTGTTGATAGTTAAGTCATACAACACACAGCACGCTAAATGTCATTATGGCCCCATATGCAGAATACTGTGAAATTCTTATTTGCATGTGCTAACCAACATTCTGCCAATCTATAACATGATTAGTGACCACAACTGCCTTGCCATGAAACTTCTGTCTGCCATTTGGCCTCCAGCATTCTTGAGTTGGCTTCCGAAGCTGGGTAGTATCTGAACATTCTTCTTGTGTTTGAAATGGTTCACCCCTGGATATGCCAGTTTTCTTCATCCATTCCCTTTGTGTAGGTGTCAACCATTAAAGACAACAATAAGCTAAACACTTATAAAACAATTATAAAATGGAAACAAATCTTTGTCCTTACATGGTGAGTCTCCCAGATGAGGATTCACTGTCTGTTTGGAAGTGTTATCAAGCTGCTTACTCTGCTATCTTTAAAGGCTGACCATCTATCTGGCCCTGAAGAAGGAAAGCAAATTCCAAAATGTGTCAGCCCAAGAGGTCTGTGCTGCATGTTAATGACTGGACATTGCTTTTGATTCTGTTCCCTGTGGAAATTTAGCTTTACATGTTTATACAGTATGTGTTAGTAACAGTGCTGATGTTGTGGCAGAGCTGTACAGAGTGACAATAGTTATCGCCTAGCGTGTAAAACATCTCAGGCTCAGCTTGTTACTGCTGTCCATTTTTCGGAAGACGTTTTCCTATAAGGGATGGCAAATCCTGAATCAGTTCCAAGAACTTAACAGGACAATGTCCCTGTAACCAGTTGTCAGTCAAGTCTATAAAGAGAAATAGAGCAATGGGGTCAAGGTCCACGATAGAACACACTGTGGAGGAAATTCAACTGGAAATTGATGGCAACGTGCTGTTATGTAAGTGCACTTTATATGAGGTCCCTTGAGATACTAATAATCCTTTAACAGAGCGCTGGCATTGCTGTGCAAAGGGTGGTGTTTCAGATCTTGACCAGGACGACCTCGAGCAAGTCTCTTCATGTAATACAAAGGCTACGGTGCTGATCTCTCATCTTCAGTTTAATCCCCTTGTCTGAATGGATATGTGTAATGAGAACAGGCCATTCAGCCCAACAAAGTTTGTTAATCATATTTTTCAAATTATTCCAAAGTAACACCAAGCTGATTTTTGATCAGTTTTAAAACTTGAATCATGCCCTCTCAACCTCCACTTGTTTAAAATAAAAAAGCAAACTCCTTCAGTCTTTCCTCACAGCTCATAACTTGCCATCATCCAGCAGGCCTACTTGCTCTTCTCGGAACTTTGTTCAGTGCTGCTATGCGTCAGTGTTACGTAACACAACGTGGAGTGCTGCGTATCAAATATTGTTTGTAGCGGGTTTGAAATATTGCAAAACATGTTTTAAGTTACTGCCTGTCTAACCCCACAAAGTTTTCAACTTAATGTAGTTTATGAAAATGCAACATTAAATGTCA
This sequence comes from Polypterus bichir lapradei, assembly GCA_026402145.1. Classification (NCBI taxonomy): domain Eukaryota; kingdom Metazoa; phylum Chordata; class Cladistia; order Polypteriformes; family Polypteridae; genus Polypterus; species Polypterus bichir. The sequence goes on along the minus strand of JANRMT010062791.1, from coordinate 100,074,410 downwards.
AATATGTACAATTTATACATATGACTCTTATAATTATTATATAATATTTGCTTAAGTTAGCAGACGTAAAACTCTAGATGTCTAAATTATTTAAATCCATACTTCTTAAACAAAATTCATCCATCCATCCATTATCCAACCCACTACATCCTAACTACAGGGTCACGGGGGTCTGCTGGAGCCAATCCCAGCCAACACAGGGCGCAAGGCAAGAAACAAACCCTGGGCAGGGCGCCAGCCCGCCACAGTAAACAAAATTCTCAGATGAATTCTGTAATAAAGGTCTAGATATGTAAATCTATTTCAGTCCCAATAAACCTTTGATTTCATATTTTATGAGATTATATAAAAAATAAATAAAACACATGAGAGTATGCACTGTCAATCTTGAACATGCGAGAAGCCAATGAGGTGACCAGTCAAAAGAGATAAAATATTGTTGATATTCGTGCCATTTGTGGCCTTCTGTGACCCTCAAATGGATTTTGGAGGTATGGAAATGAATGGATGGATGATTGTTATCTTCACAAATCACGTAATATATACAAAACACATAAAACGCTAAATGCATCATTTAGCATTTTTAGGGCAAACAATCAAAACGCATCATTAGAGCAGTGGTTTACTTACTAGGAAATGGACACTAATGTATCTTCTTCCCTCACACTATGATTAAGATGGTGGTGGCAAAAAAACTTCTAAAGGTCACAGGTGGAGAACTGCCTAACTTGGCTGAAAACTGGGGTCACCGAGTCTAAACAACCTACACCTACTGCACAGAGTAAACCCATGATAGTTTAAGTCCTTACTGGCAAGAAGAAACAAACTGCATCAGCTGGCTGCCAGTGAGACTATGAATGGACTCTCCCACTGTAAGTACACTTTTTGTAGCCGGTGTGAAACATGGCAGTGGATCATTGATGTTGGGTGATTGTGTTGTTGCCCTAGGGTCCTGGTTATGAGCAATTTCACCATCACACTGTACAGCATCAGGATAGTTTGCTCCATCTCTGCCAAAAAGCGGTGATCTGGTCACAGGTGCAACATTGTTTCATGACCATGACTGTAGAGACCCCTCAAAATCAACACAAAAAGACTGACTAAAAACAAGCCAAGGTTTACAGCTGCCAGTTAATGCTTGAGGTATGCATTGAAGATGGCACTGAATAACCAAAGATGAAAAACTCAAGGATCTGTAAAACGTCTGCATAAAGTTCACCAAAGATGCCAGTGATTCTGGCGCACACTTTACTGTATGCAGGTTACAAAAGTGATTCACTACCATGAAAATCAATAGGCGAACTAGAACAAACACAAAGTAACTTCTAAAATTACAACAAAAGTATTTACGGAAATAAAACATGGTAATAAATGTACGTGATACTTCACAATTCAGACTCAGGAAAAAAAAAAGAATCCCATATGCCTAACATTCTGGTGCAGCTTAAAAAAATCCACAAATTGTTATTTTGTTGGTAAAGGGCATGCTGTCCCTGGAGTGTCTTGTTGCTTTCTGCCAATCGAATGTATTTCAGTACATAAATTTGCTTGTTTTTAACTTCATGTTACTCTTGCAGTCCCATGTGGCATAGTTGCTGAAAGGTTAATGCACCTATAGTTGGTTCTGCATTCAAAATGTTTACAGAGAAGTCTAGAACTTCTGCACACTGCTGGTGCTGCAAAATCACAAATGGCTGAATGCTGAGAAGGGGAATCACTATTTATTTAATAATAGTAATACATTAATTAGAGGTTGATCATTTCTGTGGCTTCCACTCAGCAGGCTCGCAATCAGTTGGAGATTAGAACACTCTAGATGAGAACAGGTCATTCAGCCCAACAAAGCTCGCCAGTCCTATCCACTTATTTCTTCCAAAAAATATCAGGTCAAGTTTTGAAAGTCCATAACGCCTTACTTGTCTACCACACTACTTGGTAGCTTATTCCAAGTGTCTATCGTTCTTTGTGTAAAGAAAAACTTCCTAATGTTTGTGCGAAATTTACTCTTAAGTTTCCAACTGTGTCCCCGTGTTCTTGATGAACTCATTTTAAAATACAAGTCTCGATCCACTGTACTAATTCCCTTCATAATTTTAAACACTTCAATCATGTCACCCCTTAATCTTCTTTTGCTTAAACTGTAAAGGCTCAGCTCTTTTAATCTTTCTTCAGAATTCAACCCCTGTAGCCCTGGAATCAGCCTAGTCGCTCTTCTCTGGACCTTTTCTAGTGCTGTTATGTCCTTTTCGTAGCCTGGAGACCAAAACTGCACACGGTACTCAAGATGAGGCCTCACCAGTGCATTATAAAGGTTGAGCATAACCTCCTTGGACTTTTACTCCACAGATCGTGCTATATAACCTAACATTCTGTTAGCCTTCTTAATGGCTTCTGAACACTGTTGGGAAGTTGATAGCTTAGAGTCCACTATGACTCCTAAATCCTTCTCATAAGGTGTACTCTCGATTTTCCGACTGCCCATTGTGTATTCAAACCTAACCTAAGATGGCTAAAGTTCAGTTGTATATCACGTCATGTTAACTTCTCACTTATAAGTGTTATGTTACAAGCTTGTATCTTTTCATTTCTGTGCATAATTATGTATTTTTTTTCTAATATTATTCTGTTTATTTAGTATCTTGTGTATTATGCTATGGACATCTTCCTTGTGTATTATGGTTGGAACCCCAAGATGCAGCATCTCACCGCTGAAGGACCGTTCATAGCCTTTACCTTTGGAAGCCGAGAGACGATGTCTCAGTAGTTCATTGTTGTCTGGAGTTTTCATTTACTGTATTGGCTTTCTGGCTTCTTGAATTATTGCTTTTGTTCATTTTACAGATTTGGACTTGTTTGACTTGGATTGCTTGTATTGGCCATTTTTGTTCTTCTTTTGTTTATATAAATAAATTTGGATTTTCCAAAGTTTCTTTTGGAGTCTATTCACAAGCCTAATGCTTTTTTTTATTGTTTTCCTGTCCCTCGAGAGTCATTTTGATGGATTTTGGGACATTTAAAAGTTATTTGAACTTCATAACTCTGTTCCCAATTTTTGAGGCCTAGATAGGCCTGAAGCCTGCCTGTGGAGTTGTCAAGCCAGGCTACTTTCTGTGAAGCTTTTTTTGGGCAGGCTATGGAGTGTCCCTGTCCTGTTTTAATTGTGTTTTCAAAGCCTCACGCCATTTTGCCATGTTGTGTAGCACTCCATTACAACAATAAGTTACCATTTATTTAAAGAGCTTTTTTAGGTACATCTTATCAAAATGGTGGTGGCACTATGGTGCTGTTGCCTCATGGATCCCGCATTCAGATTTGAATCCCACACTCGCTGTCTGTATGGGGTCTGCATTGTCTTGTCCAGATTATGCTGCTCTCCCTCCCAAATTAGAAGATGATGTTCATATTAGATTATTTGGCAATTCTCACTGTGGCCATGTAAGCAACTTATAATATGGAAATACTTAAATCACTTATTTTTGTGGTGTATCTAGAACCACTTGTATAATTTACATTTTGCTTAATTATACCTTACCTTTTGGTATATTTTTAGATTTTGCATCCATCAATATCATGTATACCTTTTTATTATAATCATCTGTGAGTAACCAACTGTATAGTTACTCCCATTTTAGATTTCCTTTAACCAGCAGACTGCTGCTACATTTTGTTTTGTCAACAATTTAAAAACACTTTATTCTTACAAAAACATGATTTTTATTATTAACTAAACAGCTGAATGTTTAATTTTGTTTTCCCTTTACAAAAAAAAATGTATATACCTCTGTATAAAAACCACCAGTTTCTATCTGTGGTGGCTACGCTCTTTGTCTTTAACCTTTCTGGGGCTTCTGCTTCGGTCTCTGCTGTATTTATAGTGGCTGTCTCGATCACGTGATCGGCTTCGGTGCCGCTCTGCCTTCTTCTCATTCTTTCTTTTAAGATGCTGCTCCTCTGGACTGTAGCTATAGCGGTGAGAATCCTGTGGTAAGAAGAACAAAAGAACAGGATTTTAAATATTTTTTGAGTGTACAGTGAGAATAAATAACTGACCATCTCTATTATCATAAAGACTTCATATTCCATTCTGCAAATGCCAATTATACATCAACATGAAAGATTGCTTGATTTCCTACTCATACCTATTGGGGCTACTGATCCATTTAAATATTATCACATATATTTGTACACGTACTTACATATAATACTCCTTTGTAACAGTTGTCATGTGTGGTTGGTGTCATTGTCAGGTTGGACCTTTTCATCATTACAGAAAAAAAAATCTGAATAGGTATTAGGAACCTATGAATTACCTGGAAATGAGGACCTGACTCAGAGGGCCAATCAAATCTAAAAGGGGAGGGTCTGACCATACCTAAAAAGGTGAGGGGGCAGTGGCAGGAGATAGGGGAGAAGAGAGGCAAGGAACAACAGCAGAGAAAGGTTGTGGATATTACAAGGAAAACAACAAAAAGTCAGGTGAACCCGAGTTTATTCATGGAAGGTGAGAGTTCTTTCCAACATAGAGGATCATTTTACTTTTTATGGAGAACATGGGCCTGACATGCCTGGGTGAGGAGTATTGAGGTATGGCTCAGCGTAACCCTGAAAATAACACATATTTAGAAAAAGAGGACATTCAAAGGACTTTTTTCACTCGGTCTCATATCTCACAGCAATACAAATCTTTACAGCCAACTAAGTCAATATGCTTTCTGTTTACTTCCTGGCACGCTTTGTATTTTGCAGAAGGTCCTGTCTTTCAAATTTTTTAATTCCAAGGAACCCTTAACTAGAATCAAAGGACTGAAGAAACTGTCACGTTTGCTTTGTGTTTAATAAAGGCTTCAATATATTTGCTTCAAGTGCAAGAATTAAATGTGTTTAAATTGACTTTTCAGGCTGCCCCCCCATTCCCCCCATAATGAGCAGCAACACCTCATTAAGTATGAATGGCCTGCGATAAAATGGGCTTTTGAAGCAGTCTGTTATTACTTATGGAGTTGATAGTTTACTTTGGCCACCGATCATGAACCGCTACAATGACTCTATAGTCAGAAGGACACAAATTTTAGACTACCTAGGTGATTTATTCAATTACCATTTCATTTTTCATTTCGTGACCAACCTGGTGCACAACACGTTAATGCAAAAGTTCTTTCCTGACCTGCTGAGCCACTATTGAAAATTTCACTTTGATATAAGAATAAATGGAGCTGAGGGAAATGATGCGAGTCACTACGCTTGAGTCACCAGATTTTCAATTTTGCAGACTGCTTTTCTACAGCTCGATACAACTGAGGATGAAACCTTTTAATTCTGAGGAACCCTCAACTGGAGTAAACAGTTGAAGAAGTTGTAATGTTTGCTGCATGCTTAACAAAGACTTTTTTCTTCAAGTTCAGGTGTGTTTAAAGGACTTTTGTGGCTGTTTTTATGCAACTCTGAACTCCAAACACATCGATACTGAGCACAATTTTATTACAATACCAAGATTACAAGAAAAATAATTAAAGAGAGTACCTTTGATTTCTTTGACTTCTTTCCACCGTCATAATCAGAATGGTGATGTTTCTTCATTTTATGTTTTTTTCCTGAAGACTGATGGCTTGATCCGGCACCATCTTCATCTTCATCCAACAGGAGATTATAACTAGAACTTTAAAGTAATTAAGAAGAAATGCAATATGACACTATCTACAATAAATACTTCTGAATTAAAGAATACATATATTTTAAATGAAAATTCTCCCTGAATAAGAAATGTCTACTCAAATTGTTCCCCATTATAGTATACTATAAACATTTGAGAAAACAATATTTATTTCACAAAAACTTGGTTGTGTGCTAGAAAATATGTTGATTAGATTTAATAAATATTTCTCTTTAATTAATCATCATCGTTCAGTTATGCTTACGGTATGAACACCGTGTCTTACTAGCTTCATCCAATTCTTAGTCAAGATTTGTGAACATTACTCGTCTTGATTTGGTCACTAACTTATGAATTATTTAATTTATTTTAAATCAGCATGGGTCACATCTGGAGGTTACAGAGAAAGGATAAAGCCATAAATCCATCTGCCATAATGTCACAGAAAACTATTCAGGGTCAGACTTTTAAAATACCTGAGCTCTTCATTTAAAAAAAAAAACAAAACACACACACACACACAAAAAAAAATATATATATATAGTGGCAGACGGACAGGGACCTTACCCCACTGGGACGCCTGGATCAGGGAAGGACCAGGAAGGGGGCAATATCTTCCCTGGACACAAGGATTTCCATCAAGGACCACGGATGCGGAGCTTGGAGGCTCAATCCTGTGGGGGTCCGTGGCCCAACTAATGGTTGCCTGGATGGTTCCTGAGCCCTGGAGGATAGCACTTCCGCCACACCAGGAAGTGCTGCCGGAAGACCATCATCAATCACCTGGAGCACATCCGGGGCATGATAAAAGGGGCTGCCTCACTCCCTTTGAGAAGCCGGAGTTGGGAGGAGAAAGACGGAGCTTATGAGGGAGGAGTGGAGGCGGCCGAGGAGAGGAATAAGGACTGCGTACCTGTGTGAGTTGGCACTGTACATAATTTTAAATAAACAGCGTGTGTTTTGGACACTGGTGTCGCGTCCGTCCGTGGCCGGGCTAGCTTTTACAAAATATATATATATATATTATGTATATATATAATATAAAAAGGATACTCCTGTCTGGGTTTAGCTTTTTCCTTGAGAACCAGCTTAGAACGTTGCTCAACATCTTTCTCATAAGCTTTAAAGTCTTCTTTTGTATACTTCCCCCCTAAAATCAAAAGAACATAGTAGATTATTGTACAGTGTATATATTTATGCAAGGTAGTGTGTCTAGTACACAAACAGCACATTTGTCATTTGAATCTCTACATTGTTTATATAAGTTAATGTAGAATATAAAATTATACCATAAAAGAAAAGATGCAAATAAAAAGTATGCAATGAAAACAATTGTATTAAATAGTTAAACTGTAATGATCTGAATATGTGCATATTTCTTTTCTATAGCACATATTGTTACACATCAGTTTCGTGAAAAATCTTCAAACCCTTGTAGTGGCATAACTGATTCAAGCTGTCATCTAATTTATAATTACTTTAATTAATTCAGGGCTGTAGGACACAGATGTCTATCCTGGTATCAGTGGACAACAAGGCAGGAAAAACCTTTGGACACCAGTCCACTGCAGGGCACACTTAACACACACTTTGGGAATGTGGGAGGAAACACAGACCGCCTGGCGGAAAGGCCAAGCATACAAAAAATGTTTCAAATAAGGTTTGTCAGAAAATCACTTTGTCAGGTTTGTGACATTTACAATTATGTCACTCTTCTCATCACAGTTTTCTATCAGAGATCAATCAATCTATAAATGCATTCATACTGAGTAATACAACCTCTTCTCTCACAATACCAAGAAAATGAAGTTATTACCAAATGAGAGAAATCCAGGAATCCTGTAGGAAGCCCACATTGTTTTCTTTTGTGCGACAGTCTGCTGAAAGTGAACAACTGTATATAAAGCACATCCTCAGTTTACAACTAACTTCTATCAGACAATCATCCATCCATCCATTATCCAACCCACTATATCCTAACTACAGGGTCATGGGAGTCTGCTGGAGCCAATCCCAGCTAACACGGGGCACAAGACAGGAAACAAACCCTGGGCAGGGCGCCAGCCTACCGCAGGGCACGCACGCACACACACACCAAGCACACATACTAGGGACAATTTTGGATCGCTAACCTGGATCTCCTAACTGCGAGGCAGCAGCACTACCCACTGCACCACTGTGCTGCCAATCAGTCAATCATTGACAGATTATTTTATGCAGCATCTTTTGTAGATTGTTCCACCACAATGCACTTTACAACGCACAAAAGAAGTCAGTTCAAGAACCAAATGTGCAGTGGTGAACCTATGCACTCTAGTAAAAGGTCTTCCTGTTTCGCCACACAATGAGAGGTCCGCTTTTTATATCTTTACTTGCGAGCATGTGAGAAGATTGTGTCAGATTACACTTTTGAGTTAACGATGATTCATATGATGGTGAATCAGTTCTTACTATTTTAGGTCATTCAAAAATCAACATCATATTTTATTTACACCTCTTAGTGGTGGATGGTTGTTATAATTTAGAACATATTATATTTACTTCTCTGAGGCATGAGTGACATGAGTATTTGCCCAACAGTACATTTAATACATTTTAATAAAAGTCTGAAAATAATTTAATCGTGTTTTCTATATCTGCCATCTTGGAGCAGTGACACAATAAAAGACAAGCACAGCCTGTGCTACACAGCCACACATTCAGAGGTTCACCCTGCTCTCCTATATGCTGTAATAATACAATTATATTTCCACTGATTGTTTCATCCCAAGTAAGCTACCCATTAACCTTTAACCAACTTCATCCCTTATTCTGGTTCTGTGTGCAACATTTCCTATGCTTTCCAGTTTCTATTTCTGTTTTACAATGGTCTTACCATGAAAAGAAAACTGTTTGACTGATTGTGTTTATCGGCAAAGTTCCTAGTGTCTACTTTGATTCTTATATAAATGTTAAAGGCCTTAGAGAATGTTTTCTTTGTTCTGTGAATGGACACAAATGGTCCAAACTATATTAATAACAGTCACATATTTTTATTTCATCTTGTAGTATGAAGTGCAAATTTACCAGAAAAGAAAGTTTCAGTTAACACAAATGAATATTATTAACTGACGTTATTATAATTGTTCTCTACAAAAGACATGTTAAAAAAATTTTAAATTACTGTATATAAAGGAATAAAGAGAGAAAACACTACCTTTTCCTTTCCACTTTATTTTGGCCACAGACTGGCTAAAATCAACGTGTATCCTACGATCATCAATAAGTACATTGTCCATCTTGAAATAAGCCTTTTCACAGTCTTCTGCCTAAACACAAAAATGACACTGCATTTGTTAAAATTTAGCAAGGAAAGCAGAAGATTTAGTCTCGAAAAAGATTTACATATTACAGAAGCAACATTTTTCTACTATAAAACTATCCCTTTATCTTAAAACTGTCAATCAAGCAAAAGGGTTACTTGATATTTATAACCAGTCTGGGTACACAGGACTACCGGAAATGACATATTATTTACTTAAAACAAATGCTTTCAAGCTCGGTGTTTAAGAGCCACCTTCAACCTCCTAGGATGCTAAGGATGCATGTGCACTTCATAAAATGCATTCTCCCTACTGAGTTTTGAACTTTAAGTGATCAAGGAGTTTGTAGCTTGTTTTATCTTAATGTCTAAATATCTGAGAATGCCCAGTGGAAATTAGATGTATTCTTGGTCCTAGACAGTGGGCAATAAGAAGGAGCCTAGAATTATACTCAAATTAAATGTAAATTAAGATACTGCAATATAAAATAAGGCACAACAAAAATACGTAACAATGGAACAGACAATTCATCATGTCTGGGTATTTATAACAAATTAGTTGTAACGACTCCTCATTTTTTGGTTGCCACATTTCTGTGTGAAGTGGGATTGGATCACCTTAGAGGCAACCATAAAATGAGAAGTGAAGTAAGTCTGTACTACTAACAATAGCTATCAAATACAGCTAAATCATATTACTTGAGTAAAACAAAATGATTATTTATGTTATGCTATATTTACTGTAATTTATTACAACAAACAAATCTCAATAATTAATAAAAAAGACAACTGCAGTGAAGTTTACATTAGAAACTTTAATACAACAGTGTGAGTGGAAAACACTGGCACACATTGCTAGAAAGAAGTCAAGAAGCTATTGTACGACATCATAATGTTGCTGTACAACTGTGTGAAATGGTGCTGTGTCTATTACTGACTCAGGAGGGGTTTATGTTGCTGCTTATTTACAGATGTATTGTTATCAATACTAATGTGCATCTGGTTTTCTTCATATGCTATCCATACTGGTACAAATTGATGATATTTATTTTTGTAGCATTGGACTTGCAGTGGTTGGGCTGCCACCACAAAGCACTTGAGTGCTGGGATCAAATTCAAGCTGTTGAAATGTCTGCGTGTGGTGTCCCTTGGTTTGGGTTGTTTTTTCTCTCATAGTTTTCCATTTTTCTTCTTCTATGTCAAAGATGTTCATAGTAGTTATACAACCACCCTAAATTCGACCTGTGTGTGTGAGTGAGTGTGTCTGCAAAGTATGGACACAACGCCTAGTGTGCATTCCTGCCATGAACCCTGTACTACAGAGATAGGCTTCAAGCCCCAGGACACTTAACTGGAGTAACCAGGTTCTAAAATGAATGTATACACTCAAAGAACAACATTTCCGTGCTTATGTAGATATATGAACAGATAATTATGAATTACATTTTCACGACAAACAATACATATCAAATAACATTACTTTTTTTTGCATCAGATGGAATAACTAGTTACTAATGATAACAGAACAACAAATGAAAATGACTGATCAAATTATTATTAAATGTGCCCTCTAATACAATTTTCCATTGTTAGCAGACTGAACGAAAGAAATGTATGCAAGAAGACAAGTCAAGAATAACAAGACTGTTTTAAGAGCAGCATCTTTTCTTCTTACAAGTCTTTAAAGTTCCTGGAGATAATTGATAAATAATTCAATTTAAGCAACACTGGTTAGAGAAAAAAAAGTCAGCTAGCATCAAAAACACAAATTAACTAGAGTAAAATAACATTGGATACTATATCATCACATATTATATGCAAAACCAAAATGAAAGGATAAAATATGTTTAATATAAAACTAAAAATATGATTTTACAATGGCGATATAAAATGCATTTTGTAATGTAGTACAATTATGGAATCTTAATCCACCAAATGCAGATATCTTGTCAGCGACTGGGGCAAAAAATACAATACCAAAAAAAGGCATTCTTAATTAAGTAAAGAACAAAGAAAATAACTGAATTAATAACTATTCAGCTCTGCTACAACAGACTCTACAAGGCTAATGTGTAACAGACTGACTTTAGGAGATAAATAATGAGCAAGCCGAAGTCCAAAATCCACCCATGCACTTTAAAGTCTGGGTCCCACAATTAATGCTCTTCCTATGAAATGCCATAAGGAAAACAAGGCAACACTCAAACCCAATACAGCAGCAATTGAAGGTGAAATAAAAAATTCCAGAACTGACACCACTCTAATGTAAAATAAAGTATATGTTTAATAAAATGGAGAACTGACAGTATGATTGCAAGGACTTTTCTGAGTATTTGGGAAATGAGGTCATAAGTAAGGAAGGCCAACAAGAGAGCAGAGGTGACTTGCAGGACACTGCTGGTGTGATAAGAGTTATGTGGCTGCTTTACCAAGCTAAACTTCATATGAAGGTGACAAACCAAAAACCACCATGGAAAGAAGATAGAGAGGATTTAATACAATTAGGTTGCCTGATGAAACCAAAACTGCAATGAAACCACAGCAGTAAAAAGTGCTATGTTTTTACAAGCCTGAAACTACAATTTTTTTCAAGGTGATAGCAAAATATTATAATGATTAATCTTTTCATCAGTAAAAGAAATACTTGTAAAGTATAAGGCAAAATCGCTACCAAAATTACATATAAGTTCTAGAAGAACAAGCCCTGCAGTCTTCAAGAGGCTAGAATTTTATGAGAGGATTTCATTTTTACATATGAGAAATACAGCCAAAATCACACTGAAGGGATTAAAAATAAATGAATAAATAAAATAATAAATGGCCTTCAGTTGAAAGACATACATCAATCCTATTAGGAATATGTGAGATGAGATAAAATTGCTGGGTCACTGATGGTCTCCATTTAACTTGAACAATCTTGACAATCAAAGAATCTACCAAATATTCATTCAAGGAGCTGCACACCTACATAACCATTCACCGTCCGTTTTATGTATAATAATTGAAAAAAATTAACTTTGACTTTTTAGCTTTTGTGTTGATCAATGCCAAAAATATGCCCAATAAATATTATAAGATTCTGTATTTTATTGGAAAAGGTGAGAGGACTGAATTATAGTCATTGCAAATTTTAAAATAGTCTCATAGTTGTAACAATTAAGCAAAATTACAGATTAGTATGCTCAGAAAAGGAATACATGTATAGAGTGGATAATAAAAACTAAATTGAATAAGATGTGCACTGAATATACTGTAAGCATACAAGTTAAATAAATACCTCTGCAAGCATGAGATGGAAACTGGGTCTACCTTAATAGGTCAATTTGTTGAGTAGATGCTTCAAATTTGAAATGTTTTAATAAAAAGTCACTTCATTAAGACCTAAAAGCGAGTTTCACTGTATCACTATCAAGATGTGTTGCGGAAAGCATACCTGGAAAAAATCATAAATCTAGGTAACACTACGACTGAAAAAAATGACTGAAAACCAAATAAAACAAGATGTAATGTCATTAAAAACAAAACACTTACTATATATTACCAGACATATATATGCCTATGCTTTGTGCACACTGCTCTACCTCCTAACTTAGATAACATTACTAAACACTGCCCTACCTTTTCAAATTCAATGAAAGCATAGCACAGGGATTCTCCTGTTTTCCAGTCTCGAATGATTTCACAACTGTAAAACATAAAATCATTGTCAGAGATATGAATTTGCAATTTATGATGTAACAGCATACTGAATTAACATGCAATAATTCTTTTGATTAAATTCTGTGGGTTAACTTTTAATTTAAGAACACTGAGAAAGTCCAAGTACAGCAATTTTAATTTACCTTTCTATACTTTTCAGTCTTACATGTCCTTTGGACTGACACCTTTTCTCTCCATGTCACCTGCCATTATTTTTATAGATTCATAAGCACTGAACGTATATGTAACACCTTAATAGGTACAACTCCAATCCAAGTTTTTCACAGTAACATACTACTTATGTGGAACCCTTTATCCCAAGGTAACAGGGGAAATAGCAAAAAAAAAAAACAACTTTATTGTCAAGCTAGTTCAAAAAGTATGTATTTAAAGCAATTTTTAACTCAACACTGAACATATTTCAATTGTACATTTACACCCAAAATAAGTTCTGTATCAACACATCCACTATCAGTCAAAAATCTGGACACATCCAGAAATGTTCATGTTTTTTGATAGAAATTGATACTTTCTTTATCAAGAAACAGTACTATTAAATCATCACCTCTGTGTTTTTAAATCATTAGTGTTTCTATTGGGTATTACTGCTTAAAATAACCGATTTTAATGTATTATTCATATGTGACTACAAAGCCCCATATTCAGCAGCCATTCCGTCAGTGTCCTAATGGTGGCCTCTCTTAGCTTACAGTATTCTTAATGAGTTATGTATAAATGGTAATTAGTTATTAAAGAAGCCTTTGTAATTCCATTAGCGCCACTGAAACCTGTTCTTCTGTTCACTTAGGTTGCAAGGTACTGACATTCCTAAACGTCACTTTTGGGTTCAAAATGGAAAAAATCAAACAACTTTCTCAAGAAACATGTCACTCTACTGTTTTTTTGCAGAATGAATATTACTGCATGAGACAGATTACCAAGAAATGGAGGATTTCACACAAAGATATCCACTACAGTGAGGGCAAACCAGATCTAACCAGGATAGAAAGAGAAGGAGAAAGCACAGATGCACAATACAAAGTTTTAATTTTCCCATGGGAACAAATAAAGCATCATTTGTCTATCATCTTAGATGATAAGGACATCAGAGTCTGTAAGTTAAGAAGAAAAAAAAAGGCCTTACAGGTCGTCATTTGGCTTCTTCCTTAAATACAAGCCAAACAGACTCCAAGATACTGGCCATGATACACTTTTCCAGTCATTTTTCATCCAGTGTCATTTCCTTTGCATATTTTAACCTTTTCTTTTTATTTGCTAGTTTTACATATGTTTTTTTTCTAAACTCTTCCTCTAAGGCCAGCACTAATTTTTGGATATGTCCAGACTTTTGACTGGTATAGTATACTAAAAAAAGCTTAAAAAGGCAGAGCGGCCTATAAGCCAAGGTGTGAAAGTATAAACCACAAGATACCTGTTAAATCCCCACTGACTCATTGTGAGGAACTTAGGAAGTCACTAACTTGTTTCTATTGTAAATATACATATATTTAAAATTGTATTACAGCTCTTTATAAATAATATAGCTTAAAATGGTATAATTACCTGGAAGCACATTACATTGCAATAACATTGGATAAACCGTCCATTAACTTTGTAAACATTCTGGAAGTGGCAAGATCAAGCGAGGTTAATACTTTTGTTCAAAATGCTCAAAGAAATGTCTTAGAATTGAAGCAGCAATGGACAAAGGAAAGTGCCAGCAATTACTGCAAGAAAACCTGTTTCAGTCCTTTGAAAACAATAACACAGCTTATATATATATAAAAAAACAAAACTCTTTAAATATAACAGTCCAAAGTGCTGAGCAAGAGCTACATCCGAGTGGCTCACTAATAAGGCGGTAAATGTCCCCGAGTGTATTAGTGAAAAGGCTAACCTCAGGTCCATCCTTTGTCTGTAGGACAACCTGCAATTTGTTGTAACATAAAACTGATGAAGCAAATTAGTCTAAAGGAAAAACACTCTGCCCCCACCGAAAAAAAAATACCTTAAACCTGTGTGAATGTGAGGTTAAATGTTTGGCCTTGTTTAAATTATTTTACCTTTGAGTTTTTGATTACCACACTACTGTAAAATGATATGTATACATATCACATACAGTACCATCAAAAAAAGAACATCAATGTCTAAACGATTCACTACAGTATATACTAACAAAGTATTTGCATAATATCACATGAAAAAGATATGACAATATTGCAATAATATAGCCACCATGGTATGTAGTTTTTACTTTTAAAAGCCATAGGATACTCAATAATTGCCACATGTAGCCTGTGGGCAAAGCCTTGGAGTCTGGTTCTATCACTAATAGCAAAGGTGCTCATGATGTCTGCCCCATTATCAATAATCTTGAAAACTTGCAGTGTCTCCTGCAAGCCCCAGGTGGCCAGTATAATTCTCAGTCCTTGAGAAATTATGTCTTCATTCTTGAGGAAAGTCTACCATCACAGGTATCTGCTTTTAGGCATTAATTCCTCATCAGTCTAATTAACTGTTATGCTCAGGCATGTTTTCATAATTCTAGTCAACCACAAACCAGCTGAGGTTGCATAAAGTGGCACTTATTTTAGATCAATTTAAATTTCTGTCTGACATTTAGAGTATTGTAAAGGCAGCACAACTCTGGAGAAATTGGGAAGGGCCTGGCATACGTCTTACGTCTTCTGAAAAAGAAAATGTGATGGCTACTGTTACCCGATTTTGATTTCAATGGTTGCTGCATGCAGACATGCATTACAGTGTAAACAGGCAGCGACCTCAAATATATCTCGCGATTTTATACTTCTGAATCTCATTATCACTTAAAACAAAAACAGTAAAAAAACACAATGAAAATTAATTAATTTATCAATTCACTTACAACATTCACCCTATTTGTATATTTGTAATTTTTAATGCATTCTCTCTGCTCTTTGCACTTCAGATTCTGAGTCTATTACAGCTCTTCTAGAAATAAATTCAGCTAATAGGTACATAAACTACTTACCTTTTAATTTCTCCAAAACGTGAAAATATGACTTCTAGATCTTCATCTGTTGTGACAGGATTCAGTTTACAAACAAACAGGACATTTTCTGGGGGTTTAATATCTGCATCAGGTATGTCTCCTACCTTAAAAAATAAATAAATAAATAAATTACAAAATTTATCGATGAGTGCCTCTAGTAACCTAAAATTCAAGCATCAGAGAGATTTAGCAAAGAAGAGATACAAATACAACTAAAAGGAAGCAACTTCAAATGTCACCCTTGGTAACCGATTCAACAGCTTATGCTTAAATTTTGATCATATAACATTTATTGTTTCTGTCAATGTGCTTTTAGATGATCATTTCATGAAATAATATTTATTAATATTGTGCACGCAGAGTCACCCAGACATAATGTTGACCAGATAAAATGTTTAAAAGTAAAACAGAAAAACAGAGAAGATGAGCCTTAAAAAACATACATCCACATGCATGATCAGTTTTTAAGGAATTTAGCAAAAGGTATTGAGTTGGCTTTTATCATTCTCAGATGCATAAAATTCAACAGAGATGGAAAGAGAGACATAATTTTTAAATATTACATATAGAAGATCATATTTATTTGTCATACTGTATACACAATAATACTACCACCTAGAAGTGTATTAATTAAATGTATAAAGTCTTCTAATTGAGATGATAATTTAGAGCTTATATAATACTGCATTTCATAAATTAAAATGTAATAAGCTAAAGTAATGACACAAACACAAAAAAACACACACAAAAACTTCTTGATTGATAAAAAAAATCAAACCTCCAAGGTTCAGGTAGTCTGCTTCAGAACCAGGCATGGTTTACCTTTTAGAATAATTCTTCTAATTGGAAAAAGGGAAATAAATACCAGCATCTCCTACAAAAACTATCCATATTCTAATAATTGTTTAACCCAGCCACAGGGGATGCACAAACCACTGTGTTTCTTTGTGCTGGTCCTAAGCCCGGATAAATGGGGAGGGTTACGTCAGGAAGGGCATCCGGTGTAAAATTTTGCCACATCAATATGCGGACAACAATACAAATTTCCATACCGGATTGGTCAAGCCCCAGTTAACAACGACCGCCGCCAGTACTGTTAGCCAACAGGGTGCTGGCGGAAATTGGGCTACTGTTGGCCGAAGGAGAAGAAGAGTGGGGAGATGTGTCCGGAGGCAGGAGGAGAGGAGGAAAGTAAAGAGAATGGAACTGAGGGTAGGAACTTTGAATGTTGGCAGTATTACTGGTAAGGGGAGAGAGATAGCAGATATGATGGAGAGAAGAAAGGTTGATATATTGTGTGTGCAAGAGGCTAAATGGAAGGGGAGTAAGGCCAGGTGGACTGGAGGTGGATTCAAATTGTTCTATCATGGTGTGGATAGGAGGAGAAATCGAGAAGGGGTTATTCTGAAGGAACAGTATGTCAAGAGGAGAAAACAATGTCAGACAGAGTAATGATTATGAAGCTGGAAACTGGAGGTGTGATGATGAATGTTGTTAGTGCATATGCACTGCAAGTTGGGTGTGCAATGGGTGAGAAAGAAGATTTTTGTAGTGAGTTGGATGAAGTGATGAACAGTGTACCCAAGGGACAGAAAGTGGTGATTGGAGAGGATTTCAATGGGCATGCTGGTGAAGGGAACAGAGGAGACGAGAAGGTGATGGGTAGGGATGGTGTCAAGGAGAGGAATGAAGACGGTCAGAGGATAGTGGATTTTGCCAAAAGGGTGGACATGACTGTGTGAATACGTATTTTAAGAGGAGGGAGGAACACAGGGTTACGTACAAGAGTGGAGGAAGATGCACACAGGTAGATTACATCCTATGCAGAAGAGTCAATCTGAAGGAGATTGAAGACTGCAAAATGGTGGCAGGGGAAAGTGTAGTTAAGCAGCATAGGATGGTGGTCTGTAGGATGATGTAGGAGATCAAGAAGAGGAAGAGAGTGAGGGCAGAGCCAAGGATCAAATGGTGGAAGTTGAAAAAGGAAGACTGCAAGGTTGAGTATAGGGAGGAGGTGAGACAGGCACTGGGTGGTAGTGAAGAATTACCAGACAACTGGGAAACTACAGCAGATGTAGTAAGGGTAACAGCAAGAAGGGTGCTTGGCGTGACATCTGGAAAGAAGAAGGAGAAAAAGGAAACCTGGTGATGGAATGGGGAAATACAGGAGAGCATACAGGGGAAGAGGATGGCAATGAAGAAGTGGGATAGTCAGAGAGATGCAGAAAGTAGACAAGGGAACAAGGAGATAAGGCGGAAGGTGAAGAGAGAGGTGGTGAAGGCTAAAGAAAAGGCATAATGTGAGTTGTGTGAGAGGTTGGGCACTAAGGAGGGAGAAAAGGACCTGTACCAATTGGCTAGACAGAGGGATAGAGCTGGGAAAGATGTGCAGCAGGTTAGGGTGATAAAGGATAAAGATGGAAACATACTCACAAGCGAGGAGAGTGTATTGAGCAGATGGAAAGAGTACTTTAAGAGGCTGATGAATGAAGAGAACGAGAGAGAGAGAAGAGTTTAGATGATGTGGAGATAGTGAATCAGGAAGGGCAACAGATTAGCAAGGAGGGCGTAAGGACAGCTATGAAAAAGATGAAAAATGGAAAGGCCGTTGGTCCAGATGACATACCAATGGAAGCATGGAGGTATTTAGGAGAGATGGCAGTGGAGTTTTTAATCAGATTGTTTAATGGAATGTTGGGAAGTGAGAGGATGCCTGAGGAATGGAGAAGAAGTGTACTGGTGTTGATATTTAAGAATAAGGGGGATGTACAGGACTGCAGTAACTACAGGGGAATAAAATTGATGAGCCACAGCATGAAGTTATGGGAAAGAGTAGTGGAAGCTAGGTTAAGAAGTGAGGTGATGATTAGTGAGCAGCAGTATGGTTTCCTGCCAAGAAAGAGCACCACAGATGCAATGTTTGCTCTGAGGATGTTGATGGAGAAGTTTAGAGAAGGCCAGAAGGAGTTGCATTGCGTCTTTGTGGACCTGAAGAAAGCATATGACAGGGTGCCTCGAGAGGAGCTGTGGCATTGTATGAGGAAGTCAGGAGTGGCAGAGAAGTACGTAAGAGTTGTACAGAATATGTACGAGGGAAGTGTGACAATGGTGAGGTCTGCGGTAGGAGCGACGGATGCATTCAACGTGGAGGTGGGATTACATCAGGGATCAGCTCTGAGCCCTTTCTTATTTGCAATGGTGATGGACAGGTTGAGAGACGAGATTAGACAGGAGTCCCTGTGGACTATGAGGTTTGCCGATGACATTGTGATCTGTAGTGATAGTAGGGAGCAGGTTGAGGAGACCCTGGAGAGGTGGAGATATGCTCTAGAGAGGAGAGGAATGAAGCTCAGTAGAAACAAGACAGAATACATGTAAGTAAATGAGAGGGAGGTCAGTGGAATGGTGAGGATGCAGGGAGTAGAGCTGGCGAAGGTGGAGGAGTTTAAATACTTGGGATCAACAGTACAGAGTAATGGGGATTGTGGAAGAGAGGTGAAAAAGAGTGCAGGCAGGATGGAACGGGTGGAGAAGAGTGTCAGGAGTAATATGTGACAGATAGGTATCAGCAAGAGTGAAAGGGAAGGTCTATAGGACGGTAGTGAGACCAGCTATGTTATAAGGGTTGGAGACGGTGGCACTGACCAGAAAGCCGGAGACAGAGCTGGAGGTAGCAGAGGTAAAGATGCTAAGATTTGCACTAGGTGTGACGAGGATGGATAGGATTAGAAATGTGTACATTAGAGGGTCAGCTCAAGTTGGACGGTTGGGAAACAAAGTCAGTGAGGCGAGATTGTTTTGGTTTGGACATGTGCACAGGAGAGATGCTGGGTATATTGGAAGAAGGATGCCAAGGATAGAGCTGCCAGGGAAAAGGAAAAGAGGAAGGCCTAAGCGAAGGTTTATGGATGTGGTGAGAAAGGACATGCAGGTGATGGGTGTGACAGAACAAGATGCAGAGGACAGAAAGATATGGAAGAAGATGATCTGCTGTGGCAACCCGTAACGGGAGCAACCAAAAGAAGAAGCTCATTCTCTAAACAGCAATTTTCAAAGTAAAACAAATTTATGTGAAAAAATATGAAGGCTGCTAAACTCACTTTTATATATGTGTATGTAACTACTTTACTGTTTCTATCTTTTTAATTAGTGTTCTTTTTTTGCATTTATCTTTTGTGCAATGATTCATTATTTTAAATTCAGACATATTTACACCATCAGAATATCATAAAAAAAAAATATATAAACCTGCTTTCATTTGGCAAAATATTACGTGAAAATTGCTTTCTGTTTAAGGAGACACCATTTTCACAGACCTTTCCAATTTACTAAAAATGTTTAAACAACAACTTTTCTCAGCAGTTTTCCCATCCCTAGTTTAAGTTCTTACCATTTCCAAAAGAATGGCCTGTGTTTTTGCTTCTTTGTCTTTAAGAAGTTCATCGAGCTCCTCTGTAGTTTTACCTTTGTCAGTATCAATATCTTCATCAGCTCCAATTCTGCCACTCTGTCAAAAAAAAGATAAATGACAATTAGTTGACTACGGCTAATGCCAGTCCAATTCATTTTCTAATTCTGGAATTGTACACAAGCTAAGCAATAGCAAAGTCTGGTCACTCACGTAAGAGGCTCTGAAAACATAATAAGAAACACTGTTTTTACAAGATTTACTGAATAATGGATTAATTAAGGTTTGGCACAAAAGCAAAAAAGGGACAGGTTTGGACAATTAAACCAGCTGTTGTCTGTGACATTTGAAATTTGAATCAATTTGACTCGCTCAATAAATAATACTGTTTAGTTTTTTTTTTTTTTATCAGTTAATGATTAAAATATAAATCTTACAATAGAAAATGTACAAACTTAAGAGAGGGATTATCTGACAGACCAGATTTTAAAAGCATATTGTTACGTAAAACAAATTTAAAGAGTTTGTTTAAATGAAAATATCCAGAATTATTTTGGAATTCATAAATTTAACAGTACAGATATAAAAATGATTTTAAGTAGTATTCTTCAGTTACAGGTGAGAAAATTTCAGAATAAAATTAGAACATAAACATTTTAAGATAAATAATAATATGATTCTTTATAAATCCTATACTGAAATCCCTCAATGATTATAGTA
>JANRMT010062791.1:100004397-100053201 GCA_026402145.1 Polypterus bichir lapradei | reverse complement strand
CATTTGTTCAGTTAGCTTAATACATCCTTATTTATTAATACACTAGCTGACACCTGCCGTAGCATACGGCGGTGTAAGAATAGGAACGGAAAACGGTGAGAAAGGAATTTAGAAATCAAGAAGAAATAAATACTTCATGAAAGACGCAGTTGTGAATAGGTGTTTTGGTGGAGACAACAGATAATGAGTCAAAAGATCTAACCCTAGAAAAAGCCATGTACCGTGGCTGAAGACTGGTTTTTAGAATTATTGTGAAGAGTAAACAGCATGTGGGCATAAGGAAGGCAGTGCTTCTGAAATTCGACTACGTAAATATCATCAATAGCAACCCCAAAAAGATGTTCTTGTAGAATGTGTAAGTAATTCCCACAGCTTAATCCAAAAGACTCGTACTATAATATCAGCTCTGTGCTCTGGTCTTTGGTTATACGACAGTGCATGTAGAATTTCCGGCCAGCACGATCACATGTGAAAGTGATAAATAAATGAGGCTTTCCAAATTTACGTACTATGGCCATGGCATCCTGATAGTTTTGTTGCATGTATCTTGGGATTTCCTGGAAATGTGGACGGTAATATGATCATTTTGCCTACACATACATTGTTGTTTTCAGCATTTTCTTGCAGTGCGTCTGATAGTCCTTTGTATTGTTCCACACGCAGATCTTGTTGATGTAATCTGAGATAGTTGAGACGCACGCCCTCTGTTTTAACATACGCATCTACGACGTACTGTTAGAATAGTTTGCCGCTGGAGTGCAAAATACTAAATGTATTCCTCATTGCTAATCTGTACGTGTAAAATTGGCATTGAGTAAGCCTTATTCGTTTGGCGGTTCTTTTATCGGGAACATGTTGTAAATCTTTTGTGCCAGCCAATGTCTCCTTAAGGGAATAAAAGTGGGTAAACCATAGGATTGGAATTCATATTGAGCGTGGAAATCTGTTTACAGGAGTTGCCTATGGGACAGATGCAAATCGATTTCATGCATGTGTTTGTATGATTTAGCAAAGGGGTTGATGGTTCTGAACATGGAATCTAGCTGGAGAATTAAATTTTTGCCTAATGCAGAGTTTGCTTTATTTTGTAAGTGTACTTCAGTAGCTTGTCGAGAAATGCGTGTCAGCTGCGTGTGGGCGGGAACGGTTTTGCAATGGAAGCAGCACGAACCAGAAGAGAAATATACATAAGAGATTTATATATTTTAAATTCTATGAATGCAGTGTTTGTTAGGCCAGACATAATGACAACTTTCGGTCTGAAGTGAGGAATAATTCAATTTATAGTTTAGCCCTCTACATTTGGAATAAAACACAAGGCATATACAACAGAATTTCATGACACATGACTAAAAAATGTGTCATTAGCCACTAGCTAGTAAATGTTCAGATTTTGACCAGCTATACTTGAGTTTTTTTTTTTTGGTTTGTTTGTTTTGACGTGGATACTCTGTTAAATTATGGTGATGCATTAAATGCTTGCAAAAACAGTAGATTAAACTTTATTTGTCCCCGTTTGTTCTTAAGGAACTTTTGTGTGTGTCTTCATTGCACAACAGGAGCCAGAAGTGCTATTACTGTATTAATTTTTTTATTACAATTTCTTTCAATTTAATATTATATAAATGTTTTATACAATGCTATATTTGGCTTAACATATCTGCAAGTAGTTCATTTTTCTAAAAAATACTGTTCTGAAAATTATATAAAAGTTCCTTTTTTTTTTAAACAATCCAACAAATCAATTGTCAATTATTATTGCCAACTTAGTAATGGTGTTTTCTTTTAACTCTGGTTCCGTTTATCTAGTATTACATTTTGTCTAAAGATCTGAAGCTATTCACTGCAACAAATACAGAGGATATCAGGAAGGGGGTAAAGATTTTTCCTACACTTTGAAATTGCTGGTCATGTAAAATATAAGCAGAATGGTACCTGTACCTAACAAGTTGAATTTACATTAAAATACAAAAACTATTCTAAGAACCTCTCAAAATGGTAAATTATCATAAGCATTGCGGCGAAAAAAATTCTACTTCAAAAAAAAAAAAAAAAAAAAAAAATACAAAATGTACTTAAATTCATGTGCCAAGTATTCTATCACACTGTAATGCTCTTATGAAATACAATGAAAAGTTGTGGAAGAAATGAAAACTCCTTACTTAAAATCTCTCATTAGTGTTGGTTTATGCTTAGTAATCAAAAAATAATCCTGGAATTTCAGTGCATATTCTATAATTAAAGGCATGAAGTATTGATGAAGATATAAGAATATTTGCTGCAGCGAATGTCAATGTGCATTATTAATTCCATGACGGTGTAAGACTTCAAATAAAATGGCATCTATTTGGGGAAAAAGACTTAGTGCAGGTAATAGTATACCAAGATGAAAACAGTTGTGACAATTAGGAACTTGAACTTTTCATGTATATTGAGAAAAAAATATTAAGACACTAACTAAATTACTGTTTCTACAACATGATCATTCTTGAAAAAGATAAATAACCATAGAAATCAAAACCGCCAGAAGAGACTGGGAATCTGTAAACAAAGCTGTGAACAAAACAGTGTAGAGTGCAAAAAGTCTGGATGCTAAAACTGCATGATTTGTTGGCATGGACATCAACAAAAACCATTGTGGACACTGAAATTCTGAATCCAACAGGCAAGTCTCATTTTGCACCAAAAATACTTTTGTTTCTTTAATTTAAAGAACAATTACAGGTTGAAATGCTGAAAACCTTTTACAATCACAATGCACAGCAAAAGACTAATACATGCTTGCACTGACTGAATTTGCAAAGGTCCTAAAACAATTAGGCAGAATTGGCCAGCCTAATTCCTGGCTGTATTTGAAATTAAAATAGTTAAAACTGAAGTTGCATTCTAAAACCAACTGTTAAAATTAATTTGGACAGTGCAATATTTACTAGGGCACCTTTATCAGAAAACTACAGTAGTGGGATGCAGGTAGTTGCTGCAGGTAGAAATGGTTGTTATTATGCAAAGTTTTCTTCCTGTGTACAAAAAAATTTAAGATTAATTAAATTAATCTTAGCATCTTGGCTAATCTTGGCTTTCACTGCAGATTTGTGAGACATTAACTTAAGAGATTCTGGGAAAAAGACACAATAGTAACAGGATTTTGAGGCTGAACCTCAGATCAACATTTGTGCTCCATGGTTGGTGATCTTTTTTGAAGCGATTCCCTAACAATACCGAGAGAGACAATTTTACCTACCATAATTTGGTGTTATTTGTTAAAATGCACTTTTTTTAACAACAACAGCACTGTATAATGATCTAAATATGAATTAAAACACCGGTGAAGTGGTGGAAAGCTGTCACATTAGAAACGTATATTGATTTTTTTCATTTGACTGGATCTCAAACCAGAGATGTGCTCATAATGGCCATCACAAAAAGAATATATTGTAGTGTCCAATTAATTACTTCTTTTAAGGAAAGGTCTAAAGACAATTTAGATTAGTATATATTTTTGCAAAAATAAAATGCAGATCAAATAGCACATAGATACTGATAACAGTCTGCTCCATTCTGCAAAACAATGACAATTTCTTCTGTTTAAAAAAATGTATCTTGCAAAATTACTACCTCTAGCAAATGAAAAATGAATTATCGAAATTGGTAATCTAACTGGTTTCAGAGGTGTTATGTGCATATTTAGACAGAAGGATGGATAAAGCAACAACAGAACCTTAGTATCTATTAAGAAAATAAATAATTCAAACAAGTACCCTTTATATTACAAAAGTATACATTCTACTCACATCCAGCTGCTCCTTGGTTGGTTCTGGGGAGCGATCAGGTATTTGTAAACCAACTGGATCATCAAAAGGGTCATCAAGTATAACTGTATGGTTTACTCTAAAAATGGAATGGATAATATTTAGATTCATGTCATAAACACTAATATGGTAAACTAAATTCGCTTACACCGTCTGACTTATAGTTGAGACAAAAGACTAACATAAACTGGCATATTTAGAAAAGCAAGATCAGTTGGCAATTGATTTAGATGTTCATGCTAAAATGTTCACAACATGGAGAATAAGACCACACCATATGTCATTGTGGCATGTACAACATAGCAGCCAATATTAATTTTAGCTCCCACTTTCAAAGTTCATAAAGACAGTGATGTGTAAAACTCTAGCATTATATATTAACACCATGTATCACATTTAACTGGTTTTAGAAGTCTCTTCTTGTAAAATATTTCAGTTATTTATTTGTTTGAAATAAACCTTAGGCAATAATCATAACTAGCCATTGCTAACATCTTAACATTAACTATATGCTACTTGCTACCCCTACTGGTGCCACCACCACCGAGACAGAGGTATTGCTACATTCACATGCTGTATGAATTTTCAGAGTTCCCACTTGGGTTTATAGGAATTTCCAGTTGTCATTTTGGAAGAAAACATGAGGCTACTGTTGACTTCTTACTCCGTATACACAGAAAGCAATTAAAGATAAGACATAATTTTTAGGTGAAAATATAAAGCAAAATAATGTTTTAAGTGTGTATTGTATCACTCAAGATATAATCTGACTAAAAAAATATAATTCCTGGTCAAACAGGTTACTACTTTTTTAGTTTAGTATATTATTGAATGGGGCAACACAGTTATGCAGTGGTAGTGCTGCTGCCTTGCAGTAAAGAGACAATGATTTGTGCTTGGGCCCTCCCCGCGTAGAGAGTTTACATTTCTTCCCTCTGTCCAAAGACATGAAGGTTAGGTGAACTGGCCCTAGTGTATGTTTGGTGTTTGTGTGTGTGTGTGTGTACACGTGTTTGCCCTGCAATGGACTGGTGCCCTGTCCAGGGTTTGTTCCTGCTTGCGCCCTATGTTAGATGGGATAGGCTCAAACAACCCCACAAACCACCAAAAACATTGATATCCTGGTCCGGATTAAATGGGCTAAGAAATGACATGACATATTATTGAATTAGATGAAAGGTCAATGTTAATGTAATCCCCAAATTTTCCAACCAGGAGAATCAATATCAAACAGCAGCCATGTGATATTTCCCTTGAAACCTTTAGTATCAACAATGAGTGCTACATCACTACATTATCATATACTGTATATACCAGAGTTATTACTGCTAGGATGTCATAAGTTGGCCCAAATAAACCACAAGTTGACTTTCCTTATTCCAAAGGAATGTGGACTCACTTTCAAAAGCATTGTTAACTGCAGTTTTTTTTTTCCTCCCAC
Source organism: Polypterus bichir lapradei (assembly GCA_026402145.1). Classification (NCBI taxonomy): domain Eukaryota; kingdom Metazoa; phylum Chordata; class Cladistia; order Polypteriformes; family Polypteridae; genus Polypterus; species Polypterus bichir. Next base: position 100,047,951 of record JANRMT010062791.1, on the reverse strand, counting down.
CAATGTCAGATATTCATAACTTGTCTTATTTTAACATCTGAAGTCTGCGTCTTCTGACTTGTTTTCTAAGTTTCTCTATCTAAAAGCAGTCAAGATTATATAAATGTTCAAATTACTCTATATTTTATGAAAATGTACTGATTTTCATTGTTCTGAATTTTCAGTTTAATTGTTTATACTGTATTTGCAAATTTCCAGAACTGCTCCAAACCTACCTTCAAAGAGTACTACATAGCATAGGAATAAACAGAGTTAAAAATGATAATGGTCTAAATGAAGGGCATTTCTGAGTTCAAAATATAAATTTACTGTCTTCTTCAGAGACAAGTAAGGAAGGTTGTTAGTTTGCCCACATCAGGGATGAAAGGAACTTCTCAACTAACTTGCATTAAAAGCTTAAACTAACCAACCATATCAATTACAGGCAGTCCCCGGGTTACATACGAGATAGGGACTGTAGGTTTGTACTTAAGTTGCATTTGTATGTAAGTCGGAACAGGTACATTATTTTAATAAATGCTATTGTTGACCAACTGTAACCAAGTGCTCTGCCAATGAATGATGGAGTTTTACCTCTCTCTGACCTCTATTATTTCTACTTTATTTTCCATGATGATAGGTTTTTCTTCTTTACTGTATCACCACACTTGCATCAGATTTGTATTTCAGAGACATTGTTGAAGGGTGAAGACACAAGGTTAAGATGAGCTCTTCTGCACAGCACTGTACACGCTATCAGAGCAGGAAGGCACCTGTTGTCAGCACGTCTGATGTACTGACAAGAGACAACTTCCTGCGATGTACGTAACAGTACAAGCAGGCTTGCTATTGAGAATGAATGGGGGCGGTGAGGGGCAGTTCATCAACAGCCCACCTCACAGTCACCTCCACTACAGTATGCTGCCTGCAGCGTCTGCCCACCGAGAACGAAAGCCCACTTCACAGTCACCTCCACTACAGTATGCTGCCTGTAGCGTCCGACCACCGAGTACGAACACGGTGTGGCCACCGTCCCCATTCAACAGGCAGACATCCAAGGCACACTACAATGCTATCCTCTGCCGCCCTGTTCACCCTCAATGGCCTTCGTTCAGCCACAACCAGGTCACCTCTTGCAACACTACCAGCCGCCCACTGAGAACGAACGGGGCAGCTGTGTGTGGTGGCCAGGCAGTGAAACCGCATGCCGCCAGGATGTGCCCGAGGGACACTACACTGCGCAAGCAGCGAAATCACCCTCCCTCCACCTCTGTTCAGCCACCGCTTCTAGCATCCCCAGGCCGAAGATGACGGAGCGGCAGTTACTAAGGCGCATGCGTCGCAGGTGCGGCTCTGTTCGCAAGTCGTAGGTCAGATGTCCGTAACCTGGGGAGTACCTGTATATGATTAATTTAACTTTGTACCAGAAAACTGAATTGCCTTGCTGCATTTCCACGCCTAATATATACTTTTTCTCAGTGAATACAGAAATAATACAGATTTAGTTTGAGACATGTTCCTCATTTACATAGACACACAATCAGTTTTACATTTAAAAGTGGAATAGAAGCCTTCATTACTATGTGTAGTATTGGCAAGAAAAACTGATGGCAGGCAGTCATAGGCAATAACACAGTATTTACAAAATAACTGAATAAAACATTTAATCAATAAAAGTGGTTGATGGCAAGGGCTTTCAGCACCTAATAGTTATCTTGAGCACACCACCACATTCTATCTAGAGGAATTATTACTAGTTACACAGAAAAATATTTTACTGAAAGAACACAAGGGCTGAAACCCCAGCTGGCCAGAGCTAATAAGCTTCTACTCACAACTGATTTTTTGATTGTGCTAACAATCAGGAGCTACAGTATATCACAATTAAGGTTGGCCAATATGAACTTAAACTGAAAACATGATTATTTTGGCCCAAAATGTGATATATCTCATTATACTTCTAAAGCACCTTAAAGATTGAAGATCAGCACCATATAAACACATACATATACACAATTTGTATAAAGACCCCAAAACCTAGTATATTTTGTCACATCAATAATATTAAATATTGGCAATGGAAACATAGTTGTCTTTTTCCCAAAAATTAACAATTTCATAAATAGCCTCAGATAAATGTTTTTTTTTTTTAAACTAATTTTTGTTTTTATATTTCTTCGACTCATATTGAAGTTTCCACTGTATGTATTGTGTTTAACAAACTGCCTTTCTTGTTAACATCTGTGTTCGCTAGTCAGTAAACAGCAACCTCTCTCTGTGAATCTTTTATACTGTATAAGGAAATACAAAGCTCTTTGTTCATTACTGCACTAATCACAGATAATAATATGTGGAAATCTGTACCATATATTAAACATATATTGTTTTATGATGAACATCATTTGTGATGGTTCTAAATGATATGTATGCAAAGAAGTGATTTTTCTTGTCTGTAACATTCTGTATAATGTGTGCATTAGGGATGACACAAGAACAAATGTTTCGGTACTACGTCAATACTAAAATGGCAAAAACTTAAAGGTACTAGTGGTTTACTGTATAGGTACCAAAGTGAAAGCCAGCGCCAAACTGACGAGTGACTGCAAGTACTCCTTTGGAAGACACAAATGTACTTCATAAAAGCACAATTGAATACACATAAAAATGGCTCACAGTTTTTCAACTCACTGGTATATTTCGAAAAGAAAACTGGCTGATGTTATATCTGGAAATGGAAAGGAATCCAGAATCATTGTTATCTTTTTTTTTTGTAAACAAATGGCAAAACACCCATTATGGACTTAGCTCAGAAATACATAAAACATTTTATTTATGTTAAAAGAGATTAGAAACAGTCAGTATGAAAAATTATAATAGGCAATAATTCAAAAATTAGCTCAGAAACATATTATGGATTTCTGCATGCCTGCGTTTTATAACTGTTTAACTTGTAGATGGCGAGATTAACCTCTTTTTCATTCCATGCTTCACACTGCCTTGGTAAAGGAATGGGGGCTTTGCATTAATTCTCCGTTTGTTCACTTAAATATCCACCTGAGCATCCAACCACATGGCAGGAAATTGCATAGCGGCCATGTAAAAACAGTTGAAGCAAGTAAAAAAATTAGTTTCAAACAAAGTGGTTACTTGGCTTGTATACATAAGTGATGAAATGAGCTGCTCCACTTTTTAAATACAAAAATAAAATGTATTAAGTGTTTCGATACTTGAAACATGGTTTGATACTTCTACAACACGTACTGTGTCAATGTAGAGCCACGCAGTTATAGAAATACAGGGAAAACAGCATACTGATTACATAACTGCTAATGCTACATTTTTTTGAGTCATATGATTTTTGAATGCAAACTTATATTTATTAGTATAATCCTAACGTGATGAAAGTAGTGAAAGCACATCCTGAATATGTGAGTGGTGTATTACCAAAAGTAATGCAGTCTCTCTGTTCCATTTAATCAAATACAAGTACAGGTAATGCCAATCTAGTAAATTTTTAATTCTGGACTTGTACAAAGGTTGAGGAATAACAAAATCTTATCACTCATGTAAGATGCTCTGAAAACAGAACAAAAAAGGCAGTTTCTTCAAGAGTTCTTGAATAATGGATTAATGTAATACTGACAAGTCTGATTTCACACAGGAAGCCTTGAAGTTGAGACAGATCACAGCACCAAGAGTTTATGATATTTGAAATCTGAATCGATTTGACTCATCCATTAAATATTACTCTTTAGTAAGTCTTTTTACAAGCTAATGATTGCAATTACAAATTTAAAATAGCAAGTGCCAGAAACCTGACACAGAGACTCTCTTGAAAACTAGATTTTAAAAGCATGTTTTTACAAAATAAAGAGCTTGTTTAAATGAAAATTATATGGAATTTTTGAATCCACAAATTCAACAGTACAGATTTTAAACAGTGTTTTTCAGTTACTGGTGAGAATGTCAGAATAAAATTCGACTGTGCACATGGTAAGATAAATCATGTATCCCATTATGTGATGATTGTTTGTAAGCTCTATGTTGCCCCTCTATATTTATAACATCCCCCAACTTGTTAAACAGGAAAAATCCCCAAATTAAAATTCAAGGTATGTATACGGTGCAGCACTTTACTTATATGATAGCTGGGCAAATACTTGATTGATACACCACTATTTTAAAATTTGCTATTACTTTTGGTATTTATATATTTTAAACTGTATTCCAAAGAGAGATACAATATTGTCTTCCTGAGTAGTGGAGTTACTTTTAATTAAAAAGCTGGTGAAATTAATTTCTGTTTTTGTTGTGGTATCCAATATTGTGACATTTCACTGTTATTGATATCAAATACAAAAATTCTGCAGGTTATTTATTTTAAAACATTTACCAACATAGTAACTCATGTGTTTACAGCCAGGCAAATCATACTTTGCACCCACTGTTAATAGTTTCTTGAATATTTCTTTTTCTACAGTACAGGAATGTACTTTACAAGCCCAGGGCCAGGGAAGAATCAAATCGGGGCGGTTGAACTTCTGAGAAGGGAAGCGATAGTTTATTTTCACTTTCAATCCCAATGAAAAGCAAAGTAAATTCTCCATTGGCATTTGGTATTATAAAATTGCACAGACTGTTACCGTTTTAATTGATTGAAATTTTATTATCCTATTACTAACCTCTGCTTACAAAATATGCTTATATATGTAACTTCCCCTAATAATCCTAACAGATTCAGAGAACCAGTAGAACATATTTATAAATGTTAATGCAAAATGAATGTACCATACATTGAATGTTCATCACTGTAATTAAGAAGCTACACTCATTTGCTAAACAAAAAACACAAACTCAATTATGAAAAAGGCCAATCACATACGTAGTTTACACCATATTTGATAATGGAACACAAAATTCACACAAAAGAAAATGACAATGGCTGCCGTTTTTATTCCCACTTGTATTTCAACAAAGAGTGGAAACAAAATAAAACTAATGAATGAGGGCTTTGGCTGCATGGACGTGTCACCCCTGATATCATGCAAACTGTTAGTTGCTGTTAGTTATCTGTTCACTGACAAACTACAAGTATTCTTTGGGCACAAGTTACGCAGGCGAAAGTGTTCTTTGCATTGGAATAGGCCACTGCAGCTGTTATCTCCATCAACCTGCCTCTTGTCCTTCCATACAGTATGCAGTTGAATAGCGAACATCACATGGAAGTTTGCTTAGCAGGTACACTTTAAGGCAGGGATGGCCCCTTTGTATGCAGTAATGTCTTATCTTTAGATGTTACTACTTCTTTCTTTTTCTTCTTTCGGCTGCTCCCGTTAGGGGTTGCCTTAGCGGATCATCTTCTTCCATATCTTTCTGTCCTCTGCATGTTGTGCTGTTACACCCATCACCTGCATGTCCTCTCTCACCACATCCATAAACCTTCGCTTAGGCCTTCCTCTTTTTCTCTTACCTGGCAGCTCTATCCTTAGCATCCTTCTCCCAATATACCCAGCATCTCTTCTCTGCACATGTCCAAACCAATGACCCTATAATGTACTCATTCCTAATCCTATCCATCCTCGTCACGCCCAATGCAAATATTAGCATCTTTAACTCTGCTACCTCCAGCTCTTTCTCCTGCTTTCTGGTCAGTGCCACCGTCTCCAACCCATATAACATAGCTGGTCTCATTACCGTCCTATAGACATTCCCTTTCACTCTTGCTGATACCCGTCTGTCACAAATCACTCCTGACACTCTTCTCCACCCATTCCACCCTGCCTGCACTCTCTTTTTCTCCTCTCATCCACAATCCCCATTACTCTGTACTGTTGATTCCAAACTCATCCACCTTCACCAACTCTACTCCCTGCATCCTCACCATTCCACTGACCTCCTTCTCATTTACACACATGTATTCTGTCTTGTTCCTACTGACCTTCATTCCTCTCCCCTCTAGAGCATATCTCCACCTCTCCAGGGTCTCCTCAACCTGCTCCCTACTATCACTACAGATCTCAATGTCATCAGCAAAAATCATAGTCCACGGGAACTTCTGTCTAATCTTGTCTTTCAACTTGTCCATCACCATTGTAAATAAGAAAGGGCTCAGAGCTGATCCCTGATGTAATCCCACCTCCACTCTGAATGCATCCATCGCTCCTACCGCAGACCTCACCACTGTCACACTTTCCTCGTACATATCCTGTACAACTCTTATGGACTTCTCTGCCACTCCCGACTTCCTCATACAATACCACAGCTCATCTCGAGGCACCCTGTTATATGCTTTCTTCAGGTCCACAAAGACGCAATGCAACTCCTTCTGGCCTTCTCTAAACTTCTCCATCAGCATCCTCAGAGCAAACATTGTATCTGTGGTGCTCTTTCTTGGTATGAAACCATACTGCTGCTCACTAATTATCACCTCATTGCTTAACCTAGCTTCCACTACTCTTTCCCATAACTTCATGCTGTGGCTCATCAATTTTATTCCCCTGTAGTTAGTTACTGCAGTCCTGCACATCCCCCTTATTCTTAAATATCGGCACCAGTACACTTCTCCTATCCTCAGGCATCCTCTCACTTTCCAAGATTCCATTAAACAATCTGGTTAAAAACTCCACTGCCATCTCTCCTAAACACCTCCATGCTTCCATAGGTATGCCATCTGGACCAACGGCCTTTCCATTTTTCATCCTCTTTATAGCTGTCCTTACTTCATCCTTGCTAATCCGTTGCACTTCCTAATTCACTATCTTCACATCATCCAACCTCTTCTCTCTGTCGTTCTCTTCATTCATCAGCCTCTCAAAGTACTCTTTCCATCTGCTCAACACTCCCCTCGTTTGTGAGTATGTTTCCATCTTTATCCTTTATCACCCTAACCTGCTGCACATCTTTCCCAGCTCGGTTCCTCTGTCTAGCCAATCGATACAGGTCCTTTTCTCCCTCCTTAGTGTCCAACCTCTCATAAAACTCCTCATATGCCTTTTCTTTAGCCTTTCCCACCCCTCTCTTCACCTTGTGCCTTATCTCCTTGTAGTCTTGTCTACGTTCTGCATTTCTCGGACTATCCCACTTCTTCTTTGCCATCCTCTTCCTCTGTATACTCTCCTGTATTTTCTCATTCCACCAACAGGTTTCCTTTTCCTCCTTCCTCTTTCCAGATGTCACGCCAAGCACCCTTCTTGCTGTCACCCTTACTACATCTGCTGTAGTTTCCCAGCTGTCTGGTAACTCTTCACTGCCATGCAGTGTCTGTCTCACGTCCTCCCTAAACTCAACCTTGCAGTCTTCCTTTTTCAACTTCCACCATTTGATCCTTGGCTCTGCTCTCTCTCTCTTCCTGTTCTTGATCTCCAAAGTCATTCTACAGACCATCATCCTATGCTGCTTAACTACACTTTCCCCTGCCACCACTTTGCAGTCTTCAATCTCCTTCAGATCAACTCTTCTGCATAGAATGTAATCTACCTGTGTGCATCTTTCTCCACTCTTTTACGTAACCCTATGTTCCTCCATCTTCTTAAAATACGTATTCACCACAGCCATGTCAATCCTTTTGGCAAAATCCACTATCCTCTGACCTTTTTCATTCCTCTCCTTGACACCATACCTACCCATCACCTCCTCGTCTCCCCTGTTCCTTTCACCAACATGCCCATTGAAATCCGCTCCAATCACCACTTTCTGTCCCTAGGGTACACTGTTCATCACTTCATCCAACTCACTACAAAAATCTTTTCTCACCCATTGCACACCCAACTTGCAGTGCATATGCACTAACAGCATTCATCATCACACCTCCAATTTCCAGCTTCATAATCATTACTCTGCCGGACACTCTTTTCACCTCCAAAACACTCTTGACATACTGTTCCTTCAGAATAACTCCTACCCCATTTCTCCTCCCATCTACACCATGTTAGAACAATTTGAATCCACCTCCAATCCACCTGGCCTTATTCCCCTTCCATTTAGTCTCTTGCATGCACAATATATCAACCTTCCTTCTCTCCATCATATCTGCTAACTCTCTCCCCTTACCAGTCATACTGCCAACATTCAAAGTTCCTACCCTCAGCTCCACTCTCTTTACTTTCCTCCTCTCCTCCTGCCTCTGGACATTCCCTACCCCCCCCCCCCCCCTTCTTCTTCTCCTTCTTCGGTCAACAGTAGCCCAATTTCCGCCAGCACCCTGTTGGCTAACAGTACTGGTGGTGGTCGTTGTTAACCCAGGGCTTGACCGATCTGGTATGGAAATTTGTATTATTGTCCGCATATTGATTTAGCAAAATTTTACACCGGATGCCCTTCCAGACATAACTCTCCTGCTTAAGCCATTCAAGAGAAAAAAAAAACAAAAAAAAAACATATGCAAACAGGACAGCTAACCCTACCTGTGCTAAACTCTCCCTCTTCTGATCCTTGCTCACTTATTTTTTTTTTCACAATCATCACTACCATGTAACATGGGCAAAAGAATGCTGGAGATTTTGCAGACTTTATTTAAAATTCAGATGTAACTGTGGAAAATCAAATGAAAGTGCCAAATGTCCTGATATTGGATTTTGCATATTGATATTTCTCAAATATCAAATTGAATGTTTGATGTATTACCCTGCCTAAGTCACATTAAAATGCCTGTACATAGATGAAGAGTCAGTCAGTCATTTTCTAACCCACACAGTCCTGAAAAGAGTCGTAGGGATTTGCTGGATGCTATCCCAGCTAGCACAGGGCACAAGGTAGGAACAAACCTTGGACTGGGTGCTAGTTCATCACAGGGCGAACACGAACACAAACACACACACACCTTTGGCCTGTGGGAGGAAACCAAGGCAGAAGCAGGAAGAATATGCAAACTCCAAGTTGTGGCAGATGAAACTGGTGATACGACAGGCTCAAAATTGTTCAGGCAAACATACAGATGACAGCCTTGCTAAGAAGCTCACTCCTTTCATGTAAACAGGGAAACTGAATACTGTATTTACATTAGATGAAAACAAAAGGTCAGGTTAAACTGGTCTGAACTGCCTGTTCTTACTAATTGTGTTCTTATGATAATGCACAAAACATTATGGCCACTGGTTTTTGCAACCCTGTGGGGTGGGTTTCAGTAGCATGTTTTGAGCTTGCTGCTAAATATTCATTTTAATAGTCTTTACACCTTACTAATAACCATCACTAAAGTAGTTATTTACTGCTTATCAAGATCATGAAGTTGAGAGCAAAGAAAAAAAGCAGCAATAAGCAGAGGTAACTATTTCAAATATAACATTAAAATAATCATGAAAATAACATTTCAAAGAATATGGAAAACACATGGAAAACTAATGTAATGAATTTAAAAAAAAAAGACGATAGCATGAAACATTAAATATCAAAGCAATGATGTAAAGAATAATTGTACATACATTTCAGTCAGCTTCAGTCAAATAAAGCTCATAAATCTACTAACAATGTTGAGTTTGGAGGTACACAAAGGATAACTACTTGTGTGCTTATAGGACTGGAATAATAAAAAAGGTCAAGTGAAACCCAAATGTTATTGCCATCCCAATATCTTTCAGAAGATCTATCAATCCATTTTCAGAACCCCTTTACTCAAATTCAAAGTTTCAGGGAGCCAGAACCTATACCAGTAATCTCTCTATTATAAAAAAAAATCCTGGGTGAGAAAGACGGGAGACAAGACGTGATCTTCACGCTAAGGTCACAGAAGACACTTAAAAGACCCGCGAGACGAAAGAGGTTGGCCACGGAGCGTCTAGTTGGGACCTTGAACATGAGACTTTGTGCCAAGAGACTGACCCAGGACCGTCTTGCGATGACGTAGAACATGAGATTCTTGCAAGACACGCCCTACTTACAACCAAATAATCAAATAAGACCACGGGCAGCAAAACAAACAGTCGTGTAAAGGCTGCACACACAGATCCAGGGCTCTCAGCGCATATAAAGCGTATAAGGACAATATGTTATAAATGAAACGTCGACGAGTAAGCGAAGAAGAAAGCAGCGCAGAGAAAAGAGACTCAAAAGTGTTGGAGAGAAAAAGGAGCAAAAAACAAAAAGAATAATCTAGGTGCAAATTCAGAAAATAAGGAAAGTAATTATCAGCTCGGAACAAGTGGAATTGAAAAAAGCACGTCCAATTGGGCTTAAAAAAGACAGAGAGTAAAGGACAAAGTAGAACTTTATAAAGACGTTCACAAATGTTGGCGCTATACACATGCAGAGCAGGTTAGAGATTATGAAAGCAGTGGAATTCGAAAGGCTCAAAAAAAAAAACAAACAAAAAAAAAACAGTGCGATACACATGTGGAGAAAGTTAAAGAATATGAAAGTAGGAAAATTAGAAAGTATAAAAAAAAAAGAAAGTAAAGATCGCAGTAGCGCAAACAAATGTAAATTATTACTCGAAAAAGGGAAAATAATCACCACATACCAGATGTCACTGAAAAAAAAGCAGGACAAAGTGAGGTCAGAAATAAAAGACAGAGTAGAAAACAAAGTAACACGTCATAAAGAGGTTAAAAAACAATGGGGCCAAACACATGCAGAGCAGGTTAGAGATAATGAATACTGGAATTCAAAAGACTCAAAAAAAAAAAAACGTAGGCACGAAACACATGCAGAGCAAGATACAGAATATGAAAGCAGAAAAAAATGAAAGTGTCAAAACAAAGAAAGTAAACATCACATTAGCGCAAAAAAAGATAAATTACTCAGAGAAATAATGAAAAGGCGAATAGAGATCGAATATACGGACATAGGTGTGTGGTCTACGGCCGGCTTGTCATCCCAGCCAATACCCCCAGGCCGCCAGATGGAGCTCTCCCTGCAGCATGGAGGTGCCCCGGATACCAGCAGGGAATCATGGATTATGGAGTTTTCCCCTACAAACCTGCTGGATACCCCAGGGGCCAACAGAGGACACTGCAGGGAGGCCCAGAGAGTCACCTGTGCCCTATAACCTGGAAGTGCGTCATAGGCAAAGCGAAAGCGAAAGTGACGTGCTTCCGGGGTGAAGAAGACGACTTTTTATCTGACCCGGAAGTGATAAGGAATCACATGGACTGGGGATTGGGAACACTTCCGGGTCAGGTAATATAAAAGGACTCTGGAAACTCCAGACGAGGAGCTGAGCTGGGTGGAAGGGTGGCAATGCGTCTGGGAGTGGTGGAGAGTTATTGTAGTGTGAATTGGTTATTTAAAGAGTATTGTGGAGAGGAGGGTGCTTTGTGCACTGTGCTGTATTAATAAAGTCTACTTTTGGACTTTTATCTGGTGTCTGGCGTCTTGGACAAGGGTCCAAGGGAGCGATAGCACCCCCAATCTGTCACAGGTGATATGTCAGAAGTATGTAAATATTGTAAGGCTTTTAAGTTTAAGTCAGAGAATTTCAAAAATGTGATTTACCTCACATGCATTTATTGGTTACTTTGCAAAAAAAATTATTAACTGCTGATGATGTAGATCGTTTTGTCTGTGCTGAAATTCCAAACACAGAAACCTATCCTGAATTATGGTACAAAGTCATTAAACACATGTCTCACTGGCCTCATTTAAAAGATTCAGCATATTGAGACTCGAAAGATTCCAAATATTGTTTTTACAGAAGTTCTGAAATAAAAGTGAAACTAATGAAACAGCAACAATTCAAAGAAAAAAAAATCTTAAAAGTGTGTATCCGGAAAAACAAACACGGGGGTTGGCGAGCGATGCCACCTAGTATTTAAAATAATAATGCTGTTGAATTAAATATAACATAAAAATATATAACAGATTCACACCTTATATCCTGGTATGGGATAAAATCTTTATCCACGAAAACTTCATTGATTTTTGCCAGGACATCCATGCCTTCTGTAACTTCACCAAATACAGTGTGTACTCCATTCAGGTAATCCAAGTTCTCTCCGGTTGTAATAAGAAACTAAAAAAAGTAAACATTTCAGGTACACAATGAATGTCAAATATCTTTCTAGAAAATAGTTATTCAAAAGGTAAAAAAGCAAACACATTTCCAAGTAAAATAAATATGCATACATGTATATACAGTTTCAGAGGGTCACCAGCTTGTGTGATAGGCGCTTCAGAGCACAACAACTTCAAGTACAGCTTAACAGTGGTCGAAAAAAGCAAGTCTCAGATTCTACTGTGAAGAGGAAACTTTGTCCATTCTGCAGTAGTCCACAGCCAGTATTTCAAGGCCATATGTTGTCCATTAAGGAATGGCTTTCTTACTGCCACTCACTCTGTCAAACCTGCAGCACATCTCCTATCATGCAACATGGTGACCCTCAGAAACTTGTCTTCCGATAGGGTTGCGACTTTGGGTTGGCCAGATCTCTTCCTATCAGAGTTCTTTCAGTTTCCATTTGCCTTTGGATTGTGTAGAACATCATACTCACTGAATAAATAAACATTTTCATAAACTTTTTCATTTCAAAGAAAAGGTTTAGGTCATACAGAGTGTATTCTGTCTAATCTGCAGTTCATCATAATTAAAGGAATTGGTACATGTTATCGTATACATTATTTCTTAATTGTCTTGAGGTGGCTGAAATAGGTAATTTGGCTGAATGTGGTTTATATTTCTTTGCCAGAAACCAGCTTAGCAATATTAAATCAATTAGACCATCTGTTACAATTGCAAAAAACACACACGGTATAATTTAAACTGCCAGGAAGTACTTAATCATGAAAAATTAGTTAGAAATGTATCACATTTGTAAAGTACACTTATTCATCCATTTAATATAAAGTTGTCCTTTTCTGCATAAAGTAAAAAAAATAAATATATATATATATATATATATATATATATATATATATATATACATACCTGTGATCCATGCTCATCACTCCCATTATTCACCATGGACACTGTTCCTCTTTTCTTGTGTTTGATGCGAGGCACTTTCTCTGCATCAAAAAATCTAGCTTGATCACCATAAAGTTTACTGAAAGTACAAATTCCAACAGAGTTATTGCTGTTTCAATTGCAAATATTTTTAATGCAAATAACAGTAAAACGTGAATATGTAGCATCACTTTAAAAGTCATGTTAATAAAAAATACACTTTTTTGGTAAAGGTACCAATTGTTTTTTTTCTATTTATTCTGCCTTTAAGAGTTGCTGTAATCAACTTATTTTCAGTATAATTAAATAAAAAGAAATACCTACACAAAAACTGAATCTCCACCCCGACCAGTACCTGTTGGATCCCCAGTCTGTATTACAAAGTCTCTCTAGAATATATAGAACAAGAATTAAGAATATCATATAGATATCAATCATACAAGTAGAGACAGATCTTTCTAAAATATACCTGCTATACTGTATATACACAATATCTTACTTATATAATATACAATAATGCATTTTGGCTAGGGTAAAAACCTTTATATATTATTGTCTGCTAAAGGTGCAAAAAGGCTAAAGAGTAATGAGGTATCACATTTTGGGATGTAAATGCACTTGGAATTAAGTACAAATGAATATATAATGGTTAAAGACACTTTCAATGTCACATTTAAGGAATGGGTTGAGAAACAAGACGAAAAACAAGCTTGATCATAGTGTACAGTGTACATCTGCATGTCTATGTGTAACTAACAAAGTCCCCATACTGTCCATGCCCAAGATATATTTTCAAACTGTTCCCTCAGAAAGTAAAGCTCTACTAGAAAATAAAAGCTGCAAGCAAAATTTGCCAGAACCATACAGATTAAAATGATTGCAAAATGCATAAGAACAACAATAGGAAAGGTCTAACAGGCAATTTAATACAATTCTCCACATCAAGTACTATTAAACTATTATTGCAAAATGTTAAGTCAAGGTTCAAATGTCCGTAAAGTGTGCAATATTCAGAGCTCATATAAAGTATGCAAACCACATACTTTCTTATACATTGGATTAAAAAAAATATCTAAACCCACACATGTGATAAAGAATAATATTTAACTAAAATAACACATTTTTCTTTATGCATTAAGGCAAAATAATGCCCTGTGTCCAAAGCAAACCTTTAAACTTAAACTGTGGCTGCAGTGGCTACTTTTGTTAGCTATAACAGTAATTAAACATTAGCTATTTATTTATTGTCTTACATATTTAATTGCAAAAACATCATGCCTTAACTCTAATGTTATGAGATCTGACTTAGCCATTCCATCCATCCATCCATACATCCATTATCCAACCCGCTATATCCTAACTACAGGGCCTCGGTGGTCTACTGGAGCCAATCCCAACCAACACAGGGCGCAAGGCAGGAAACAAACCCCGGGCAGGCCGCCAGCCCATCGCAGGGCACACACAACCACACACCAAGCGCACACTAGAGACAATTTAGGATCACCAATGCACCTAACCTGCATGTCTTTAGACTGTGGGAGGAAACCGGAGCACCCGGAGGAAACCTACGCAGACACAGGGAGAACATGCAAACTCCACGCAGGGAAGATCCAGGAAGTGAACACACGTCTCCTTACTGTGAGGCAGCAGCGCTACCACTGCGCCACCGTGCTGCCCCGACTTAGCCATTCCTAAAAATTAAATTTAAATCTCATTGGTGGGGATGTACAAGTTCTTTTAAAGATGGGCTTTGTTCTTTTTTGTCTTACAAATAGACATACAGATTCAGTACACAGCTCAATGTGTAAATGAAAGCAGAGGTGGACAGAAAAGCATTTTAATTATAAAGGGAACATGATTATCATGCTACTTCTGGGACAGACAGTTTTGGCAGGTTAGTCTTGGTCAACACACCGGTAGTAGTATTAACAGTAGTACTGTCACATGTACAGAATACAGTGAAATTTATACTTGCATTTTAAAACAACTTACAACACAGCCAGTATTTTGTGGACAAGTCTAAACTAAAGGATCTCCTAGCAGGTTAAAGATCATTGGCATGTTGGCCCATTTTTAACTCAACATCATGTCATAACAGGTGTGATGCTTAGATGTCTCCTTCAGAATAATTTGGGAAGATTTTTTGACATCATGGTTACTTCCGAGAAGCAGATGTGGAAAAACAGACCTGTAGAAATTGCGTGATGGAATCATGTCAGCATGGACCAGAACCTCAAAGGAATTTTTCTCTCATCTTGTGGAATCCACACCATGAAGAACTGAGGCTGACTGAGAGCAAAAGGAGGCCGTACCCAGTATTAGTACAGGGTTATATTTGGCTCAGGTAGTGTATGTCTTAGTATTGGCCATACTGTTTCACTTATTACGAGGGCTTCCTTCACCATAAAATGAGTATGTTACCTTCTCTGATTAAGGACCAAGTTCCATTTATAACTAAGACTTATTATGTTCCGGCTATTACTGATTCTCCTTATGTTTATACCATTTTCTTGGTTTAAGTCTTCTACTCTTTATTCCTACCCTCTATTAGATATAATTTAATTTTTAATATTTTTGCTTTAGTGCTTACTTTTCCAGTGCAATGCTTTAACTATTTAAATGTAGTTAATTTGTAATTGTACTCTATATTTTGCCAGTGTTTACTTCCCTCCTTTTCTGATATTTTGGATTTTTACTTAGTTAATTAATTATATTAGTAATATTTAAATAAATAAATAAAATCATTTCATAATTTGTTTAATTGGTTGCCATTTTCTTTTTACTGTTAGTTGGGTTTTTTCAAGTTCTCTTTTTTCATCTGTGTAACATTACAGTAACATTTTGTAGTTTGAAACAACAAATTTATTTCATGGAAGAAATATTCTCTATTTTGTAGTAGAAACGGGCTAGCTGGAATATCAATCGATAATGGCATATTTTTTGACAATATATTGCTGGGAACTTTAAAATTAGCTTCACAGTAACATACTGCATAAACCACATCTCACCTTACAGGCGTGTTATGGCAGAAGCAGATCTGTATGACAAACTGTTCATAACAATCACTGGGTACTGCATTTACCATTTCACATTTAAAAAAATATATATCTCTGATAGTATTATTATTATTAATAAGAGATGGCAGGGTTGTGCAGTGGTTACGGATGCTTCCTCAGAGTTCCTCAGTGCTGGGATCAAATCCTGCCATGGGCAATGTCTGTGTGGGGTTTTTCAATGGGAACTCCACTTACAATACAATACAATACAGTTTATTTTTGTATAGCCCAAAATCACACAGGAAGTGCCACAATGGGCTTTAACAGGCCCTGCCTCTTGACAGCCCCCCAGCCTTGACTCTCTAAGAAGACAAGGAAAAACTCCCAAAAAAACCTTGTAGGGAAAAATGGAAGAAACCTCGGGAAAGGCAGTTCAAAGAGAGACCCCTTTCCAGGTAGGTTGGGCGTGCAGTGGGTGTCAAAAGAAGGGGTTCAATACAATACAATACACAGAACAGAACAAATCCTTAATACAGCATAATAATAAAAATTTTAGAAATACAGAGCAGAATTTAACAGTAGATGATATCACTTCCGTCCCACATCCCAAACTTGTGCAGTATAGGTTCATTAGTAACTCTAAACTGGTACCATATGTGTTAAGGTTTGTATGTCAGGAAGTATGTCCTGTGATGGGCAGGTTTTCAGACTAGGCATGATTCACTTCCTGCACCCAGTGCTGCCAGGATAGACTCCAGTACTTGTGGCCATTAACTGGATGAAGTGGGTTTAATAATGAAACTATTATTATTAAGATTTAATCCAATACAGTGACACAAGAAACATAAGGTGCAATATAGGAGCTTTTCTAGACAAGAAGCCAATACATGAATGGTCTCAATCACACACATGCCCACATTCCTTTGCGCATTGAGCAATTTAAAAGTTATCAATCTAACGTAGTTTAAGAGGACATTAAGGTGTCTGTAAAAGCACACTGATATACTAGGGGGAAACTCAATATATTCAGTGACCAAGCCAGGAATCAAACCCAACTAGAGCAATGAAAATGATGCACTAACCACAAACCAATAACAAAGATTTTTGTTTAAGGTAGTCCTAAAAAAAGAAAACATCTTCAAGAAGGGGAAGCAAATTAGTACATTTACAAAAGTTTCTGGCATGAACAAACCGTAACAGAAAAATGTAAAGCTCTTACTTGGACTTTGTGAATAAGACAGTAGTTGTAGTATTTTATCTTGCATAACTTCAAAAAATTCAAGGAAGCTGTGATAAGATTAAAGCAAAAAAAGAAAGGCTTTTAGTTTTTAATTTAGAGATACATATAAAATCCACTATATATACAGTACAGTACCCTCCATAATGTTTGGGACAATGACACATTTTTCCTTGATTTGCTCCACGGTTTAAAATTACAAATCAAATAATTCAGATTGCACAGTGCACATTGCAGACTTTAATTTAATGGTAGTTGCATACATTTCAGTCAGCATGCTGCATTCAGCATGCAGAAATGACAACACTTTTCCTACATGGTCCCCCATTTCATACCACCATAACGTTTGGGACATAGCAATGGTAGGTATGTTAAAACAATCATTTTTAGTACTTTGTCGCATATCCCTTGCATGCAATGACTATTTGAAGTCTGCAATTCATAGACATCACCAGGTGCCGAGTATCTTTTGTGGTGATGCTCTGCCTAGCCACTAACGCAGTCATCTTCAGCTCCTGCTTGTTACTGCGGCTTGCTCCTTAGGTTTCTCTTCAGCATATGGAAGGCATTCTCAGTTGGATTTAAACTGGATGGATTGGCTTGGCTGGCCATTTAAGAATTCTTCATTTTTGTTTTTGCCTTAGCAGAATGTTTATGATCATTATCTTATTGTAGGATGAAGCGCCTTCCAATGAGCTTGGAGGCATTTACTGGAATATAAGCAAACAAGATATCTATGCACATCTCAGAGCTATCAGCAGTTACACCATCAATGAAGATAAGTGTGCCAGTGCCTGGGCCAGCCATTCATACCCAAGCCATAACACCCCCACCACCATGTTTAATAGCTGAGGTGGCAGACTTTGGATTTTGGGCAGTTCTTTTTTATCTCCACACTTTGTTCTTGCCATCACTCTAATACAGGTTCATCTTTGTCTCATCTGTCCAAAAAACCTTTTCCCAGAATTCTGCAGGCTTGTTTAAGTACTTTTTAACAAACTGTAATCTGGCTGTCCTGTTTTTGTGGTTAACTAGTGGTTTGCATCTTGCAGTGTGGCCTATTTCTGTTCATGAAGTCTTCTCTGACATCACATCTGCCTCCTGGAGACAGTTTCTAATCTGTGGGACAAGCTTTTGGGGGATTTACCATAGCCAGGATTCTTCTGCACTGGAGGTCCTCTTTGGCCACCAGTCCCTTTGCGATTCCAGACAATTGATTTAGGTAATTCTAACGCTTTACCAACGTATCTAATGGATTTAATCTTGTTTTCAGCCTCATAATGGCTCCCTTGACTTTCATTGGCACAGCTCTTGTCCTCATGTTGCAGAATGGCAACTTGTGTGCTGTACAAAGTGAAAGCAGGCACTGGCTTAATGAACTGATTCCAACAGACTAATTAGCTGGCACTGCCTGCCAGTGAATAAAAGGGGAATGGGTCAGTGGTAGGGGTAGGATTGTTTTGTGTTTTGTTTTTGTTATGAGAGTGTGTGAATGCTGATGTGATAGGTAATGGAATACAGAAAAAGGCAGTGTTGGGCTGGTAAACGATCTTTAAGAGAGCTGGACCAAGTGCAGTGAATGCTCCAGACGTGTGTCAGTAATCATGTCAGTTGAGCAGTGGAACTGATGAGAGGGAGAGAAAGCACTGGGAGCTGGATGGAAAAAGGAGGTTTAAAGATGAGTGAGGTGCCCAAGAACTAGGAAGAAGCCGCTGCAGTAGTGGTTCGGACCTACAGGAACAGTTTGGGATGCAGCAGGCTGTGTCATGGAAAAAGACAGATGCAGCAGCCTCTGCGGATGGGCAAGGAGCTCTGGAAACCCAGAAGACTGTGGACAGTGCAGTTCTGATCTCTGTGGTAGATCAAGGATGTGATGGGCTGTGACTTTAATGTCTCCCATTGTCATGACGGTAAGAGAGAAAGAACTGAAGAAGGACGAAAAGAATTTTAACTCTCCACCACTTGAGATTTTACCTTTATTCATTGGAATTATTTATTTGAACATCCAAAGACACATTATTGATTTCATTAGGTGACCGTAAGTGTAATTTTCAGTAAATATTGTCTAGCTGTCAACAGAAAAGAGACATTATTTAACACTTGGGCATCAACATTCAATAATGTCAAAACTTCCAAGGTGAACCCACACCACTGGTGCCAAACACCTCCTCACCACTCTGCAGGCAGGACAGTCTCCATGGAGCTGAAATTTTGCTTCAAAGGAAGAAGAAAGAGGTGGTTGGCGACTATAAGTGCACAGCCAGTCTCGTTTAAAATGGTTGGATCTCAAAACGATTGAGAAACAGATAGAACTTCATTTTTACAGAAGGTCTTTAAACAATAAATAAATAAATAAATATACACACACACACACACAGCAGCAGTAAGGAAACCAGGGTTAGGGTTTATGTCCCAGGTCCTCCCTCCATGGAGTTTGCATGTTCTCTAAGTGTCTGTGTGGGTTTCCCCCCACTGTTCAAAGAAATGCAGTTTAGGTAGACTGGCGATACTAAATTGACCCTAATGTGTGGTCGGTGTGTGTGTGTGTGTGTGTGTATGTATTTGTGTTTGCCCTGAAATGCACTGGTGCCCGGTCCACGGTTTGTTCCTGCCTTGGCCCCATGTTAGCTGGGATAGGCTCCCGCACCCCCAATGACCCTGTTCAGGATTAAGTGGGTTGGAAAATGACTGACTGACACAGCAGAATTACTAAAAAAGAAGACAATTTAAAAAGAAATCTTCTGATTGTATACAGTGGTCAAAACAACAGTTTGCTATTTTAAATACCTTTTTTTAAAACTTGGATACACTGTTTTCTCAAAGCACAGAACATTCTGTTTTAAGACTTTTCTTTATAATGGGACACCGGTACTGTTTTTAATTTATAAAATATGCTTCACTTTAGAAAGCAGTTCCATGTGGTAATCTAATATATACCATGATTGTGAAGAAATAACTCATCCTTTAATGACTACATCCCTTCTCACTCCTCCGTTCCAGGAATTAACTTCCCTTACATATTAGGTATTCAGACTCAAATTTATTGCCTAATAAACAACTTAAAAACGTTTCTTTTTAAATTGTTTTTTTTATGCCTTAGACTTTTTCTTGTTATTTCTACACGTCCAAGCTGTTTAATATTATTTGATTTCGTTGAATATTTAATTGTTTAAATATATAACGCTAATAAAACACACTATTCAAAAGCGCACACCTTGAACTCCTTACGCCAATTGTTTAGTTACAGTTTACAGTCTATACGTGCATTACTGTCTTACCCTAAAGTGGCTATCACTGGAGCATGACAAGCTGCAAACTTTTTCGCGTGGAAACCGCCGTTTTGGAGGACATTCTTGTAATCAATCATTCCATGTTCACTGTCTTTTTTTAAGCAAAGCACATTTAAGGTTAATGAATGAGTCATTTTCAACACGGTTGTCATCAGCCTTCATCGAATGCATGTTCTGAACCGATTCTACGCTTCTCGTGCACAGTTTGGAGCGAGTTAATCTAGAAGAAGTAAGTTTTTTTTTTTTTTTTTAAATAAAAGTGAATACAAACAAGCACGAAGGAAAATAGAAATCAAAGGTGTCAAAGAACGGTTTGTAAATATATTGTACTGTTTCCTTTGAAAATAATAAGGGCCTTTAAGAGCAAATACAACCCTACATGCAATTCCCATGTGAACTGTGAGGCAGACCGGTAGATGTAAGAAGGAAATTTCCATACCTCGTGGTCTTTCATCCGTATATAAGTCAATAACAATGTCTCCTAACGTCGTCTCCAACAACACTGCCATAGTCTCTGTGTCTACTTCAAAACAACACGCGTGGCACTAGATGATTACGTCACATATCAGAGCATTGTTGTGACGTAATCCGTGTGCGTCAACACGTGAGTCGGAAACAGTCGCGTACGCCTGCGTGAAACTAGAGCGCAAGTCAACATTCTTATGAGCAGCAAGCGCTTTTGATAATAATTTGTTAAAAAATAAAGAAATGGCCGGCGTTATTCAAGTTAAAAATCAATTTATTGCAATAATTACTGTAGTTTTAACTGTTTTTATCAGTGTATTAAACTAGAAGATTTACTTGTGTGTGATGTTGTACAGTGATGAACGGTGCTGTAAACTTTCCTTTTTGGGTACGTTTGCAACAAAAAAAAAAGTCATCCCATGCAAAGGTCACCTGTTGCGTGCTCTTTATATATTGTATCCTTAATCCACAACTAACATTATGTTCAAGCAGAACACCTAGAGCAGGGGTCCCCAACCCCCGGTCCGCCGTCTGACAGCCGGGCCGCGAGAGAACTGCCGTGCCGGCAACGGAGACTCGCTCAGTGAAAGGCTACAGCAAAAAGGCGGCCCCTTCACTGAGGACACTTTTCAGAACGCTAGGCGGGCGGGGCTTTGCAGCGGCGCAGAGAGAGGAGAGCGAGGTGAGACAATATTACAACGAAGTATTTTTATGTTTCTGACATTTCCCCATATGACACGTGTCTATAAAAATCTCGTTACTACGAAGTACATTCACCAGCAGATACTTCCATTACAACGAAGTGACCGTGAAATGCTTGAATGAATCATCCACAGAGCAGTTAGTTCTGTGGTCGCAGCTCAGTTGTGAACATTTGCACAACAATCCCCAAACATAAACATTGTAAATTTGTTTTTCTTTCTTGAAACTTTCCTCGTACTGTTTTCTTTTTTTTTTTTTTGCTGTTTTTGTTTTCTATGGTCGCCTCCCACAGTCTAAAGACATGCAGGTTAGGTGCATAGGCGATCCTAAATTGTCCCTAGTGTGCGCTTGGTGTGTGGGTGTGTGTGCCCTGCGATGGGCTGGCGGCCTGCCCGGGGTTTGTTTCCTGCCTTGCGCCCTGTGTTGGCTGGGATTGGCGCCAGCAGACCCCCGTGACCCTGTAGTTAGGATATAGCGGGTTGGATAATGGATGGATGTTTTCAATGGTTTTCACTGATGCCTTTTTCTTATTGCTCGTAAACATTTGAAAAACATCCATTGGAATTTAACTCATTGTCACCCTCCTATAGAAACGGCAGACACGAAAAAACGATGTGTGATGTAATGTGTCTGTTGGAATGACAAATGCAATGCATATGTCTTTGTTATATGCAAAAAAGAAGAAA
This sequence comes from Polypterus bichir lapradei, assembly GCA_026402145.1. NCBI lineage: Eukaryota > Metazoa > Chordata > Cladistia > Polypteriformes > Polypteridae > Polypterus > Polypterus bichir. Next base: position 100,025,722 of record JANRMT010062791.1, on the reverse strand, counting down.
AATCTCGTGTTGCAAACGTATGCGAACTGCTGCATTTGAAGACGCCGAAAAAGCCGTTTTTATGTGGTTCAGTGATGCTCGTTCAAGAAACATTCCTATTAATGCGGCACTCATTCAAGAAAATTTGAGGTTTTACTCTCTTGGGACCTCCTCGAACTGGACAACACACTGCGATCCTGCTGTTGTCTTGTCCCGGTAACGGACAAACAATCTTACACAGACGCAGCAATTGCGCTTCGGGACGCACTTCAGCGTGTCGTTCCTGTTGGGTGAGGGGATCCCAAAAGAGTTCAGAAACCTCACAATATGAAGAAGAAGAAGAAAAGGATGATTTGACTTCTGATTGATAACTGCGCTGCCCACAACATGCTTCCGCATTTAGATAATGTTCGCGTTGAATTCCTCCCAACCAATTGCACGGCAGTGCTTCAGCCATTGGATTTGGGCATCATTCGCACCCCGAAAGTGTATTATCGCAAGGAAATGCTGAGAAAAATTCTCGTCAGCATAAAGTTTAGACAGAAGAAGATTAAAGTAACGCGAAAGAAGCTATTGAAGCTGCTTCCATGTCAAACAACCCATCTTTGTGAGGCAGCGTTTTCTGCAGTGACAGAAACCAAAACGAGATTACGGAGTAGACTGAACATAAGTAACACACTTCGCTTGTCACCGTCTTCCATCGTCCCCAGATGGGATCGTCTGGTTGCAGGAAAACAAGCTCAGGGCTCTCACAGATTCTGCATTATGATAAGCTGTACATTTTCTATTACTAAATTATAACTTAATAATAATAGAAATGTAATGTAAATTGTGTATAAAACTGCCCTACGAACCCGCCGATAATCACCCCACCAACAGCAACCCTCCAACCCCAACACACCGGTCCCTGAAAAAATTTGCTTCTAGTAAAGCGGTCCTTGGTGTCAAAAAGGTTGGGGACCACTGACCTAGAGGACGGTGATGAGCTAGTTATTTCCAGTCTAGGATGGGTTTACGTCTTGAGCTCAAACCTCAAAAGGATGAGCACTGCCACATCATAATCACAAACTGCCTGGAACGGATACGTGTCCAATAGATCATTTTAAACATATAAATTATATTAAACAAATATTTCACATTATAAAAATAGAATTTGGTTTAAACGTTACTCAACATGTGTGCGTTGTGCTTCCATTTAGTTTTTATTTTAAACATATGATCCTGTGGAAAACTCTTGGCCTTCAAGAAAATAACATCTGCTCATCCATTTCTTGAAATCTAATGGAGCAGGTAATGATTATCCTTGAGCACTTAAAAGTGTTAGTGAGTACATACACATATATACTTATTTTTTTCAAAGGTCACAGCAAATGGGGGAAATTCTCGAGGACTAGAATTATTATACTAGTTATTGTGTAGTAGCATAAAATTGATGGCCGCCATTTATACAAAAATCGAAGGTTTTAGAACTGAGTGTCAGCTGCCTCAAAAATTGAATTGACTTGATTTAAAGTTTAAACTCATGATTTAGCTTTGGAAGTTATTGACCAAAAGATCAGATTCAGGACTGGAGCTCTTCTTTGACCAGAATGATGTCAGAAAGGTCCTTCAGCAAATCTATCTATCTGTCTATATCTATCTCTAGAATGGCAAATGTTATTCCAATAGCAAAAACTTTACGATCAAAAGCACTAAAGGAATTCAGTCCAATGGCTTTATCTTCTCATATCATGAAATCATTTGAGAAGTTACACAATTATTAAACAAAACCCAGGCCTATCTGGATACTCATACAGAGCAAACAGGGAGTGAAACTACAGCAACACTTCCCAATCTACCATAAGAGCACTTGGAAAGACTAACATACCATGCACGCTTGCTGTTTATTGATCTGTTGTCAGCTTTTAATACAATCCAGCCCCATATTTGAGTTGATAAACTGATCGATTCTGTTTGGGCCCTTTCTTGGTGGGGTGAATTCTGGATTTTTTAACTAACAGAACACACAGACAGTTACTGGCTATTTTTCTACCAGCTACAATTCATATGTTGTGTGACCTCAGGGGTGCTGTCTATCTCCTCATTCATTTATTATATATACAAGTGACTTCAGGAGTTCACACAAGGACAGACATATCCTGAAATATGCAGATGACTCTTGTCATTTTGAGTCTTCTACAAAGTAAGGGGGTTAGCCATGGACCTGTTGTTGATTAGTCTGTGTAATGGTGTGATCTTTCCTTTTTACAGCTAAATATTTCAAAGACAAAGGATATGGTTGTAGATCTCAGGTGCTCCACTCCTTCCACTGCCTGAACTCTCTCAGCTACTGAGAGACAGTAGAGATGGTAGAGCACTACAAATAGCTGGGACAATCATTGATAATAAGAATAAACTTTGATCTCAACACTGAACAAATTTGTAAGATGGGACCGACATGGTCAGGTTAGGTCAGGTTGATGGATGGACTAAAAGGCAGAATTCTACGTGACCATCATCATCAAGCCTTTCCGGAGAACCCTAAATCCAAAGAGGACTGTTTCATTTATGTTAGGTAGAATGCCCAGTGGGGACTGGGCGGTCTCATGGTCTGGAATCCCTACAGATTTTATTTTTTTTTCTCCAGCCGTCTGGAGTTTTTATTTTGTTTTTTCTGTCCCCCCTGGCCATTGGACCTTACTCTTATTCGATGTTAATTAATGCTGATTTATTTTGTTTTCATATTGTGTTTATTTTTCTATTCTTTATTATGTAAAGCACTTTGAGCTACTGTTTGTATGAATATGTGCTATATAAATAAATGTTGTTGTTGTTGTTGTTGTTGAGGAGCATGCACTGGTATAATGTGTTGCCACACCCACCACATGATGAAACAGCTTGGGATCCTCATTGGCAGAGGCAGACACACGGTTCAGTCACACCCAAGGAAATGACCATTTATCTACTACAGTCAGGTGTTACGTGGATGTCTCCCTGGCCTGCCCAGCCAACAATGAGGATCCTGTGAGCCGGATCACCCACAAGGAATTACGCCAAATGGCCGTGGTGACTTTACTGATACTCCCTCACAATGCAGGTAATGTGTCTTATTTGGGAATCTATGAGCAACTGTTAATTTGACACAAAGTCAAACCAGCGGTACCTAAGGATACTCCGAAGAGACACAGTGCCAAAGGAGTCCAGTCTCCGGTCACTCAATATCGTCCATATCTTGCAACCATATAGCAAAACAAGAAACACCCCGACTCTAAAGACTTGGACCTTCATCCTTTTGCAAAGTTTTTGGGAGTGGTACACACAGACACAGCTTTTCTTTTTTAGAAAACTCAACTGTTTAATAGTGGACAAAACAATAATGATACTGTTTTAAAAGTCTGTCATTGAATCTGTTGTTACATTTGCTTTTATATGTTGCTTTGGCAACCTCCGCATTAAGAATACAAACCATCTTTCTAAATAACATTGAAAAAGCTAGCAGTAAAATTACTGGTTTGCAGGACACCTTTGTCACTGAACTGTATTACAAACAGTTTAGAAAGAAGGCTGACCCCAATCTGTCAGACAGTAGAAATCTTCTTTTTCCTAAACTCCAATGGTTGCCATCAGGTTGAAAATTTAGGTTCCTGAGGGTAAAAAACAACAGATTTAAGAAGTCTTTTACCCCCAGAGCTTGACACATTTTCAGTTGTATTAGTTGCAGGGATCCTGCTGAATTCTGAATTCTTTTTATTGTGTACTGTTAAAGGTAATTAATTCTGCGTGTTTGTACTGATAATAACACTAGTTGTCAGCTGTTGTGTCACGGCTTATATTTTTGTATCTGTGTAACAGTGGCTTATGTTTTTATATTGCTGCAAACAAATTTCCCTCTGGGATAATAAAGTCTGGTTAACTTACCTGAATCATTATTTAACAGTAAGCTTAATAAGCATCAAGCATCACAGTTAACATAGTAAAAGTAATTATTAAAGAAATTAAGAAAATGAATGAGCATCACGTGTCAAGAACAGTTGTAGAGGTAAGCAGTCAGCAGTGAATTTAAGACAAGGAGAGTTTGTCTCACTAGCATGCTGGATTTCTATGAGGAAGCATCAAAAGGACACAATTAGAAAGGTGAATATGACATATCTGGAACTGAAAGAAATGGGAATTCAAGGCATAGTATGCAGGTGGTGCGCAATTGGATTAAACACTGGGGGGAAAAGGGTTATGGTGAGAGGAATATTTTCAGAATTAGGTGATAATAAGTTGGTTTACTTTGGGGATCAATGGTGAGACTGCTGCTCTTTTTAATAAATTAGGGGGCTTTGCCCTCTGCTTGCTTTGCTCGCCAACCCCACTGCCTGTGCTACGCGCCAGCAACTTCGCGTCTCTGCCACTTGCGTATGTGGATTTCACTTTCATCAAACAACAAAACATTTAATTCTCATGGATTCTCATTAGGAATAAACACTACTTTTCCCTGATGGCAACACAAATTAGATGACCTCCAAGTCTCTGACTTAAAGTTTAAAGCCAAACAATATCTACATACTTCTGTCATATCACCTATGTCCATATATTTGATTTCTTTTCGCTTTTACCTTTTCATCAATATCACATTGAATTTTGATTCCGTGTTTGGAATTACATCGTTGCAATGCAATGTATAACTGCCCGTGAGTGAATATCATTTCTTTCTCTCTACACGAATGGTGTCTGACAATGGCATTCACACAAATGAGAAATGATTGAACCGTGTGCGTGGTTGTAAATGTTTTAGATGTGGGCAGGGCTTTTCCAAATCTCTTTGCATAAAGTCTTGTCTCGCAGGGCTTGAAATTTTCTCTTGCGGGATTTCACTTTCACCAAACAACAAATCTTTTAATTCTTGCAGATACACCTCTTCATTGGGAAGAATCACTACTTTTCCCTGATGGCAACACAAATTAAATGATCTACAAGTCTCTGACTTAAAGTTTAAATCCAAACAATATATTCGATCTATTTTTGCAGTTCCGTTATTTCGATTAGCAATTTCTGTTTGTTTGCGCTAATGTGATCTTTACTGTCATTTTTTTGAGACTTAAGAATTTTTGTACTTCCATTATCTTTAACCTGCTCAGCATGTGTATTGCGCCAACATTTTTGAATTCTTTACGACGTTCTACTTTATCATCTACTCTTTGTCTTTTATTTCCATGCCCAGGTGTGGTTAAATCTCTTGGCACAAAGTCTTGTCTCACGGGATGTGAAAGTGTCTCTCTGAGAAATTCATGTCTTGCCTCTCTTCCGAAGATTTTTTTATTATAATAGAGATGTAAAAGATCTGAATAAGGATTTCAAAAAAGGCTGGTTAGGTTTACACTAGGTGGGAGAGCAGATAATCTAGAATCAGCCAGACCTGTGCAGATTTGTGACAGATGACATTTAATGTAAGTAAATGTAATGTGTTACACATAGGAAGTAAAAATATTAGATTTAAATATGATTGGAGTGTTGAAAGCTGAAAATACAACTTATTAGGAGGATCTAAGAGTTGTAGCAGAGTCAACACAATCTACACCTAGGCAGTGTATGGAATGCATTTAGAAGGCTAATAGGATGTTAGGTCATATAGCACAATGTTAAGTACAAATCACATGAAACTAAGCTTCATAACATGCTAGTGAAGCCTCATCTTGAGCATTTCCTATCCATTTTAACACCAGAGAAAGCCCAGAGAAAAGCACCTACACAGAGCTGCAAGGTTTGAGATGTTATGAAAGATTTGAGGAGTTAAACCTGTTAAGCTCTTGAGGGACTGAGAACTGTCATTATTAAAGTATTTAAAATTATGAAGGGAATTACTAAGGTGGACCCAGCAGTTACTTCAAATTAAGTTCCACAACAACACGTGGGAGAAGATGGGAACTTCTTAAGTGTAGATTTCACATTAGAAAGTTTTTTCTTCATTCCGAGAACCATAGACACATGGAATAAATTACCAAGTGGTGTGGAACAGAGTGGTATTTCAGGGACTTTCAAAACTGACCTCAGTGTTATTTTGGAAAAAGTCAGTGAATAAATCTAGCAGACCTTATTGGGGTAAATGATCTGTTGTGGACAAAAATCTTTCTAATGTTCTATTATTTAAATGGAACATGAATCATTCATCTGTGCAAACTCTTTGTGATTGCTGGTAACTGGTAGAGTGGTAGCACTGCTACCTCACAGTATGAGAAACCCAAGGTCACCACCCATCCTGGTCACTTCTTTTGTTTGGATTCAACAATCACTGTGTTCACATAGAAATGTTAGCCTACCTGGTATCTATAAAGTGTCCCAGCATGTGTAAGTAACAGTGTATTAGAGTGTGCTCTGCGCTGGATTAACTTCCCATTCTTGAGTTGTCTCTTCTGCTGAATGCTGCAGTGTTTAGTAATGCTTAGAGAATGAACTGATGTGGGATATGTAAAGTACTGTATGATAGTTTTAGTAAAGGAACAACAGAATTTGTATCATGTTTCATTAATGATGTATGTGATTTATCTATTTGGCGCAAAAACAGCCTTGTGCAAGACTTTATTGATGTACCCATAATTGATAAAATACTTTACATTTGGACCTGCTATGTGCAAGACCCTGGATTGGTAGTAGTAGTTTTATTGTAGTATTGCCACATGCTTACTGCTGTTGGTCAGACATGCAAGAGGAGTTTCAGTGTACTGTAAGTTTGTATAAAGATTATGCACAGAGTTGCAACTTTGTGAACTCAGCTTCCAAATAATGAATTGCCCTATAATTTATACTCATAGTAATCTGGATTTAACCGCATGTAAAGTGTAGCCCAACATGAATGGAGAATAATGACTGTAATGTGTTCCAAAGTAGTTAGCTGCTGTAAGATCTATAATAGCTCATTTAACTCCTTCCCACTGACATGCAACTAAATTCATGTATAACAGCTGGGAATGCAACTTCAGAAACATATAGTTGGACCGGGTGCATCTAGTAGAAAAAGTGCATATATAAATGCTGTAGATGCACAGCTATCACAAATGGTTGCTGTTGATTGACATCAAGCTTCAAATATCCTTAGGCATTTAAGGTTTTTCTGCTCACAAGCAACCCAATGGCCTACTCTTATACTGTTACCACCAGCCTGTATTATGGCTAACAGGATAGACTCAAGATTTTGGCATATTCTGACTTCTCCATTGAAACCAATCACTGAAAAGGTGTTGCTGTTTTTGATATACACCCAAGTTTGTTTTGTGTTACTTATTTCACTGAAAATATCACTTATGTTTTTTGCTGATAAGAACCAAACTTTGTTGTGTCATCGGTTGCCATAACCCACCTGTGACAAGGTATGATGAGCTGTGCATTTGTGCCAATTTTGGAGCTAGCATTAGTAGCAGTATTTTGTCACACATACACAGGACAGTTAAATTCTTACTTGCATGTCCGACCAACATGCACCACATTATTATGACCATACTAAATATGAATGTATTGTAATGGCACTGACAGTTGCACCAGTGCCAAGTCAGCAGCAGTTTGAATTGGCATTCCATATTCAAATGAGCAGCCAGCCATAGCAAAGCTTTAAAAATTCCAAACCTGCCACAGTCACATAATCACCATTCTAGTGTAGCTAAGAGAGCGATAAATGCCTTGAGCATGGAAAAGGCATTACATAAATAAAATTTATTATTATTAACTGGCTAGCTAAAAGCAATAAAATGAGCAAAAATCCATTGGGTCAGCTTTGGCAAGCATCACATAGCACTAGTGTTATAAAGCAGACCTCTGTACATGACCATAAGATACAACTATTCTTCTCTGCCTGTAGCTCAGCTGTTCCTCTCTTTACAAGTCATGTCAAACATGTTATTTGGGTAGTGGGCCATTCTTGAGGTGTGTAAATGCCAACGCAGTGGCTATTCCTCAGGCACTCACTATTATGTGTAATCGAGGGATGTGTTAAATAATATTTATTTCATAAGCATCTGTAAAAAGACAAATAAATTTCTATATATTGATGCTTAATCTTTAGTCTTGCCCATTTTCCTTTTCAACTGAGTACTCACGACCTGCCTACTTGCTTTTGTCTGTACAAATGATGCCAATTTACTATGTTAGATGGGCTGGCTTAACTAACACAGTTACCTGTCAGTGTTTAAATGCTGATATAAATGGAAGAACAAACTGCGGTAATAAACAGCATTCCATGTTTAGAACTGTAAGGAACCGACGCGAGACTAACAAATGAACTATTTTTGGCAAAGAGTGAGCTTTCTGCTAACGGAAGGTTCGTCTGCCCTCAATAAGAATACCCTTCTTTTCTTTCCCTGGTCACAGCTGTGAAAATGTCAACATCTCATTTCCGTTATGCATGTTTAGTCCAGGAATTTACAAGCTAGCATAATTGCTTTAACGGCTCAAACGCGTCATTGTAAATCGCGTACATCATGCAATACGTATATAAATATATACATACATATGTGTGCATTAGTTGGAAACAGTAGCACCAGAACAAATGCAGTCAGCCGAGATGCCCTAAGATGTAAACAACTATGACGTCCGTGGTCGTGTTGTTTAGCCACAACTCGGTATCTGCCCCCCTTACTTGTGAACTCCATCAAGCCGGGAAATTACAGGCGTTTGCGTGTGATTGCGCAAATTCCATTGAAATGCTCAGTCTACTGTAAACGGTCCCACCAAAGCAGAAAACCAACTGCAAAAAACGAGCACATCCAACTAATTAAACGCTGTTAACACATCTTGGTTTTTAGTTAGAAAATTGTGCCCCCCAAGGCAACTGCAATTGACAGGGGGACTGGTGGGTAATGTGGTCCCGCCCCAGATGCTTCCTGTCATTCACCCAATTCCGCAGGCGCAGTCCGAACACAAAGACGGTCTTCGGACGAACACGCACACTTGACCTCTCCTTTGTCAGGCTGCGGTCAAAAGGAAAAAGAGGGCGGGCGGGGAAAAGAGAGAGAGAGAGAGAGAGAGAGAGAGAGAGAGAGAGAGAGAGAGAGAGAGAGAGAGAGAGCGAGCGAGCGACGGGTCAATATACCCAGAATTCCTTCGCCGGAAATAAATAAGTGTCAACATGGCGAGACGGCCGCTGAGAAGTGGAGCGGTGGTTGTAGTCGTGCATTTAACCTGCCTGGCATTGCTTTTAGTAGAACCCGTGGTCACCCAGCTTCACCACCAAGTAAGAGAACGTGGGCTTCCAGGGGCCTCGACTTTGCGTGTTTTTGGTTTGCTGACAGCCAAAGCATGATGCATCTAAAGTATTGCGCTAAATAGGGAGATGTTTATTTTTGAAACTTAGTTAAGTAAAAAGAGACACACGTTGGCAATAGTGTAAAATAGTAGAGCGTAACGAATCTCCCGTATTACGGAAAAACCACCATGAGGTGGTCTGGTGGGTGACTGGTAAAAAGAACATGCGACTGCGACCTTAACTCTGACACTCGAGTGTCATGGGATGGTATGTGTCCTGTCGTTTTTACATTGAAGCCTGAGATGTCCTCGTCAGCGAGTACCTGCATTGGTGTAGTGTGCATGGCACTCGCTGTGCCCGCGAAGGGCTGCTGGACTTGAGTTCCAGAACTTGAAAGACCAGACTTAAGAAATCGAGTATACGTCCGGAAGTGATTCAGGCTGTCACGCTTTCACTGACAAGTAACGTTGAATAACTCCTTTTACATTTCCATTTTTATACCCAATACCTTACGCTTGTGTTTTTGTTAAAAATATATATGTTGTAGTGTTTATGTTTTGTAAACTTTTCGGAGTGGCAGAACTTGTGTCCGTCCAACTCGCTAAGGGTGTCAAACTTAGATCCTGGAAGACCGAAGCAGCCTCATCACTAATAATCAGCTAATGAAACATTTCACTGGCCTTGCAGCCACCCACTAAAATATTGCGTTATTTTGCAAAGGTTTTACGGTGTTCCGAAAAGATTTTCCTGCTGTGAGGGAAAGCAAGTGCCAGGAAGTAAACAAAATCTATAGGTACACATTTAGTTTTAATCAGTACATATGTTTTAAAATAGAGTGTTGGCAAAGAGCTAACATTCTGGTCTCACAGTGCAATTGGGTTTGCATATTTTCCCTGTGGATTGATTGGTATTAGTGAGTGGGCATCATTTAGGATGGTTACCTGTTTTAACACTGGAAATGTGTCAGTAGTCCTCAGTTGCAAAAAAAAATACTTATGCCACTGTATCCTGTAAATTAATTGCATATATGCCTGAACCCCAGAAGATCTGAGGTATGAATCCTAGCAGGTGTACCACCAAATCACATGGTTTCAAAATACTACCTATAGGAAATTACAAGATTAAAGCTAAACTCATACTTTATAGGTTTCTCTTCACTCTCTTCTGTTTGACTATATTATTGTGCCCTGCAAAGGGCCAGAATACTACCCACCGCAGTAGCCCTTGCCTTATACCCAGTAATAGAGGGATAATCAGTGGTTCCCTGTGACCCTAAAACTTGGTGGGTTAAGTTTAGCTTTGGCACAATTAGGATTAAATGTGTACAAGACTTGAAGTGGGCAAGTATATGCACTTCAAATGCCATTTCTTAGCGTATTAGCATTTCACGATTCACCATTAGATGACCGGAGCACATACGTGCACAATGATACCAATGGCAGCAGGCAATATATTTGTAAAATAATGCAATGCTTTTACAAAGTAACATTACATTTATAGTCAAACCATAGTGACAGTGCCCTCAGAATAAATAAAAATCATGGTCTGGAACTGTCTGGAGTAACAGAATGAGTGCTCCAAAATGCCATGGAATTAAATAATGGGTTTTATTAAAAACAAAATTTGGCTTTTAATTAAGGTTTGGAGTGAAATTGGTTGAAGTTTGAGAACCCACCCTAGCTGGTTCTGTTGACTTTTTTTTTTTTTTTTTTTTTTTTTTTTTTTTTTTTAAACAGGCAAACACCTTCATTTTACACATCTCCTTCTGTAAACACTGTGTCAGGTCGATTTATAGCTGAAATTCCATAATATATTTATTTTGATATGATTTTAACATTTTGAGAACACTTATATGACTTGGTCAAACAAGACCAGTAGGGCAGAGATTGGGATGGAACCCTGTTGCATAAAGTCTAAGTTGTAGCCACTGTATGAGTTTCTTTTCATGCTCCAATACCTGTTGAAATTTATGAATACCGTGTCAGCACTACTGAGTTTTGGTGTTTTTAGAAGAGAAAGTCATTACTATTTTATTGGGTGGATAAAATGCACATTATCAGGGAACAATTTTACTTAGACAAATGGAGCTTTGATTTAAGGTGTTACATAAAGTAAAGTTTGGTCTATCTGGCAGAAATTTGTGAACACTTAAAAATGACTTGTCAAACAGGACCAGAAAGTCAGAGGTTGACTTTTTTTCCCTTTCTTTTGTTTTGATTAACCAATTTATTTAATTATTCTACTGTACATTTTACATTTATGACAAAGGTCCATGAAGGTATCTGTATTCTTTCTCTTGCAGTACAGCATTTAAGCACTTAGACGTTACTGTCTTTTTCAGATCTTAAATGATCATATTAGCAGTTTTTTTTGTTTTTTTTTTTTTTGCTGTACATTTCATTGGTTTTTTTTTTTTTTTTTTTTTTTTTTTTTTTTCTCCCCTGGGAAATCACCACTGCTTTCCAAACCTCATTTGATGTTATTTTGTATTTAAAATGTTTGGCATATCTGAAGCATCTTGATTTAGAAAGTGGTGTGAAAAGAAAGCTGTTGTATAGAATAATGTTTATGTGTTATAATTTAATAGGAAAGATGTTCTTAAAAAAAAAGGACAGAATGGATTTATTTAGCTTTTAACTTTTGTTTTATTACCTTTTGAATTGATATAATTGTATAATTTTATGTGCTCATTAGTGCATGTACTGAGTTATTGTAGGTAGTTGAAATGCTTGGTCAGATTAAAGTGCATTTTGAATGCAATTAGAAGCAGTTTAGAGGTGTGTAATAAATGGAATTTTTATATATTTATATTTTATGTAAAATATATATATAGCATTGGCGATCCTAAATTTTCCCTAGTGTGTGCTTGGTGTGTGTGTGTGTGTGTGCGCGCCCTGCCCGGGGTTCATTCCTGCCTTGTGCCCTGTGTTGGCTGGGATTGGCTCCAGCAGACCCCTGTGACCTTGTGTTAGGATATAGCAGGTTGGATAATGGATATATATTTTATATACTGTGTACTTTTGCATTTTTCAGCAGAGTATGGCGATCAGGGTGACAGCAGTGGAAGATGCAGAGCAAGTAATGGACCTAGAGGTATGGTATGTATAGAAAAATAAGGTTGTCAAGTATTGAAGCAAAAACCGGTATTGAATAAAACTAATTTAATGAGATATGCTACCATAAGGTACATGAGTGATTTATTTCATTTCAGCAATCACTTTGATGGCTGCAGTAGGTTAGAGCCTAATAGAGCAGATTTAGGTTGTGCATATACATGTAATACATAATTTTCTTTGTGTCTTTATGTCGTTCCTTGGTAGCAATAGAATATAAAATAGAACGTGAAAAAGATTTGTAAAAAGGATATGCATCTTACACAGTAGATTTTAGACAATTTGTACTTAACTCGGTTCTTTTTACATTTAGATTAATTTTACCATCTTGGCAGTTGATGGCCAGTTTTATGTGAATGAAATTCCAGTTAGCCTTTCTGGTGTGTCAAGGCTTAACTGCAGTGCTTTTCTTTGTAAGTATAAATACATTTTTATATATGGCTCATGTTAATGGTAATTATGATGCTGCACAGTAATTTGTTTTCCTGTAATAAAGTAGATCCTTTGGCTTCACTTTAGCATACATTCTGGTAAGACTGATTGGTAGTTCCAGATTGGCCCTACTACGAGTGCAGGCGTGCTTGTGTGCTTGAGTGGGCTCTAGAATGGACTAGTGCTCAGTTCTGCTGGGATAGGTCCTGGTCCCCTATGACCCTGACTGGTATTAAGCAGATTTGAGAATGACTGTGAATATGAAGAACCTTACATCACAGTTCTCTGTAATTTTCATGTTTTTTGCCATGAGAAAACAGGATTTACTATACCCTTTTAAAGGCAAAAATTTGAAGTTTTGATATTTAGGATGAGGTTTTGGAAGCTTTTGTGTCTTCATTCATTAGAAATATGCAGATGCGCAGAGAACAGCACTCACTAAAAAAGTTATCTTCTTGTTTAATTAATGAAGGTGATATTGTACATCTTTGATTGGCTGGACCTGTCATTGGTATATAAAAAAAAAAAAAATAAAAAATCGTTATTTACCACCAAATATTTGCTGAAATTTCCTCTCAGTGACAAACTACAACTGTCACTTTTTGTTTTCTCCTGCTTTTCACAAGAAAGCTGTCAGGCTTGTATTTGCAGCAGGAGGAGTGTGAGATTCCTGTGCTGTTCCAGTGCAGCAGTAGTGTGCTGTAGCTGAGGGGAAACCGCCTGATCAGAGTGTCATACTCAAGGTTTCAATGGGAAGAGCACACGTATATTTGTAAGCACTGTGCCGGTGCAGTGCTCCCAGACTCCCAAGTGCCCTTGCTTTCTCACTCTGTTTGCAGTGCTCTTTTAGGTAGCTTACTAAACTTAAAATGATTGATCACTTTAGCTGCAAAATTTGGGAGTTTTTTGGTGACTTTAGGAGATATGCCTCTTTTAAACAGTCACCTGAAGCCACTCATTTACGTAATGGAATGTCGGCTCATACTATGGGTGAATGATCTGGAGGTTAATGTAACTTGTCAAATATGTTCCAGTATTTTTATTTTACCTTACCATCTGTTTTTCTAACCCATTTATCCTGGACAGGGTCACAAGACAGCCTTAGCCTATTCTTTTATTCTATATTTTTTTCAAAGCCTATTCAGTTAGAGTTGGGTGCTGGACAAGGAATGTGGTGGCATGGCAATGCTTATTTGGTCTTCCAGACAGTGCTTGAAATGGGACGGTACTATGCTTGAAGCATCTAGGAGACCTCCAGCCTTCAATCAAATGGTAGTGTATCTCAGTGCTTGTGGATTCAAGAGGAGCCTCCCCCCTACTTCGATATCATATACAAATATACATGCTGTCCAATCTCCTAGATGAAAGAAAGCCCCACTGTGTTATGTGAAAGTAATAACAAATTTGAAGGAGGCTGACTAAACAGTCCACTTCTAGTAATTTCTTTCCACTTGAAGCACTGCTTGCAGGGAAAAATGAAAGTACTGTAATTGTATTATGTACAAGAGATAATATCTGAAAGAAACTTATTACACTATATAGTGAAGTAATGGCTTACATTTTTTTTTAAATTGCAAGCTTGCAATACCAAACGACACTCCACATTGTGTGCTTCTTGCAGCATGTTATTTGCACGCATGATAAGAAAAGGAAAAATATGCCAGTCCTGAATGAAACATAGCAAAGTATTTATTTTATTTCTGTAACGTGTGCTGAGTCACTTTTTTGTTCAGAAGGTAGCAGAAAGAGAACTGAAGACATCCTGTTTGAATGAGTAAAAGTAATTTGTAACTTTAAGTTTCCTCTTAGTAGTCATTTGTTCAATTCCATTTTATGATGATGGTGGTAGATCTAAGTTTAGAGTTTTAGCAATTTTAAATAAACTTGGAATGAATCAGCTTTGAGTCATCACAATAAAAATTCTGAATGCTGATATACAGGTATGTGCTGAGTTGCAGCAATCTGTGAGATAAGAAAACTAACTCCAGTGTCCTGAGCTAAAACACATTCCACCACCCCATGTAAATGCTTTCCATGGTTCATAGGTAGTGCAGCTAATTATTTGGAATCCAAAAGCATCTCTCTGTCCCCTATCCCAACTAAGGCAACGGTATGATAGATACATGTAAAATGGCCTTGTGATGGAGTGAGCATTTAAGACATGGCACAACCCTAGTACCACATTCCTCTGCCATGGGTAAGTGGATTAGGAAGACATACGGTTAGATGGATCTTAAAATGTTGATTTACATTCTGTCATCCTAACTTTATACTGATCATCACTTCATTAAGTGATTTGGTTTATGATAAACTAATTATTGCTTGGTTTACAACAAAAGCCACTTATAATTTTGTGCATTATTTTTTTGCCATAATTATCTTGTAGTTTTTCTATACTAATTATACCAGCATAGCACTTAAGTGAAATACTGTACAATGTATTTAATGTTTGCGTCATTTGCTTTATAACACACTAATATGTTGAAACTACTTAGGACTTGGAGTGTCAGATTATTATTATGTTTGAATTTTTATATCTAGATGTCCTGCCAGAACCCACTTCATAATGTTATTCAGATCTAGTTCATCGTTAACAGTTGTGATCCAGCATTTTATGTTAAACAAGTGAATAACTCTGAATATTGCTTGAAATGTGGTATCTTTTACATGTCCTAATACAGGGGTGTCAATCTCCTGTCCTGGTGGGCCGCAGTGGCTACAGGTTTTCATTGTAACCCTCTTCCTATTCAGCGAGCAGTTTTCACTACTAATTAACTCCTTTTCCCTTCATTTTAATAGCCCCATTTTTAAGGATTCAATCCTCTGAATGGCAGCCAGTTCAACCAGTTTCTTAATGGGAAGCCAATTCTTGCTGTTAATTAACGCTGTTACTGAATATCAGCAGACCAACATGACAGACATCTTTCTTTATTTTCAGGTTAGCTGGTCATGTGGTGGCTTGTTTTGTGTCTCATTATTGTTTGGCTGCTCATTAAGGAAAAGGAAACAGCTAAGGGGTCTGAGTCACGTCAGTTAAAACTAAGGCAAAACAAGTTAATCAGTAGCAAAAATGGCTCATTAATTAAGAAGATGGTTAGAATGAAAACCTGCAGCCACTGCGGCCCACCAGGAACGGAGTTGGACACCCCGTCCTAATATAAAGAGATTTTTTTTTTTTTTCCAAAGAGCAGTTGCTGGATGTTATGGCAGGTACTGTGAGTGTTATGCAAGGTACTGTGAGTGTTATGCAGAGTGGAGGCAGAACCTCTGTGTTTTTCCCACTTAATTCTGAGGTTCATCAGGGTTGTGTTCTTGTTTTTTACCTGGTTCAGTGCTTGCATGGACTGGGTGTTGGGCACAGTTGTGGGGTCCAGCGTCAGTGGAGCATCTGTTGATGAAGAGAGATTCACTGATCTTGACTTTGCAGACGATGCTGTGATCTTCACAGAGTCAATGGAGGCTGTGATTGGGGCTTTTGAGTGACTGAGTGAGGAGTCTAAGTGTTTGGGCTTGTGAGTGTCCTGGATAAAAACCAAGATCCAGGCCTTTAATGACCTCTTGGGCACAGCCATCAGCAGTGTGTCTGTCTGTGGAAAGAGTTTTGACCACGTCGAGAGGTTTACTTACCTCGGTAATGACATTCATGTCCCTGGTGGCTCTTCTTATGAAGTCAGTACATGGATTAGGAGAACTTAGGGGGGTTATAAGATCACTGGAAGGGAGTGTGTGGTGCTTCCAGTATCTCTGCTAAAGGATGAAGGTCCAGATCTTTAGAGTCCTGGTGTTTCCTGTGTTGCTGTATGGTTGTGACACATGGACCCTATCCAGTGACCTGAGACGAAGACTGGACTCTTTCAGTACTGTGTTTTTTTTGGTGAATTCTTGGGTATCGCTGATTTGACTATGTGTCAAATGAGCGGTTGCTGACAGTCTCAAATGAGATACATTTACCTGCATTGAGAGGGATTGTCATTTATGGCACTGCAGTCATGTGGAGTGATTCACCAATGGTGATCTGGCTCACAGGAGCCGAGTCAGCCAAGGGAACACCCATGTAACATCTGGCTGCAGCAGATAGATGGTCATTTATGGGGGTGGAACTAGACTCTGTGTCTGCCTGGGGGGTTGCCAACCTGGATCCCAAGTTAATGTGTCGTTTGGTGGGTGTGGCAATGTGCTGTACCAATGCATGCTCCCCAACCTGACCTGACTGTGGTCCTGCTTGAAGCCCTGACATTTTAAGCTTATATTAAATGTATATTAAAACGTGGTGAATGGAACATGTAGAATCCTTGGATGTGGATTTGATTCAAACAGTATTTGCTTATTTTAAGACCATTTATTTAATGTGGCTTTTGCCATTTTTTTTCATTAATAAGATATTTAATAAACATTTTCTTTGAGAAATAAGTTTCTCATCAAGTTTGGCTTTCGTGTCAGACATTATTTGTCTCATTTTACTTACTTATTTTAAAGCATACAACTGACAAATATGGGTGGCACAGTGGGTAGCGCTGCTGCCTCGCAGTAAGGAGACCCAGGTTCACTTCCCGAATCCTCCCTGCGTGGAGTTTGCATGTTCTCCCTGTGTCTGTGTGGGTTTCTTCCGGGTGCTCCGGTTTCCTCCCACAGTTCAAAGACATGCAGGTTAGGTGCCTTGGCAATCCTAAATTATCCCGTGTGTGTGTGTGCGCCCTGCAGGGGGCTGGCACCCAGCCCGGGGTTTGTTCCTGCCTTGCGCCCTGTGCTTGCTAGGATTGGCTCCAGCAGAGCCCCTTGACCCTGTGTTAGGATATAGCGGGTTGGACAATGACTGACTGACTTTTCATATTCTAACAGTCAATGGTCCCCTGGGGGGTTAGGTGAGGTATTCGTTGTGGGTTCATTTTATGTTATTCTATGTTTCTTTCTTTGTAATTGCTGATGACTATGTTGTTTGTAAATAAGCATTTCATTACAGAGAAAACATGTTGTACATGCCAGATGCATGTATATCACGTGGTGAATGTAACGATTTCTTTATTTTATAGCTTTTATCACAGGGATCTAAAGCCTAAATAATCAGTCACTGCCAGTCTGGTTATTCCTAAAAGGTATCCATCAATTGCTCACCTGCCTATAATTTAGTAGGCATTTTTCAGTTTGTGGAGTTTAATGAGCTTTAATCTTTTATATCTGTTTATTAGCAAAGCCATTGTTTTTAACATTTTAGATATGAACTTGCATACTATTTATATTTAAACTGCATAAAATATAGACATATAATTTATAACTAAAAAGCTACAGTAAAAATCTTCCACAGACTGTTAAACGATTAGCCTCTGTGATGCTTTTAAAAGAAATATTTATCTTAAATACTTAAATCTCATCTTGAAGTAGATTATGTAGATAAATAGGGTCCTAGCTACTGTACAGCCTAGTTGATTAATTCAGAACTGAAGAGAACCATGCAAGTCTGATATTTTTATTAATCAATTTACATTATTAACCAGCATCCTTCCTTAGTACCATGTAGTCTTCGGAGAACAGACACTTTAACCAAACACTCAATTGTGTTTTTTTTTTTTCTGGTTTTTCTTCAGTCATTTTCAACAGACCAGTCAAGGCACTGTGCACTAGATAATTATTAATGGTTTATTTGTCCTTAATGTGCTTTGCCCATGGACACACTTGGTAGCTGATTTGTATTTTTTTCTTTGTGTATTGTAAGCAGAATTACTCTAGATTGGAATAAGCAGGCATAGAAACTTAACCAACGTGTGTATTGTAAAGTGCTTAATAATAATAATAATAATAATAAAAAAAGTTGTGACATTCTTTCATTTGTTATTAGAACATGCTTTGATTATTTTGACAAGATTGAGGGTATGAAACAGCTTCCTTGTTCTGGTTTCCTTTCCAGTGTATTAATTTGTTTTCTTTATTTACAAATTAAAGCGAACAAGTAAATATAATCTTCATTTGTCTCTATTTTACATCTTTACACATGCATCTCATAAATTTTTTTTACTGTTATCAAAATGTGTATTTTTAATTACAATTTTTTTTCTTCAGCGAAAAATGGAAACAACAGTAAAGCAGATACTATGTCTCAAGCTGCAACAGTCCGTGTCCGAATTCTGCTCCGGTTGTGGCCTTTGGAAACAGATTCTCAGCTAAACCTTCTTGTTTTTAATGAAGAAGTAATTGAGGTTGAAGGAGTGCAGGTGAATATGTTTATTTAACAAATGACTATGATCAACTAATAGTTTGCATTTGAAATTTTAAAGAGATGTTCTTATTTTTAGAATATCTAAACGTTTAAGGTAATTTCTTTTAATATCACAGGTGCAGCAGTCAGATATGTACGAAATAAATATTTTGATGTCGAAGGAGTTCAAGAAGCTAAGGCAGTCTACCTACTCGTTCCCTATGAAAGAAAGTATGGTACACAGTATACCTCCAGAGAGTGATTACTTGTATACTGTTTCAAATCTTTCACCTGAAGGTACAGACAAATGAAAGACTGTTAATACTACTTCACTTCTCGAATTTTTATCTAACATTTATCATTGTTAAGGCAACTCAGTGTCTTTGTAAAGAGCAAGTCTCTGCAACCACTGTTTCTCTTTTACTTGAATTTTATTCAGATTTTAGTACTGTCATGTTTTGTATAGTATTGTTGCTTGAAATAAAATGGGGAGAAAGGTGGAGCAAATGTATAGTTGTAGTATTGTCTTTCTCCATTAAATATCATATATAGGTATGTTGACACATGTCAAATTTATGTAGATATGCAAATACCAAAAAATTCTGTTGGGATGCTATCAGCAACACTATGCTTACATCACAACCTTACCTCTACCATATCTGCATTCAGCCTCACAAGTCTATTGCAGGACATGTTAACGTCCTGATAAGTGAGCGTTACCAGTAAATCAAACTTTTAAGCACTCAAACAGAACAGACCAATCACATGAAACCTATGCAAATATAGGGAGAACAACCTGTACATCCAAATAGAAAACATAGGGTAGGAGTCCATGTCCAAAGATCTGGCCCATGCTGCTCTTTTCAAAAATCTAATATGAAAGTTTTTTTCTTTGTTCTGTTTTTTTTTTCCTAATTTTAAAATCCAATAAAAAATTGATTACAAAAAAATGAGAACTTAGAAGCATAATGAAGAAAGATAAATGATGCCCTAAAAGAAAAGGGCATGGTTCATCACAGTTATACAAGGTTACCATCATTCTTTTACACTTCTTATTGTGGATAGAAAAAGTAGATATATTAGCCACGAAAACCTTTTGTTAAATATCTGCAAACTGTATGGCCTGATTTGATCAAATTATATTTTGAACTTGTGATTTTGTGTCAGCCATACACTGTGACTGAAGTTTGTTATCTAGGTAGGTCTGTTTTTGCAAATGTAAGATAAAACTGTGCATGGCAAAAGACAAGTAGTGTGCAAAATAATTTATTATTCATACTTAGTTTAAAAATAGTTATGCTTAAAGTGTTTGCTCTGTCTTTACAGTGGATAATCAAGCTCCTCTGCAGACCACTAGCCACTATCCAATAAAACAGGCTGAAACAACAGTGGAAGAACAGGCAGCAGCAGGCAAATTACCAGAGACACCGCTTGGAATGTATCCTGACATTTACTTTGATAAGGAAAATATGGTAGCAGACATGTTGCCCGGTGACCAACTCCCGGAGACCCCTCTTAGATCTGAACCAACATCTTCTTATAAGGTAATTTTACTTTTAATATTGTTAGACCTTAATCTCAGCAATTGGTACTGACTGCAAGCAGGGCTAATTTTGTAGGTGGATAGGCTGAAAATAAACACTAGCCTAATCAGTGATTTTTATATAAATCTTTTAAACACTGTTCATGGCTTATATTTGGAATATATAAATTGAACATTTTGTCTTGGTAGTTTGTATGATATTACATGCAATAATTAATTTTATGGTTAGAAGAACCATGTTGCAGCTATTCAGTTTCTTCATTTACTTAAATGTACCAAGGATAACTAAAAACATACAGTTCATTTGTAACACTTGCCATACTCTTACCAATAATCACAAAGCTTAATTAAATGCTGAAAGTAAGCATGTCTATAATAATTTAAAACACATGAATGCCTTCTTAATCATTATAGTGCTTATTTGAATAAAACTTGTAATTACTTTTGATGCCTGATATATTATTCAGTTGAAAAGTATTTTGGTTTTTAAAGGGAGAGTTTTTGAAACATGCCCAGACTGATAGTTTACTTAATGTTTTCAGGCAATATGCCAGTGGATGGAACACATGAGAGAGAAACTTCACCGTTTCTTGACTGAATCACTTCCCCTTTTCTTCTCTGTGATGTGGGTTGTCGTTGTAGGAGTTGTTGGGTCATCTGTGGTACTTAAACTCCTGGAAATGGTTTGTCCTTCCTGTGAGCACAAGTGAGTACTAATGCAACACAATTATTAGATTCCTATGAAATTCATATGATTTCAAGGTGTTTTTACACCCTATGGACTTCACCGAATTTTATAACACTCTTTATCAAATCTTAAAATGAGTTTTTTTTTTTTTTTTTTTTTTTTTTTTTTTTTTATTTTTTTT
>JANRMT010062791.1:99975092-100003997 GCA_026402145.1 Polypterus bichir lapradei | reverse complement strand
AAAAGTGTAGTGAATGCAATCACAATTTGTTTGTCTTCCTCCGCTTTAAACCCATCTGGAAGAACACCAAACACAGCTGTTAATGGGTTTGGAGGGATTGTAAGTCCAAGGCTATCTGAAAGGTAATTAAAAATGTTTGTCCAGAATAATGTTAATTTGGTGCAGGACCAGAACATGTGACCTAGTGAGGCTGGGACTTGGTTACAACGTTCGCAGGTTGGATCATGCCCTGGGAACATTTTGGAGAGTTTTAGTCGAGACAGATGTGCTCGATATATAATTTTGAGTTGTATGATTGTATGCTTTGCGCATATGGAGCTCGAGTGAATTCTCTGCATTGCTACTTTCCACTCCTTTTCTGATATATTAATTGAAAGATCTTTTTCCCAGTGTCCTCTTGGATCTTTAAAAGGGGAGGGATTGTAAAATGATTTTATATATTGTAGAGATGGAGTCTAAATCCTTGAGATTGAGCAATATTTTTTCCAGCATGGATGAGGGTGCAAGATGAGGAAAATCTGGAAGGTTTTGTTTAACAAAGTGTCTGATTTGAAGATAATTAAATTAAAATGAGTTTTTACTCCTATTTTTTAAGATTATGTGCAAAGTTGTACCGTATAATTAAAAAATAATATGCTGCATATAGAATGCAACTGCACATCGTCTTTTTCTTTTGACTGCTTCAGTTAGGGGTCACCACAGCAGATCATCTTCTTCCATATCTTTCTGTCCTCTGCATCTTGTTCTGTTACACTCATCACTTGCATGTCCTCTCTCACCACATCCATAAACCTTCTCTTAGGCCTTCCTCTTTTTCTCTTTCCTGGCAGCTCTATCCTTAGCATCCTTCTCCCAATATACTCAGCATCTCTCCTCTGCACATGTCCAAACCAACACAATCTCACCTTACTGACTTTGTCTCCCATGACCCTCTAATGTACTTGTTTCTAATCCTATCCATCCTCGTCACACCCAGTTCAAATCTTAGCATCTTTAACTGTGCTACCTCCAACTCTGTCTCCTGCTTTCTGGTCAGTGCCACGGTCTCCAGCCCATATACTATAGCTGATCTCACTACTGTCCTGTAGACCTTCCCTTTCACTCTTGCTGGTATCCGTCTGTCACAAATCACTCCTGACACTCTTCTCCACCCATTCCACCCTGCCTGCACTCTTTTTCACCTCTCTTCCACAGTCCCCATTACTCTGTACTATTGATCCCAGGTATTTAAACTCATCCACCTTCGCCAACTCTACTCCTTGCATCCTCACCATTCCACTGACCTCCCTCTCATTTACACACATGTATTCTGTCTTGTTCCTACTGACCTTCATTCCTCTCCTCTCTAGAGCATATCTCCACCTCACCAGGATCTCCTCAACCTGCTCCCTACTATCGCTACAGATCACAATGTCATCAGCAAACATCATAGTCCATGGGGACTCCTGTCTAATCTCGTCTGTCAACCTGTCCATCACCATTGCAAATAAGAAAGGGCTCAGAGCCGATCCCCGATGTAATCCCACCTCCAACTTAAATTCATCCATCACTCCTACCACAGACCTCACCACTGTCACACTTCCCTCGTACGTATCCTGTACAACTCTTACATGCAGTACTTCTCTGCCACTCCTGACTTCCTCATACAATACCACAACTCCTCTCGAGGCACCCTGTCATATGCTTTCTTCAGGTCCACAAAGACGCAATGCAGCTCCTTCTGGCCTTCTCTATACTTCTCCATCAACATCCTCAGAGCAAACATTGTATCTGTGGTGCTCTTTCTTGGTGTGAAACCATACTGCTGCTCACTAATCATCACCTCACTTCTTAACCTAGCTTCCACTACTCTTTCCCATAACTTCATGCTGTGGCTCATCAATTTTATCCACCTGTAGTTACTACAGTCCTGCACATCCCCCTTATTCTTAAATATCAGCACCAATACTCTTCTTCTCCACTCCTCAAGCATCCTCTCACTTTCCAAGATTCTATTAAACAATCTGGTTAAAAACTCCACTGCCATCTCTCCTAAACACCTCCATGCTTTCACAGGTATGTCATCTGGACCAACGGCTTTTCCATTTTTCATCCTTTTCATAGCTGTCCTTGCATCCTCCTTGCTAATACGTTGCACTTCCTGATTCACTACCTCCACATCATCCAACCTCTTCTCTCTCTCGTTCTCTTCGTTCATAAGCCTCTCAAATTACTCTTTCCATCTGCTCAACACACTCTCCTCGCTTGCGAGTACATTTCCATCTTTATCCTTTATTACCCTAACCTGTTGCACATCTTTCCCAGCTCAGTCCCTCTGTCTACCAATCGGTACAGGTCCTTTTCTCTCTCCTTAGTGTCCAACCTTTCATACAACTCATCATATGCCTTTTCATTAGCCTTCGCCACCTCTCTCTTCACCTTGCGCCCTATCTCAATGTACTCTTGTCTAATTTCTGCATCTCTCTGACTAACCCACTTCTTTGCCTTCCTCTTCCTCTGTGTACTCTCCTGTACTTCCCCATTCCACCATCAGGTTTCCTGTTCCTCCTTCCTCTGTTCAGACGTCTCGCCAAGCACCCTTCTTGCTGTCACCCTTTCTACTTCTGCGGTAGTTTCCCAACTGTCTGGTAATTCTTCACTACCACCCAGTGCCTGTCTCACCTTCTCCCTATACTCAACCTTGCAGTCTTCCTTTTTCAACTTTCACCATTTGATCCTTGGCTCTGCCCTCGCTCTCTTCCTCTTCTTGATCTCCAATGTCATCCTACAGACCACCATCCTATCCTGCTGATATAGTATGTTAGACATTCCTTTGTGATCATATTGGGTTGAGTAAATTTGAAGCAGAAAAGTTTCTGTGAAACCATTTAGTTCAAAATTACAAGTCACTGAGTACCTCAGGTTCCCTAACTCCACACTTTACGGGAGTCCTTTTATTCTTTCATATTTATATATTTTTTTCTTTTGGCTCAACAAACATTTTTACAAAATTGTATTTCTCTTGTTAACAAAGTAAATGGCAAATTATCAGTTCCTCTATTCCTGACAAGGCAAATGTGAAAGTCCATTGACTATAAGTCTTAACTTGGCCAGTGTTCATTTCACTGAGTCACATTAGTATTTTACATTTCAAAGTGCATTCATGCTCTTGTCAACTAATTTTAAGGTATTTTCAGTCCTTACTTTCTGCACTTTTAAACAGGCATACACTGGTGTTTTTAAATCCTCGCCCAAATGGTATGCTTTTTTTTTTTTTTTTTTTTTTTTTTTTTTGTTGCTCCTCTTTGTTGAGCTGTAGTGGTTTCTGAATGTTTGAGCACCTGTTTAAGTTGTGCATTTACTATTAAATCTTTGTCTAATTAAAAGCTAGTATATATTTTTTTTTTTTTAAACCGTGTCCAGTTTGGCTGTGAAGCAATCAGAATTGATGTCTGAATGCTGGCGACTAGCCTTACAGTTTTTCTCTCAGGTGGAGCGTTACAGCTTCTGCTGACGCCACGCCTGATACCAAAACTTTATTAGAAATATTTTCAGATGTTTTTAAGATTCGAACCGGACACGGAGACAAAAATGAAAGAAAAAGAAGAGAGAAAAGGAGGAGATGGAGGTAAAGGGGGAAGGACCCAACAGAGCCCAGGGACCCAGATCCCACCAGGCAGCCACCGGGAGCGACCAGACAGATGCTTAAAAAAAAAAAAAAAAAAAAAAAAAAAGTGGCAGGGGGAGGGTAGGCGAAGATGTTGTAGCATTGCCAGATGTCCCAGGAGAGGGGAGGAGTCCAAAACCCCACCTGACATATACAGACACACACAAACACAGTCATACACTCCCTCCCTCATGCTCTCACATACACATACAACCCAAGACTTGTACACCAGACACCCATTCACACTCCCCATACACACCCTACTAACTCTGGTCCCGGTGCTGCCGTACCGAGGGCAGAACCATTCCCGGACGCCAGAGTTAGCCCCGTTCTGCTGGGGTAATAATGAGCAGGCACCCCCGTCCAACGCAGAGCAAAGCAACCCACCACTCCAGACCACAGGCAGACGGCCAGCTCCCACTCCTAACCTCCAGCTAGTATACATTACTTATACATGCAATTCTTGTAGCTATGAAAACGTCATCAAAGACCACATGAATAGATTTTACGAACCACACAGGAAAAATGTTATATGTTATTGCTGCATTACCTTTGAACAGCTGGGAACTGCCTCATTTATTCTAATTTAAAAATGTTACGGGTAATACAGTTATATTATATGAGAGCACTGGGGGTGAAAAAGAAATGTGTTTTCTGCCATCTTAAAATGCAGATCAAAGATTTTTTTGTGTACCATACAGCAGCCAGGTACTCTTGAGTACTGTCTTGGCACTATTCAGCATGTGAGATCTGCCTTTTTTTTTTTTTTTCTTGTGGCAGTATGACATATATTTTGCTCATGTACGCCACTTTTGTGAAATTGTTCATTTGGTTCTTACACAAGTTCATGATGAGCTTTTTTATCATGAAATGAAATCACTACTGCTCAGAGAAAGCAAACTGCCAGTATTGCACTGTACTGTGGCCAGCCTTCAGGATTTGATACAGTGACACACCATGTCTATAAGAGCACAACTGTATAGCCAGCTGCTCAAATAACAGGCAACAAATATACCAAATTAAAATCGCTTGGACAAACTGGGAGAGCCACATATAAAATTTATAACCCTAATTAGGATAGACTTTTACCACAATGAATAGCTGAATAGTTTATCATCATCACACAATTTTTTGAGGCTTTTAAACAATGGTTGACAACTACTGTAAGAATAACCTTGTCACTTCTTCAGATATTATGGTTTAGGAGACCTGTAATATGAGAGTTTGTCATCAGTGATGGAATTATGTTAAATATTTTAGAGCAGGATGGATGGATTTTAGAGCAGAATATTAGGCCATCTCTCCACGAGTTGAAGTTGAGTCAGTTTTTCTTGTCATTAACTGTAAACATTAAAGTCAAAAGAGAAAAGCTTTTGTCACTGTTCAGATTCAAACCTGACTAAAATGTTGCAAAACATTAAGCAGGCTGTTAAATCAACATAGCTAGCAACTATGATGTACTGCTGTACAGAAAAATAGGACAATTGGCAATCAGATCAGAACAAATAATCAGTGGCTATAATAAAAAGCAGTCTTGTCATATCTGTAAAAGAATGTATGGTCACTTATTGAATTTAAATGTTAATTTGGATAATCTAGTTGTTCAGTTTTTTTATTACTGAAAATTGGGTTGATGAAAGAAATGTTACACTTTTTGTATGTGTTTTCTTTGTTATATACAGTATATCAAAGGAGAAGCGTATACTAGTCAAACTACCCCTTTGTTAGGTTGTATGAAATGTTACGAGTGATGTTTTTTGTAACTGGGCTAAAATAAAGCATTTCCAAGTTTCTCATTGATACAGGCTCCCTCCCACAGCCACTATAATGCACTGTATGCTTACATGGGCTTTGGTCACAGTAATATCATGTTCTTAACAGAGGTTTTGGATGGAATTTACTATGCTTTATAAGTTTTTAAGCTCATTATTGAAAAGTAAATCCATAAATAATGAGCTGTACATGAACCTTTTCTATGCTGGTAAATTTGAATGGTCATGTGTCCATCAACTCAAATCATAAACATGGGATGCTGCTTAAATATGTTGGGGATTTAGCTGTCAAGAGAAACAGAAGAGTGGTGCTATACCCAATTTGTTTGTAGTGACAGATAGTGCATGGTGAAGTTCTGACATGCCCTGTGGCTTAGCCTTTTAGAGAATTGCTGATGCACAAAAGCTCTCCTTTGCTGAAGCTAGTTCCAACCTTGCTGTTATAAGCAACAACAAAAATATTTTTATGAACACACAATAAATGTCACGAAGATGGCATCCTGATCAAGAAAAATCTGACGGGTCACCTACTGCAAATTTACTTTAAACCTAAACTGCTGTTTATGTCACATGCAGCATTAACAGCACCTGCGCTCACAAGGACACAAGCAATGGGAGGCAATGATAAAACAATAAATAATTAGATCAGTAAAAGTAGGAAAGGCAGTCAGCTAACAGGCCAACTGTGACACTTCACAGAATACTTTTAAAATCCTTTTGTTTTGTTTGTTTGTCTTAATGGTGTAGTTGGTACCTGTATATTCCATTTGAATGTGATCAACAGTAACTTTTAAGGCTTTCTTCAAAATATTAATATTTAAGAAAATATTGGACACACTTAAAACACATTTTTTATATGTTTTTATTATTAGACACCTGCATTTTTCTGTTAATAAACTGGTAATGGTATACACATAGTGGCATGACAAAGTATTTGCCCCTTTCTGATTTCCTCTATTTTTGCTTATTCATAACACTTGTTTCTGATCTCCAAACAAATTTAGTATAATAACAAAGACAATTAGAGTAAAACACATTACAGTTTTTAAATGGTCATTTGATTTATTGAAGGCAAAAAGTTCAACACCTATATCAACATTGTGAAAAAGTATTTGCCCCCTAAACTTAATACTGTACTTGGTTGTGCAACCTTTAGCAGCAACATTTGTAATCATACATTTCTGGTAACAGGAGAATAGTCTTTGGCATCACTAAGAATAAATTTGAACTTAACTCTGCTCTATAAAAATTGTTTTAATTCAACCACATTGGATGGTTTTCAACAATGACCTGCCCATTTGAGGTCCCACTACAACATTTCAATGAGCGTTCAAGTCAGGACTTTGACTGGGCCACTCCATAACCTTAATTCGTTTTCAGCAATTAACAGGTGGACTTGGTCCTGTGCTTCAGATATTTGTCCTGCAAAGTTCAGCTTTTGACTTGTCACTCCACAGAACATTATCCCAAAAGTTCTGGGAATAATCAAGGTTTTTTTTTTTTTTTTTTTGATAAAAGTTATATGTTCCATTTTTTTAACACTGGTTTTTGCCTTGCAACTCTCCCACGGATATTATTTTTGCCTGTTGTTATTCTAATGGAGGAATCGTGAATACTGAAGTTAACTGAGCTGAGAGAGGCCTACAGCACATTAGATGTTCATCTGGGTTCTTCTGTGTCTTCACAGGCGAGTTTTCTACTTGCTAATGGAGTAATTTTGCTGGGCTGTCCACTCCTGGGCAGATTTATCACTGCTTCAAGTTTTCTCCATTTGGAGATAATGGTTCTCAAGGTGTTTCGCTGAAATCCCAGGGTTTTAGAGATGGCTTTGCAACACTTTCCATACTGATGTATTTCAGGAATTTTCTTTCCTCAAGTCTTCTGGAATTTCTTTTGATTGATGGAAGCTGTTCTGCGTATTGAAACCTTTTAGCTAACTTCATATTGCTGGAAAGTTTTTATTTAAGTGGTGTTTAGATTCAATAGGGCTGGCATCAATCAAGTGTGGGTGTTTAAAATCCATTATCTTTTAAGTTTGGCTCATTGGTTGAGTGACTAACGGGGCAGTAACTTTATCACATGGGTGATATAGGTGTTGGTGAACTTTCTTCCTTTAATAAATCAAATGATTATTTAAAAACTGTGTATTCTGTTTACTCAGTCTTTTGTATTATACTAAGTTTATTTCAAGATGATAAACAAAAAAAGAGGAAATAGGGTGGGGGCAAATACTTTTCCACAGCACTGTTTTATATGTTGCCTCTTTTTAAGTTACAAGGGCTTTGGTCACAATAATGAGATTTCTTTTTTTAATTGACACCCATTTGATTTTTTTGTCTATGTCACCTTTCCTCATAGGGCTTGAGCAAGTGGTTTATTATTAAATATTCTTATTAAAATGTTTTTTTAAACCTTTCCATTGTTTATGGATTATAGGGGTATCTTGAAACTGGATCCAGTTACTTTTACACCTGTAGAAGAGATACTGGAGGAGAGACCTTTGCTTCAAAATGAGCAAGAAGATGAGATCAAAGGAGACGGAAACCCTTGAAAGAGCACACATGGGACAATAGGCTTTTCCATATTACTGGGTCTGCTGAATTCCCCACTCAAAGAAACAAATGGACTGCTACTAAAATTGTCCAAAATAAGATTGGCATCTCCCAGTAAGAGAAAAGTTAAAAAAAAAAAAAAAAAAAAAAAAAAGTGGTGCACTTGATGGTATAATTATTTTTTAAACCAGGTTATTTTTTATTCCTTCTCTTACATGGATGCATATTACTCACTTTAGACTTTATTTACTTTTTCATCATACTTCACTGCTGAATGATTTTATAAGTCATGGCACAGTTTTTGGACTTGATATACTAAGAAATGCCAATGCCAAGCAATCCTTTGTTTTGGAACTGGATACAAAAAGCATGTATTTGCAACATTTGTTACAGAAAAGGAGTGACAATGTTTGACTATGGCCATATTTTAAGGTGAACAGAATGAAGGAAAAGAGATGCTAAAGAGTGTTAGTCTTAAGAGGGATAGTTTAATGATGGACACCACAAGTCAAACAGAGCAGTTGGCAATGGTCATGTAGTTATGGGGAGAAAATATGCTAGGAAGGAGCTTATTTTTAGATGCCATAGAAACCTGCAGCACTGCAGTAATTTTGAATAAAGACAAGAAAATATCTAAGGAATTTGAAAAGTAAATATTAATGATAAAGTCCTTTAAACTGATATCGATTTTAAGGTGTGCTTACCATATCTGTCCACATGAAACAACTTAGCTCCCAGTGGGATGATTTTGCTAAAATTTGGCGCACTTATTCTTTCACAGAATTTTGTGGGGAAAGTCCAATTTTCATTGACTTATCTTGAGTAGATTGTGCTGTATAAAGTTCTGAAATTTCAAAATATCTAAAAGCAAATTAATAAACTCATCTGTCTTTAAAACGGAGAAACCACCCGTGTGACTTTATAGATTACTAGTGACTGGGAGCCCGATCGAATCTGGCTACAAATTCTACGTTTGTGAAATCCATACTTTCTCTGCAAAGAATTACAGTAATCCCTCCTCGATCGCGGGGGTTGCGTTCCAGAACCCCCCGCAATAGGTGAAAATCCGCGAAGTAGAAACCATATGTTTGTATGGTTATTTTTATATATTTTAAGCCCTTATAAACTCCCCCACACTGTTTATAAATATCCCCCGCACAGTTATACAGCATAAACCCTTTGTATTCTCTTAGATATTAGGTAAGATTCATTGAAATTATATATGTAAACACACTGCCTATATACAGTAAAACCTAAATATTATTTTAAAGATATCGAGTGTCTCCGATATCACATATGTTGCAGCCAATACAATAGACAGGCCACCAGCAAAAAATACGTACAATGCACGAAAAACTGTATACAGTAAATGTGTGTACAGTGACACTAAACGTACGTACATGTACTAAGTACTGTAAGTAGAAAATTAATTATGGTTACCAACAATGACACGATGACTTGTCCGATTACGATGAGTTTAGTTTTACTGCACAACAAAGGAGAGCATTACAGCTCTTCTAAAGGAGCCTCTTCAGGCGACTGTGTAGCACCGCCGTTGTTCTTCTTCCGGCAGTCTTCAATCCAAATCCCTAAAGCAGATTCTATCCAGACTACTGCCTTATTACATCCACTTACAACTCGTTTTGCACCCTGGTTAAAAGGACACTGCGGCCGTAGATCTTATATTACTTTCCTACTTTTTAAATAAAAAGAATCATAGCCTCATTGATGCCGTAATGGCGTCCTACAGCGGTGTAGCTTTTCCCTTCCTTCAACGTATCCAAAACAGTTAACTTTTTGACAATCGTTAACATCTTCCGTTGGCACTTAGGCACGGCCCCTGAAGCAGTAGCAGGAGCAGATAGTTTTGGAGCCATAATGAAAGGCTTGACTATGCACAAAGATAAACACAAAAGAGCACAAAAGTTAACTCTTTACACAGCGAAACACTTAGATGCTGAATGAGCGAGACGAGACTTCCTGGTTAACGCTGCGGAATCGAATTCACCGCTCCGTCGCTGAGCCATTCAGCACACAGGAACTTAACTGCGTGCTCTGATTGGTTAGCTTCTCAGCCATCCGACAATAGCGTCCCTTGTATGAAATCAACTGGGCAAACCAACTGAGGAAGCATGTACAGGAAGTAAAAAGACCCATTGTCCGCACAGCCCGTGAAGCAGCGAAAAATCCGTGTTATATATTTAGATATGCTTACATATATAATCTGCGATAGAGTGAAGCCGTGAAAGTCGAAGCGTGATATAGTGAGGGATTACTGTATTTGTTTTTTTAAGTCCTTGAAATGATTTTGTTATCATGGCACTGATTTGTGTTTAAAATAGACCTTTTCGGTCAATGTAATGAAGAGCTTCCTGTTTAAATGGGGCTGCGAGACGTGAACTCAGCTCTTTGGCGCACCTCATTTGATTTTTTTCCCGGCAAACAAATTTTCAAAACAAACCGTATTTTACAACTCTAATCAGAGTTGGAGTAATAATTATGTTGGTGTGATCATTTTAGATCTGAGATCGGCTAAAATTTAAACAATGACCGTTGTTAATACCCAGCCATCTTTACCAGTTTGCCAATAGATGTCAGAAGGACAGATGCCAAAACTGAACTGCCCAAAGATAGATTTCGACATACCAAGCAAATGGCGATACATTCTAAATTATTTACGTTTTCAAAGCTGTCGAAGGGTTTAAGTCAGTTGACGATGTTAGTCCTGGAAAGTACACCCCACCAAACCAACGTTCCAAAAACCATCCAAACTTAATGTTATCTGCTCGAACCAACACCGACTTACTATACTTGGCCATCCAGTGGCGTCACTGAAGCGTTCGAACATTCTTAGCCAATCATGCAATACTGCGTCCGCGTTTGCCACGTTATGTTCTAACTACAGAGGCAGAGTCCCATTGCATGGTTCTAACTTGTATTGAGTCGCGGTATTGACGCAAACACCATACATACAGGGTATTGACGCGAACACCATACATACGGATAGTCTCAAATTATATATAAGGATTGTTTCAAATTTGCCTTGAGAGAGGTCGCTTCAACTTGTCTGACCAGCTCACTGCTGTTGCTACACAATACAAGTAAATCGTAAAAGGAGCAAAAAGTCACATCTAGAAATTAATATAAGAGGCAATACATTGAGCCCTGCTTTGTAAGTACCATAGTGACCAATTATGTACTCAGTATTTACGTTGAACTAAAAACAACCTAATGCTACATTATCTGCACATTAGATTGATTCAGTGTGTCTCTGATACTATCGTGTATTACCAGTTCCAGACTTGCCCCCATCTTTGTCGTAAGCAGCCAACAATTTAACCTTCAGACTTCAACTAAGGTTTTAACTCTCCGTTGTGTACATCCGTTATTTTAAGAAATTCAAACTATGAGGGATGTTCAAAAAGTTTCCTCACTTTTATATTTTCGTTGGAAACGGTGAAGGCAGGAGTAGTAATTGGGCATTAAAAAGCTGGTAAGACTCTGGGGAAAATTGCGTCGCAAATGAAGGGGACTATGCAGAAAAGTGATGTAATTTGTTTTTGAAATTTTTAATAGTTAAAAAAAAAAAAAAAAAAAAAAGTACAGAAATGTTTTGAACGTCCCTCGTACAATCCGTTACATACCCTCCACAACTAAGAACAGCATAGCTAGGGAAGCTACTGAGCCACCAGAAGCCTACTTGAACAACATTTTTAACCATAGAACATTTTAAATCATTGTAAAATAAAAAAAAACAAAACCATGTATTTAATGTAGTCTAATGAATCATATAATTGCATTCTATTATTGCTGTTATTGTTATGACTTGCTGTTAAAATATATTTAATAAACAATAATGTAAAATAAAATTGCTTTAACTTTCAAATCAGTTAACTATAACCCTGAGTGCACTTGAATGTTAGGCAAGCTTACAGTTTCTAACTTAACTATATTGTGAAATTTTACCACATCAACACCCTTGCTATTAAATATCACATATTTCTGTAAAGTCAATGGAAATTAGACTTTTTTTTTTTTTGGTTAAAATATCTGCCAATAAATATATACAGTAGAAGTGTAACAATATTTATTTTATGCACGGTAAAGAACATAGTGAAGCTGACTTGGAATATTTAAAAGCATCGTCATTACTGGATGGGGTCAATGTGGGCCTTAGATATTCCCCACACTGAATTCCATCTGTCCTTCTTTGGAATGAGTTTTTATTCCCATTACAGTAGAGATTCCAAAATGGTTTGGCATGTTACCTTTTTAACATCTGAAAGTCAGTTTTCTTCAATCTGGTATTCCCTGAACTCCCAAGGACAAAACATCATCTGTGCCCAGTATCTCTCTTAAGTGAAAAGGTATGTGGTCGGCATTGTTTTTCTTAATCTCTGAGCCGTTTGGGGTGGCCTTTCTCTCTTTTATCTCAGAGACACAGTCTTCTAGAGTTTGGCTGGAGGTTAGGTTGTCAGGAGGTTTGGGGGGGTTAGCTTGTTTTTCATCTGCTCATATTACTTGTTTGAAACCTGTTTACAGCTGTACTTCTATGATTTGTTCCATTATAATTTATCAGTAATAAAAAAAAAATTCTGGGGAAAAAAGGAAGGCCATGAGGGCTGCAAGTATTTGTTTTTATTAATTTATTGTTGTTATTATTGTCTTATTAGAATCTAATTCTTGCTAATAACAAAACTTTGTATAAATGGTAACTGGAGAGCTTCTTAGTGTTACCAGCATGCTGCTTACTTTTAATTGTACATTTCTTTTCTAAGAGTGACATTCAAATGTTTGTTTAGCAAAGCAGATTTGTCATTTTCATTTCTTTTTCCCCCCTGTCTCATCTCAGTAAAATGGGGAACTATTGCCTAATATGCTGTGTTCACTGGTGACCTTGTTCACTGAATATTTTCCTGGCTTAGGTGAACATTTTTTAAAGCACCCAGTGATGCTTTGTGAGGCCATTGGGACTTCACAGACCTGTAGCAACCCTGCGCAGAACTTTCACGTATGCTTACTTTAAGATTGTTGCCAATTTGGCTGTTGCTGGGGAGTGGTGGAAATCCCGTATCATGCTGTGTGACATTTTCCCACACTCATTTCACTAAGGGAATTCCCTGCTCTTCCACTTATTTTGACTTAAAACAGCTGCTGCGCTTTGATTGCTCATCAGTGAAATTAAAAATGTAAAAAAGGGACCCAAGAAGCACTACTAGATTCACATCCTGGGTGTGTTTAAAAAAACACTTGTGTATTTTTGTTTGGAGGCTACATTAGCTGACCATAATGAGATTATTAGGAGTACTGACAACACTTTACTGGCAGCCAGCAGCACATGGCTAATTATGTATGCAGATTAGCCATGTGCCCAGGTACAAACAGGACTTAAAGGAGCCCCACAATAGAAACAGGGGAGCAATGACAAAAACAAAAGATTACTAATTTACAAAATATTTCTTCTTGATGAATGTGTCTGCACTGCAGATGTTGTAGCTGTGCTCAGAGCCACATCAATCATTGGAATGAGCTATTCTCATACTGCCCTCCCAAAAGTGATTCCTTGTGTCTGTGCTTTTTGAAGTTTGAGGCATGGTGGCACAGTGGTTAGCATTTGTGCCTCACAGCTCAGAGCACTTACCATATATGACCACCATAACTGGCCCAGCATCAGACTTTTCCCTAGCCCTCAGGGACACTTAACAGGCCACCGTAATCCACTCTGAACTAGGTCAGTTCCTCATTGACTTCATTTCATCTTGCGGAGCTTGGTGAACTCTCAGTAAAGCAAAACTCCATGGAGTTCTCTCATCATTAGTAGAGCAGTCAAAAACAGTGAATAAAGACTGAAACAACTAATATAGAGCCAAAAATGGTACATTTGAAATTAAAGGTTGGATGATCTTCCGAGTACAAATTTGGCTTGTGTAGTCACTGTGACTCCTTATTTCCCAGGCTCCAACTGAGATTCCATCCATTACAGGATGGGTAACTCTGAGCCAGAGCCTATGCCACCATGACTGAGCTGCAGTTCATTACAGGTTACTTGCTAATGCAAGTTAGAGTTTCCAGTTAAAATGCAAGCTTTTGAGGGTGCCTCTATAGATAGATGATACTTGTCCCCAAGTGCAAACTTAAATATTTTCATGCTGATTCATCTTTTGCAGAAAGCTTTTTGTCCTGCCAGGCAGCCAGTTTGACTGAAATTGCTTTGGACTCTGAGTCAACTTGCATTAGTCAACGCAGGCTTGGAGAAGATTGGATGAAGCACTTAGCCAGGTCTATTCATATGTCAGGTTTAATACAATTCTGGCACACAGGCACATAAATATAACAAACTAGGAAGGTGCCATTGTATGCTTCAGCGTGCAGAAGAAGGAAAATCAAGTGAATGGACCGATAGAAAAAGGAGTTACAAAATACAGTTTATGGGAACTCTTATGATCAGGGTCACAATAAACATTAGAACATTCTAGACGAGAACAGGCCATTCAGCCCAACAAAGCTCGCCAGTCCTATCCACTTGTTTCCTCCAAGAAAACATCAAGTCGAGTTTTGAAAGTCCCTAATATCTTACTGTCTACCACACTACTTGGTAGCTTATTCCAAGTGTCTATTGTTCTTTGTGTAATGAAAAACTTCCTATTGTTTGTGCGAAATTTACCCTTAACAAGTTTCCAACTGTGTCCCCGTGTTCTTGATGAACTCATTTTAAAATACAAGTCTCGATCCACTGTACTAATTCCCTTCATAATTTTAAGCACTTCAATCATGTCACCTCAATCTTCTTTTGCTTAAACTGTAAAGGCTCAGCTCTTTTAATCTTTCCTCATAATTCAACCGCTGTAGTCCTGGAATCAGCCTAGTCGCTATTCTCTGGACCTTTTCTAGTGCTGCTATGTCCTTTTTGTAGCCTGGAGACTAAAACTGCACACGGTACTCAAGATGAGGCCTCACCAGTGCATTATAAAGGTTGAGCATAACCTCCTTGGACTTGTACTCCACACATTGTGCTATATGACCTAACATTCTGTTAGTCTTCTTAATGGCTTCTGAACACTGTTGGGAAGTTGATAGCTTAGAGTCCACTATGACTCCTAAATCCTTCTCATAAGGTGTACTCTCGATTTTCCGACCGCCCATTGTGTATTCAAACCCAATATTTTTACTTCCTATGTGTAATACTTTACATTTACTGACATTAAATTTCATCTGCCCAAGCCTGTATGCTATCCAAGTCCTTCTGTAATGATATAACGGATTCCAAATTATCTGCTAATCCACCTGTCTTGGTATCATCTGCAAACTTAACCAGCTTGTTACTTATATTCCTATATAAATCATTTATATATATTAAAATAACAGCGGCCCTAGCATTGACCCCTGTGGAACACCACTCTTAACATCGGCCAGTTCTGATGAGGTTCCTCGCACCATCACCCTCTGCTTCCTGTGTCTGAGCCAAATCTGCACCCATCTAAAAATATCACCCTGAACTCCCACTTCTTTTAACTTGATGCCCAACCTCTCATGTGGCACCTTATCAAATGCTTTCTGGAAGTCCAGATAAATAATATCATAAGCTCCACTTTGATCGTATGCTTTTGTTGCAACCTCATAGAATTCCAATATGTTAGTAAAGCATGACCTCCCTCTTCTGAACCCATGCTGACTGTTCAGAATAACTCCCATCCTTGCCATGTGTTGCTCAATCTTATCCTTAATAATTCCTTCCATTAATTTTCCTGTGATGCAAGTTAAGCTTACTGGCCTATAGTTGCTTGGATCTGCCCTGTCACCCTTTTTATATAATGGGATGATATTTGCCATTTTCCAGTCCTTCGGAATCTCTCCAGTGCTCAGTGACTTCCTAAAAATATGTGTCAAGGGTTTATATATGTACTCGCTAGCCTCCTTAAGAACACGAGGATAAATATTATCTGGGCCTGGTGACTTGTTTGATTTCATCTTATTTAATCTGAGCAGCACTTCTCCCTCTACAATTTCCAAATCCCTCAGTACCTCCTTAGTAGTTGCGTTTACCTCTGGGTGGTTATCCACTTGCTCACTTGTGAACACCTCAGAAAAGTGTAAGTTTAGGGCATCTGCTATTTCATTGTCTGTATCTTTTAATTCCCCTTTACTATTCCTGATGAACTTGACCTCCTCCTTAACTGTTCTTTTACTACTAAAATACTGAAAGAATCTCTTGGGGTCTTCTTTCTCTGCTATATTCCTCTCCAGCTGTCTTTTAGCCTCCCTGATATCCTTCTTGATGGTTGCCATCATGTTCTCATACGCGCTACGATTCACTTTGCAGTCATTAGTCTTATATGCCTTATACAGCAGTTTCTTCCTTTGCAACTTCTTTTTTAAACCTTTATTAATCCATCGTGGAGTTTTTTTTAGTTTCCTATTAATTCCAAATTTAGGTATGTATCTGTCCTGCATTACATGTAAAACATTTTTAAACCTGTTTCACTGCTCCTCGACTGTCTCCACATTTAAAAGTTTATCCCAGTCTATCCTACTTAGACATTGTCGCATCTGCTCAAAATTAGCCCTACCAAAGTTCAACTTAACAATGTTAGTCTTTGCATCTGCACTCTTACAAAATACTGAGAATTGTATTACATTATGGTCACTTGACCCTAGTGGTTCAATCACCTCTACACTCTCAATTCTATCCTGATTATTACAGAATACTAAATCCAGACAGGCGTCACCCCATGTTGGTGCTTTAACATGCTGTGTTAAAAAACAGTCACTGATTACTTCTAAAAACTCCTGCTCTTGTACTCCTCCATCTGCAAGGTTATCCCAGTTAATATTTGGATAATTAAAGTCCCCCATGACTATAATATCTCCCTGTAAACTTGCCTTTTTGATATTACTAAAAAGATGTGTGTTGAAATTACTGTCTGAAATGGGTGGTCTATAACATACTCCTAAAATAAGACCTCTTTCCCTAATATTTTCCAGGCGAAGCCACATGTCCTCACTAAGATGGGACTCCTCATCCAACTGAAGATGACTTACATTTAAACTCTGTTTGGCATAAACAGCAACCCCACCTCCTTTTCTGTTCTGTCTATCCTTCCTAAAAAATGTGTATCCCTCTATGTTACACTCATCCCCATGTTTGTTATTTAGCCAGGTTTCCGTTATTGCTATAATATCATAATTATGCTCTGCTACATACAACTTCAACTCACTTACCTTATTTTTGATACTTCTAGCATTAAGGCAAGCTATTTTTAATATGTTAATCCTTCTACATTTACGTGTTTGCTTAGAATTTACATTACTATGCATTTTTATTTCTACACCATTGTTTGTTCTTCCATGTATAGATCTAAATCTGGCCTGTCCTAAACTCCCTGCCCCCCATTCCCTAGTTTAAACAATCCTCGACTAGCCTACACATACGCCTCCCCAATACAAACCTATTAATACTATCATGCAATGTATGATGCGTTACTGATGGTGTGAAGAAACAAAGTAAAATGTGTACCTCATGCTGAAAGACACTTATGCTCCATGTTTACTCCAACACAATCTAGTTAAAGAGAAGAAATAGACTTTTTAACAGAATCCTCTGATTTTTTTCACCAGGTGGGCACCTACCAAGTGTAAGCGATCAACATTAGAAAGAATTCTAGTTAAGTACGTTTCTTCAGTTTTGTTTTATAGAGCTGTAGTCCATTTTTTGGCAGTGGGTGGGAAAGGAACATCTTACCTAATAACTAAATACAATTCTTTAAAAAGCACTCCCTGCTCAAAACAGCCATGTACTGTATAATTAACAGTTATACTGTATGTATCAGGACCATGGGGTGTGTGTGGTTATAAAAAATAACATCTTCTCTTTATGGCGCTCCAGCCAGACTTAAACCATAGATGATAATTTGGGTAATCCAAAACAAATCAAGAAAAGGACTGACAAAGGTGTGGCCATCACTCCTTTTCTCTCAAACTTCGACAACGTCTAGAGTCAGCAGTTCTGCTTTATTCCTGTTCATTGTGCCTCACTGCCATCTGGTGGCTCTTCAAGCCACTGCATGCTTGAGGACTTCAAAAATAACTGAACAAACCCGAAGAACATTTGAACTGACTGGCCTCTTACTCTTTGGGGGCCTCGTGTGTAAAATTCACAGTAAAACATGGCATATGGACAAAAATTGAAGTGTGCTTATGCACAAAACTATGTGTACACCAAGTTCTATGTACTTCCCTTTTGTAAATCCCAATAAATGTGAAATTTAGCCACACCCTATCTCCTCCCAGAATTAGACCTATTTGAATATGCAAATCAATATAAATAGCCCCTTCAGTTCAGTGTTTTGTTAAAAGACAATGGCAAAGGCATGTGGAAAAAAAGGATTCACCAAATGCAAAGTTGAGGTCCTACCCAGTGAAGGCAGTGGTATGAGCAACAAAAGAAAATTGATGGAGTGGCACTCAAAAGTTCAAGTTCAGAAAGTCCCACAGTGCCCGAAATAAAAAAAAAAAGAAATGGTCAGATATCAAAGTTGACGTGAAAAAACAAGTCGTAGCCCACTGTCTGAATGTCATGCTGCATACTAGCATATTGGGGTGCAGAAAATGGAAAGAAAAAAAATATAGGGGCACAGTGAAGAAAAAAGTTTGAAATTTCCACTTTAATCTCGTAGTTCATTTTGTCATTAAAGTGGAATGTCATAAACCTCATCTTAAAATCAATGTTTAAATTTACTAGAGTTTCTCAAATCCCATTGTAACTAAAGTAGTACGTTAAATGCTTCGTATTCTACGTGTTCTTTTTGTGTGAAGCGCTATGTACTTCTTAAACTGGCTTTCTCTTATGCCGACAGGAGTGCACAGGCAGTGATTACAACACAGAACACGTTACATTCATGATATTATAGCTCTCTGAACATAGTAGTATTCTAAAGTCTACTTGATATCATTTTCATGATGAAATGCATTAAAACATCTATTAAACATGTGGGCAATGTGGTGCAGTGGTAGTGAAGAACTGGTGCCTTGTCCAAGGATTGTTCCTGCCACTTGCAAGATTTTTGCTGGGACACGTGTGACCCTGGATAAAATAATTTATTGCAGCAGTACTGTGTCTGTCAAATGTACCAACCCCCAATTCCTGTCCTTCACGTAACCAATCGTCACACGATGAGCTCTGTAATAAATGTAAAACCTGCTGCAAGCTTAGAATGGCAGTTCTTCAAAACTTTTAAGGAACATTGAAAAATGTTTGTTATACATGTTTAAATTACTCCATCCATCCAGGGTCGCACCAGTGCCAGCAAACATTGAGCGCAAGGCAGGCAAAATCCTTGGACGGGACGCAAGCTCATTGCTACCGCTGCACCACTGTGCCCCTACATTGTTAATTATTAACAGTATACATTATTTAAATAAAGTTAACAATTTATCTGTAAAATGTAATATGTAAACTTCAATGCATTTCCTCACAAAAATAATATCAAGTATACATCCTAGTATTCTAACAGCACACAGCGCCAACGCAATAGCCCGTGGAAATCTAAATCGACTTAGAAGCCAGTCATAATCATTTGTAAATACGCACTCTTCTATTGAATTGAATTGCTTTGTCATTGTATGGCACAATGAGATTCAATATGCAAGTCCTCCATAAACTTATTTTCCAATAAAATGATAAATAATGATACAATAGAAAACAATGAATTATATGCAATATGAAAGCATAAGTACAATATATATGTACTACAGTCATGGCCAAAATTATTGGCACCCCTGGAATTTTCCCAGAAAATGCACCATTTCTCCCAGAAAATTGTTGCAATTACAAATGTTTTGGTAAACACATTTATTTCCTTTATGTGCATTGGAACAACACAAAAAAACAGAGAAAAAATGCCAAATCTGACATCATGTCACATAGAACTCCAACAATGAGCTCGACAAAATTATTGGCACCTTTTCAAAACTGTGGGTAAATCATTTTATTTCAAGCATATGATGCTCGTTTAAACTCGCCTATGGCAAGAAACAGTTGCTGGCAATATAGCAATCACACCTGAAGCCAGTTAAAATGGAGAAAAGTTGACTCAACCTTTCTGTTGTGTGTCCGAGTGTGCCACACTAAGCATGGAGAACAGAAAGAAGAACAGAGAATTGTCTGAGAACTTGAGAACAAAAATTGTGGAAAAATATCAATAATCTCAAGGCTACAAGTCCATCTCTAGAGATCTTCATGTTCCTTTGTCCACTGTGCGCAACATAATCAAGAAGTTCACAACATATAGCACTGTAGCTAATCCACCTGGATTTGGACAGAAGAGAAAAATTGATAAAAGACTGCAACGAAGGATAGTCCAAATGGTGGAAAAACAGCCCCAATCAACTTCAAAACATATTCAAGCTGTTCTGTAGACTCAGGGTGCAACAGTGTCATCTGAACGAAATGAAACGCTTTGACAGGAGATCCAGGAGGACCCCACTGCTGACACAGAAACATAAAAAAGCCAGACTGGAGTTTGCCAAAATGTACTTGAGGAAGCCAAAATCCTTCTGGGCGAACGTCTTGTGGACAGATGAGACAAAGGTAGAGCTTTTTGGTAAAGCTCATCATTCTACTGTTTACAGAAAATGGAATGAGGCCTACGAAGAAAAGAACACAGTACCTACAGTCAAACATGGTGGAGGTTCTAAGATGTTTTGTGGATGTTTTGCTACCTCTGGCACTGGATGCCTTGACTGTGTGCAAGGCATCATGAAATCTGAAGACTACCAAAAGATATCGTGGCGCAATGTAGGGCCCAGTGTCAGAAAGCTGGGTCTGCATCAGAGGTCATGGGTGTTCCAGCAGGACAATGACCCCAAACATACCTCTAAAAGCACCCAGAAATGGTTGAAGACAAAGCGCTGGAGAGTTCTGAAGTGGCCAGCAATGAGCCCAGATCTAAATCCGATTGAACACTTATGGAGAAATCCAAAATTGCTGTTGGGAGAAGGCGCCCTTCAAATCTGAAAGACCTTGAGCAGTTTGCAAAAGAAGAGTGGTCGGAAATTCCAGTTGAGAGGTGTAACAAGCTTGTTGATGGTTATAGGAAGCGCTTGCTTGATTTCAGTTATTTTTTCCAAAAAGTGTGTAACCAAATATTAAGTTGAGGGTACCAATAATTTTGTCCAACCTGGTTTTTGAGTTTTGTGTGAAATGATGTCAGATTTTTTCTTTGTTTTTTTGTTGTTCCAATGCACATAAAGAAAATAAACATGTGTATACCAAAACATTTGTAATTGCAACAATTTTCTGGGAGAAATGGTGCATTTTCTGGGAAAATTCCAGGGGTGCCGATAATTTCGGCCATGACTATATAATGCAAATGGTTCATAAAGTGGCTCAAGTTGTACAACCATTGTAGTGCAACTTTACAGTGAGCTAATTGTGATTATAAGTACAAACAGTTGTACAAGGAGCACTTGATGGACTGATTCAGTGCGTTTAAAGCTCTTGGGATGAAACTGTTCGAGTCTCGCGGTCTATACAGGAAAGGCTCTGAAGCGTTTGCCAGATTAGAGAAGTTTAAATAGACTGTGACATGGCTCAGTGGAATCCCTGCAGATGTTAGTGGCTTTCCTCAGGCAATGTGTGCTATAAATGTCTTTCAGGGTTATCTGATCAGCTGCTGTACAGCTGTGAT
This sequence comes from Polypterus bichir lapradei, assembly GCA_026402145.1. Taxonomy (NCBI): domain Eukaryota; kingdom Metazoa; phylum Chordata; class Cladistia; order Polypteriformes; family Polypteridae; genus Polypterus; species Polypterus bichir. The sequence continues at coordinate 99,982,342 of JANRMT010062791.1, read as the reverse complement.
TCCACACTCAGACATGGTGGGTTAAAATATTATGAGTGGTGCACTGAGAGTAACAACACTAAATCAACTGTGGTATTTGGAATTGTTTGGCCATTCCATGCACCATTATATTGTTACAGAATGAATACAATCAAGTGCCTTGAATATATTTGATTAATCCTGTGTCAATGATGTAAATCTGAAAAAAGGGAGACCACAAAGAAACAATAGCACTGCTTTGACGCTGGGTGCTGCCAGTTTGCAAAACCGAGCAAAAACAGGGCTGCAATGAAAATGTGTGTGGCTTTATGGCAAGTTTAGTTTTTATACATCTCGAACTGACCGTGGAAACAGGTGTACACAACATTATTGTACGTACACACCGTTTATACATGAGGCCCAAGGTTCCTATGTTGGTTTTTGGTGGCTTTGGCATCTCCAGCTCTGTAAGATGCCTTCATCTGATGTTCTTTGAGAATGTTCTTCCCTATCAGATGCCACTTAGCTCATGCTTTACAAAAGTCTACTAAGTTTGGCTAACTTGAGGTTGTAACTGGAATCCCACCAGAGGTATGAAAATGTGCAAGTCAGTGTTATTAATACTGCAATCAGAACATGTTTAAAAATTATTCCAGGACAGAATTTGGTAAACTTGGCCATAACACAGTGACTCTGTTCTTTCAACGTGACAAGTTTTCTTGTGAACAGTTTATTTATCTATTCTATTTTTAAATACTATGATACTGAAAACTGTCAATGCTCATATGTTCGTAGTCAAGGCACGGTGGCACTGTGAGACAGAATGCTGTAGGGAAAAGCAGGTCACAAAATTGATGTCTCGGTAATTAATGAGAACCGCTGGACTGTTCATGATGCCTGCTCTTCATTTCTGGAGTCGTCACTCACATTTTAAGCATTTATCAATTTCTGCCTCCAGCTAAACAACTTTTTATTACACCAGAAGTTACACATTAACTTTCAAATTTGTCAGTGGTTAAATTGTAGTCTTTCATCTTTTTAACAGAAAGAATGCTGAGGCCCAGTTGCATTATGAAGTATAAGACTCCCAGCTCGTGCAGTGAAAAAGTCACTTCAGCTGCTAATACTCGAGGCGTGGAAATAAGAAAAGAATGATCTACCCAGGACTGTGTTTTCAACATCTGGGGGGAGAAAATGCCTTGAAACTTATGGAAGATATCCACTTTGAAGCAGCAAAGCTTTCAATTTCACAAAACATGCCATATATGTTTGACAACAAAAGGAAAAAATTGTTAGCACTGATTCTTGGCACTATCCCCCCCCCCGAGTAATGGTAATGTTCCTATTTATTATTATTATTGCATGTAGTGACAAATGCAATACAAAAAAAGGGCATCATGTGAATAAGAAAGTAAACAATAGCAAAAATCACTGGCATACCTAAAGCGTAGAGTGAAAAACGGAGCCATATCCAATTGATCACCTGCCCTGTGCTAGCTGGGTTAGGCTCTAGCAGATCCTCGTAACCCTGTTCAGGACTAAGCAGGTTAGACAATGACTGACAGTAGTATCACAAGAAGTTATTTTTGTGTAGCTTAAAATCAGGTCCTCCTCTTGGGGAGGTGGGGATGTGGTTGGCCAACTTTCTGGTGCTTGTGGGAGGGAAGGAAAAAAAAAAGTAGGACAATCCTTCCACCTACAAGTCTGATTAAATTTTCTCAATGTTTTTCCCCATAAGATGTCATCTGCAGGATTATTAGTTGTATCCACATAATGCCATCTCTGAGTTTACATCAGATTGTGGACTTCAGCACCTTTAGTGCCTAGAAACACTATAATTAGTCAATTACGTCAATCCTTTTACCCAGCTGATATAGTCTTTATTATTCCAGTCTCCACATCATGACATTACAAATGTATATCTTGAAGTAGCTTTTGACAGAATCTCCTCAAAGAACCAATTTCCTGCAACAAACTCCTTACAGACATCGTAACACAGTTTGCAAGGCTGCATCCGGAAAGTATTCACAGCACCATACTTTTTCCACATTTTGTTATGTTACAGCCTTATTCCAAAATGGATTAAATTGATTTTTTTTCTTCAGAATTCTACACACAAAACACTCCATAATGACAACGTAAAAAAAGTTTACTTTTATTTAAATTACAAATTTATTAAAAATAAAAAAACTGAGAAATCACATGTACATAAGTATTCACAGCCTTTGCTCAATACTTTGTCGATGCGCCTTTGGCAGCAATTACAGCCTCAAGTCTTTTTGAATATGATGCCACAAGCTTGGCACACTTATCCTTGGCCAGTTTCACCCATTCCTCTTTGCAGCACCTCTCAAGCTCCATCAGGTTGGATGGGAAGCGTCGGTGCACAGCCATTTTAAGATCTCTCCAGAGATGTTCAATCAGGTGCAAGTCTGGGCTCTGGCTGGGCCACTCAAGGACACTCACAGAGTTGTCCTGAAGCCACTCCTTTGATATCTTGGCTGTGTGCTTAGGGTCGTTGTCCTGCTGAAAGATGAACCGTCGCCCCAGTCTAAGGTCAAGAGCGCTCTGGAGTAGGTTTTCATCCAGGATGTCTCTGTACATTGCTGCAGTCATCTTTCCCTTTATCCTGACTAGTCTCCCAGTTCCTGACGCTGACAAACATCTCCACAGCATGATGCTGCCACCACCATGCTTCACTGTAGGGATGGTATTGGCCTGGTGATGAGCGGTGCCTGGCATTCACACCAAAGAGTTCAATCTGTCTCATCAGACCAGAGAATTTTGTTTCTCATGGTCTAAGAGTCCTTCAGGTACCTTTTGGCAAACTCCAGGCGGGCTGCCATGTGCCTTTTACTAAGGAGTGGCTTCCGTCTGGCCACTCTACCATACAGTCCTGGGGCCTCATGTGTAAACGGTGCATACGCACAGAAATGTTGCGTCAGAACTTTTCCACTTTCAAATTGTGATGTATAAAACCTACACTTGGCGTAGAGCCACGCACTTTTCCACGGTACCTCATACTTGTCATACACTGGCGGCACTCGGCGTCAAAGCAATGCTACTGTTCCTGTGTGGTTACTCCTTATTTTCCTGACGCGGCTTTATAAATACACTGAAACTAACCGCATATTGTTTATTAGTGTAAAGCATCCGATTGTAATTAACTTGTAACAATATAATGGTCCAGGGAATAGCCATAGTATTCCAAATACCATAACTGCTTTAGCGTTGTTAATCAAACGCACGGCGTTATACATGAGGCCCCTGATTGGTGGATTGCTGCAGAGATGGCGGTCCTTCTGGAAGGTTCTCCGCTCTCAACAGAGGACATCTGGAGCTCTGACAGAGTGACCATCGGGTTCTTGGTCACCTCCCTGACTAAGGCCCTCCCCCCTAGATCGCTCAGTTTAGATGGCCGGTGAGCTCTAGGAAGAGTCCTGGGGCCTCATATATAACGCCGTGCGTAGAATTCGCACTATAACATGGTGTAAGCACAAAAGCCGGAATGTGCTTACGCACAGAAAAATCCAGATGCAGGAATCTGTGCGTACTCCAACTTCCACGTTCTTCCGCTACATAAATCCCAGTCAGTGTGAAAAGTAACGCTCGTGCACGCGCTTTATGTAATGCCCCAACTCCTCCCAGAATTACGCCTCTTTGAATATGCAAATCAATATAAATCGCCCTTTAGCTCAGCCTTCCGTGAAAAGACAATGGGAAAAGCACAGGGAAAATAAGAATTTCAGCGAATACCAAGTGGAGGCAAAGGAAAAACATACTATTTGTTTATTTAAACCGTGGTATAATCAGCAAAAGGAAGTTGATTGAGTGACATAGCGTGTTGGAGAAACGTGAAAGCTCACGTTCACAAAGTCACATATCAAAGTCGCCGTGAAAGACAAGTTGTAGCCCACTGTCTGAGTGTCATATGAAAGCTTATTAGGGTACAGAGGAAAAAAAAAAAGGCACACAGTGAGGGAAAAAAAGCACGAAATGTCAGCTTCAATCTCGAAATTTCCACTTTAATCATGTAGTTTATTTTGTCATTGAAGTAGATCATCATAAACTTAATCTTAAAATCGTTTAATTAACCAGTTTCTCAAATCACATCGTAATTAAAGTAGCACGTTAAATGGTTTGATTTGTATGTGATCTTCTCTGTGCTCTGTGAGTGAATCACTACTTGCTTCTTAAACCGGCTCTCTTGCTCCGACTGGACACAGAATCTATTACATTCGTGATATTACAGCTCTGAATAACTAAAATACTGAGATGTATACGTGATATCATTTTCATGATGATAGGAGTTAAAGCACATTATTAAACATGGGTTTCACGGTGCAGTGATTGTGCACGACCTTCGATGAAATAATTTATTGCAGCAGTACTCAGGGGCGGCTCTAGGCTTGTGGTGGCCCTGGGCAGAGGAAGAATCGGTGGCTCCTTCGCCCTCCAATGCCAATATGGTATCTTATGCACGGCCGATGGCCACGTCTGTTGCAGACACTGCATAACCGCCTTGTGCTCATGACACAAGCATTTAACTTTTGTCGAAATTTACCGCTGCGTTTTTAGCTGTGCCGTTATTTTCTCTCTGTATTATATTCAACTAGCAAAATACCTGCGCTTCGCAGCGGCGAAGTACTGCATTCAAATTTTTATTAAGAAGAAAATTAAACCTTTTTAAACTGAGGGAAAATATGCCAATAATTATTTGTTAAGGATCTCTTTGTATACCACATTGTGAGTTCGGCCCTCCGGTTGTAATATGACCAAGCTGTGCGCTGAGCTTACTCTTGAGCATGCAACTTACAGTTGGCCATGTGAACAGTAATCTTGTTTCAAACCTCACAGCTTGGATTGCTGCTGTCATAATCGGTTTGAGTTTCATGGTTTGTTTTATTTACGACAGTATTTGCAGGACGTGTGTTGAAGTGACATTCGGCATCTGTCAAGTGTTGTAAGCATACAACCGGTTTCATCGATAACTTCACACCCAGCTTTTGAGAGTTTAAACATTCATAAACATCAAAGTGTCCACTACTGAAATTGCCACCTGTGAGTCTAAGATGTTTAAGAGGCATTGGCGGTTGTCGAAAGGTGTAAAATATTTGGCCATTTCGGTACACTTGAAAGAGACAACCGAACAATTCAGCAGCAGCCATCAACTCATGCAGAACCACAGGTAAAGGACTTAAGCATTTCACTCTTATAGTGCTCCTGTGTAGTATAATTATCTCCTGTACTGTCATCAGTCCACACCTTGAACCTGTCCCAGTCATTCAATACATAAGACACAATGTTCCTCCGGATATCAAGATTGAGCCCGATATGGCCGTGCAATATGTAACAAAGAGAATGGAAAGGGTAGGTGCCATCTCCGGGAATGGAAACCACTCGGTAAGTGACAGTTCTTTGATCGATGGTGATCACCTCGATAGACATGGTAATGGGGGTACAATTGGAATGATAAAGGAAATGGGTACCTGAGAAATGTAAAGTAAGTCTAAAATACCTACACAATAACTATAATTGTAATAAACAAACAATAAAACAGCGGAGAAGCCATGGATTAAATAAAAAGGGTGTAGTTATCAGTAGGGAGACATGAATCCTGTGGCGAAGCAAGGAAGGGACCCAACGCCGCCTCACACGGTGACCGAGCTGCAGGCTATGGCCGTATATATGTACGTAAGTAGGATTCAGTTAGCATTGGGAATCAGTGTACCATATTTCTTGAAGATGGGCCCATAAGTAACAAAGACTGTTGAAAAGTTCAATATGGCGGCAGACAGTGGCATTATACCACTGAAATAAGTACGTACATCGTTTTGGTTAGCGCAGGGAAGCCACCTACCAAATTTCGTGAAGATGGGGCCATAAATAAGAAAGTTCAACATGGGGAAGTTGTTGACTGTTATGACCATTATGCGTAGAATTTCTAAATGAAACCTGCTTAACTTTTGTAAGTAAGCTGTAAGGAATAAGCCTGCCAAATTTCAGCCTTCTACCTACACAGGAAGTTGGAGAATTAGTGATGAGTGAGTGAGGGCTTTGCCTTTTATTAGTATAGATATATATTGGCGTAGCCACCCCTGCAGTTCTTGCTTTTCTTTCTCCAAGTAACTGATCGCCACACAATCAGCTCTGTAATAGACGTTAAGCTATCTGTATGCTTAGAGCATCGATTCTTCAAAACGTTTAAGGAACAATGAAATATCTTCGCAGTACATGTTTAATTATTTTATCCTTCACGCCAGTCCCAGTGAAGAATATAGATTTAAATGAAGTTAGTGTTTTATCTGTATAATATAATAAACATATTTTGCTGCATTTCATCTTAAAAATGATATTGTCATCATATGTAAATATGCGCTTTATAAAGTGGCTCAGGTTGTGTAATATTATAACTGTAGTGCAAGTTTACAGTGGGGTGATTGAACTTAAGTACAAACGGTTCTACAAGGAGCAATTTATTAAGTGCGTTTAAAGTTCTTGGGATGAAACTGTTTCTGATCCGCGCGGTCCGTACAGGAAAGGCTTTGAAACGTTTTGCCGTGGCTGAGGTAGCGTGTCCTTTAAGCTGTATACCGATAATTCTCTTTCCGATCAGCTGCTGATGTGATTCACACTCAGATACAGTGATATAAATACTCCGAGTGGTGCAGTGAGAGTAATATGGAAAAAGATGATCCGCTGTGGCAACTCCTAACGGGAGCAGCTGAAAGAAGGTGGTGCAGTGAGAGTAACAACGCTAAAGTAGTTATGGTATTTGGAATACTATGGCTATTCCCTGGAGTCTGGACCATTATATTGTTACAAGTTAATTATAAATCAGATGCATTACACTAATAAACAATATGCGGTTAGTTTCAGTGTATTTATAAAGCTGCGTCAGGAAAATAAGGTGTAACCACACAGGAACTGTAGCATTGCTTTGACGCTGGGTGCCGCCAGTCTGCAAAACCAAGCGGAGAACTTGCGTATGACAAGGTATGAGGTAACATGGAAAAGTGTGTGGCTTTACGCCAAGTGTAGGTTTTATACATCGCGATTTGAACGTGGAAAAGTTCTTACGCAACATTTCTGTACGTATGCACCGTTTATACACGAGGCCCCTGGTGGTTTTGAACTTCTTCCACTTATGGATGATAGAGGCCACTGTGCTCATTAGGACCTTCAAAGCAGCAGAAATTTTTCTGTAACCTTCCCCAGATTTGTGCCTCAAGACAATCCTGTCTCTGAGGTCTACAGACAATTCCTTTGACTTCATGCTTGGTTTGTGCTCT
>JANRMT010062791.1:99943712-99968586 GCA_026402145.1 Polypterus bichir lapradei | reverse complement strand
AAGAAAATCTTGAGATGAGACAAGACTATTGCCAAGAGATTTTTTAATGTCCCGCGAGATGAGTCTATTGCCAAGAGATTTTTTTTCAAGTCCCGCCCTCCTCTCAACCATTTACGGTTAACGGCCTACGCCCACGGTCCTCTCGCCTCTCATTTTTAGTGAATGCTTTTGTCAGACATAGTTCCTGCCCTCTCAGCTCTTATGAATTTTTACGTTTTCTTCACTTAAATTCCCATTTAAAGGAGACTTGTGTCCAAATTTTATTGAAGATTTCATACCGATGGGTTAACAACAGAAGAAATGAGTATACGGCCAATCCTAGCACCAAGAAACGAAGTCAAGCGAATTAACGTGAAAATTGCCGATCGGTTACATGGCAAATTGGTTAAATGCGTAGCAATAGACTATGCCGAAACAGTTGGTGGTGTTTGTGCGGAAGATGAAACCATCAACTTACAACATCCTGTAGAATATCTACAATCGTTAACACTCTCCGGTCTCGAATTACTATTGAAAGAAGGATGTATGGTAATGTTAATGCGTAATTTATGTATGAGTGATAGGCTAAGCAATAGGACAAGATTAGCGGTGTTCAAAATTGGTCGAACAATTCTGACATGTAAAATTTTAACAAGCGACATAAAAGGTAATGTGGTACATCTTCCGCGGACAGCATTAGACACCAAAGGAGATCTTGATATGCCATTTGTATTAAAATATTCACAGTTTCCCGTTAGAATAGCTTTTGCTATGACAATTAACAAGTCACAGGGACAAAAATTAGAAAAAGTCAGTTTATTTATTAGAGAGAAAGAAACGATATTCACTCACACGTTGTCACAATGTAACTCCAAACACGGAATCAAAATTCAATGTGATATTGATGAAAAGTTAATTCCAAATATTGCTTTTACTGAAGTTTTACAGTAAACGTGTAAGTTTAAAAAGTATTTGCGTTTTAATTTCAAAGCCAAACAGAACGAAAATGTATAATGCAACATGTAATAAATTGAAAGAAATTGTTTCGTTTTACTATTTTTTTATTTGGTCAATTACTCACTGTAATGTAAAATAGTTAGGTCTATTATGCATATGTAACAATTCCCATTAAAATAATCTGTTTAAATTGTACATCTGCTTCCCCGTATGTGAGTGGCACAGCCATGAAGTGGCTAGTGTGTAGCGCCTGCACTGGGGTTGGCGAGTGAAGCAAGTAGGGAGCAGAGCCCACTTGTATGTGTGTGTGTGTGTTATTATATATTTAAAACAATTTAATCAAACACAAAATTTAATCAAATTACGCATTATTCTTATAGTGTGGTTTTCAAAGACAACAGTCTACTAAGAGCAAGTTTTCTTTCTTCTACCAATGAACTACCTGAAGTTTTGGATTTCTTTTAAGGCGCTTTTCCTTAAAATGGGAAGCTCATTCATCCTATAGGCTTATATGAATCTGTACCTGAAGTATTGATCATTCTAAATAAGTTAAACATAACTGCAGTCTACCCTAAACGCTGGTGAAAACCTACTTCTTAGTGTATTTTTGAGTAAACAAAACCATTGTAAAATTGGAAAAGTAACCTTTATTAGAGGATGGCTGTAAACTTCTGAAAAATCTGCCAGGAAATGTAGGTGTCCCTTATAAATTTCAGCATTTAGGCTGATGCATCATATGATAAAAATAGTCCTGTAGCAGGATATGGTATATTTTAAATGTTTACTTTTTCACCAACTGTGTAGATAAACAAGAACTTAGATTAACTGTGTTCATACTGTGTGTACAACTTTACCCTGAGGCCAACTGACATGTTATTTGCCTGCCACCCCATCAACAGAGGACAAGCAATATCATTTTTTTTCCCCAAATGTAATTTTGCTCTATTGTATTAAATGTCAAAGACAATTCTGTCTGGGTGTTATAACGTCTGCCAGCTGGTTTAGGTTTGGGGGTGCTTTCATTCAAGACCAATTCCTTCATTGTGATCACATCTTGGCTGTGTGACACTGGCAATTTTCTCAAAGGACTAATTTTACATTCAAGGGTCCTTTTAATCACATCATATAAAACTATATCAACTGTAATAACCACTATTTACAAGGCATTAACAGAATCAATTACATAAAGATGTTTGAAATTGATGTTATCTGGTAAAGTTGATAAATACACATGAAATGATCAGCCAGAAGTAATTTTCACATTTTAAACAAAATGATTATTTGCCCCTTTAAAAAGTTAGTTTAGTTTATGAAGTGCTCACCTGCACACATTTGTAATATCGGCTCCAGAATAGCCTTCCATTTTCTGTGCAATTTTTACAAGGTCAACATCAGGGGCCAATTCTAGTTCTTTTAGATTAATTCTCAAAAGTTCTTCCCTTCCTTTTGCTAGATTTAAGGAAAAATAAATACATTTATGCACTTTAAATCAAGATACCTACACAATATTTAAAACAACAAAGACTATCCAAACATATAGTATATACAAAATTAAAAATTCTAGAATGCATCTAGATGCCCAATTAAAAATCTGAGCTTTGATTTCTATATGGATGGCATCTTTGATCTTTTGATGATCTTTTGAACATTTGCATCTCAAATATACGTAATCTTCCAGCAACCCACTTCTCCTACATGCAATTCAGAAATTTGGTGAAGACCCCTGCCTGGCTTCCCTATTTGATCTTCATATTAATGATACACTCTTATTACATCATGCAGTAATGAAGCTATAAGCTGTATATCAACAACCTACAACACTCTTTCATAAGTTCTCCAGCACATTGTTTTTAAATATTTAACATTCTTTGCTAAACTATAAAATCAAAAATTTTGAACAGCAGATTCTTAAAGGGTCATCCAAACTTAACTTTAAAGAAAATTCTGATGGGTTTGATTAAATTCTATAAACTCTTATATTAAAAAGTTGATCCAGGATAGGGAGTAAGTGTAACAGTTTCATCTAAGTTTGTGCCTAACATATAAAAGTACTAATAGTCTTTATTACTAAAGCTTAGGCAAACGTGAACTTTACAATTAAGACTGTGGAATATGCAACTAAGACATCCATCAAGTTCCACAATTTAAAAAATAAAAAAATAAACAGAAAATTATTAAAAAAAAAAAAAAAATAGTTTAAAGCAAATTGAAACTAGTACATAGAACCTTTAAAAATAATTAAACAAATAAAGTTTGCTCCACAAAGCATCCAAATGAAGCAAAAAATATATACATAGTACATATGCATGTTACCTTCCCTTATTTCAGGATAGATTACTCTCAAATATAAAATCTCATGCTTTTAATATAATAAATGAGAATTCATGAGTAATAACATATTACCTGAAGGTAAAGGAATGTAAATTCTTTTTTCCAATCTTCTCCTTAACGCCTCATCTATGTCCCAAGGAAAATTAGTGGCTGCTAGAACCATTACCATTTTTGATGGATCGTCATTTTCTGAGGCACCAACACCTATGAGGGGAGGAGTAAAACAAATGACAGTCTAAAATTGGAACGATTCGTACATACTGCTAACGTTTAGAAGCAATATTGGGTTAAGGCCATTGAAAAAGTCTTGCCAGACACAATGTGAATTACTGTTAACACCACAGTTAGAAGACAGTGATTTGTAAAGTTAAAAAAAAAAAAAATTATATTTCTATATAAACTTCTGTATGTATATGTGGGTGGTGATATTATATATATATATATTAGTAAGACTATAAATTTTAACTGTCATTTGTAGGATATCCTCTACTGCCCCACGTTATGGGACCAATTAGCCTGGGTCTGGAAAATATAAATAGTTGCAACAAGTCTTGAGAGGGGGGAAAAATATACGGTTTATTAGCAATGGATCAACAGCAGCTTTCAGACCGCAGTACAGGTACCAAAATGGCTCTGAAACATAACAGACAACTCCAACACAACCGCTTCACTCCCATCCCAGTTTTACTCCAACCTTCTTTATTTCCCCCAAGAAGTTTCAATTACATTGAGTCAATTGGGTCCCTTTCAAGCCCTGATTGAGTCTAAAAAAAGGTCTTGATCGTGTCAAAGCAAGATTTTAAAGTTCCAATCGCATTGTTTGGGATTTCATTGGCCCCCACCTGATCCATGTAGAAACAATGAATATGGAGTTCCCTGTAAAGTTCTGATGGTATCGAAACCCACGTTTTCTTTTCATGAAGTCTACAGAACTTTTTCTCACATATACACTTATGACTGTCGAGGGAACATGGAGTGGGAGGGATTGACAGGAAAGCAGATGTTTACTTTCACTACCAAAAATCTTGAATTGCTGGGACTGTATCATATTAAAATTTGGGTTTTCCAGAAATGGTATACTGTACTGTGCAACCCTAATATATTTATCCATTTTCAATCTGGGGCAAGACAGGAACAAACAATTGGATGCCAGGACTGAAACAAGATTACATTGTTTTCATTTCAACAGATTCATTTTGAATTTGTAGCTATGTATATTTAAAACTAATATTTGTGCAAATTAATAATTCAAAACATTTACTAAATGAGAAATAGCAATGGAGTAATGTTACATTAATAGGGGGAAAAAAACCTCTGCCAGTTACTAATGTGATATACATAAATACACAAATACATACCCAATGTAGATAGAGTGCAGTGAGGCACAGGGGAGTAAAAGTTGGTTAAGCACAGCATGCCTCCTCACAAACGTGGTGACATGATAATAACTGACTACTGAGCACCAGCTCCTTGTAAGGTTTTGTTACTCGTTTTATACATATATGAATAGTTTTAATATGATATTATCCATTTACTGTTATTCCTTTATAAAGTGATTTATGAATGCTGCACAACCAATATAAAATATATAAACTATAATTAAGAGATTTTTCCTCTCCCCTTTTTTAAATACAAGGTTTCAGGTAATGTAAGCACATTTGTGTTTCCTATTAAAATGAATTTATGCATTTTTATTCATCATGGTGACAGAGTGGCAACTTGTTGACAATCAAGTAGACATTTCATTGTACCCTATATAATGCACACTACTACTAATACAATAAACATATGACTATTGGATGGATTCTGTTTTAGGGTAGGGGAGAAAAAAAAAAAAAAGTGTAAAGGACTTCTATTATAGTCTTTTTCTACAGATCCCAAAAATAACTTGTTCAACAAAGATTTTGTTTTAATGGAAAAAAGGAAATAATGCCTGTACTTTACAATGTGAAACTGCAAATAATTACAAACAGTGATATGCCAGTTCCCTGCACTAACACAACAGCATGTTACTTGCTAAACTTTCTAAACAAAGTATTTATCTCATGCAGCTCCTGATAAGGAATATAGTAAAGTTTAGTAATGGTTTTCCATTAAACAATCACCTACCCTCCAACTCAATCAACTATGCCTCCGAAACATTTCTTGGTGAAATATAAATGTGAATTATAGTTAAGTTTTCATAAGTCAGAAAAATGAACAAAAAAAAATTATGTTGACACTTTAAGAAAAAATAACTAAAATCTCATTACTGGGCAGAGGGCTATTCTAATTAAATATGAATTTGCAATGCTTTTATGCTTCATCTCACAACAAAAATATTAATTTTATTACAGCTCTCTCTTTACTTTGGAAAGGTCAAAAGTTTTTAAACTTGCCACTTTACCATCCATTTGAACAAGTAGCTCTGCCTTCACCCTTCTGCTTGCTTCATGCTCTTCTGATGTACCTCTGCGACTGCACATAGAGTCAATTTCATCAATAAATATTGTTGTAGGAGCATAGAATCGTGCCTGTTTACAAATTAAAAAAAAAATGTTATTGAGCACATACAAACCTGAAAAGACTTTTAAGAAATAATTTTAGTATTTCATTTTGTAGCAGGAGCCACAAACGGTGGAACTGTCTGATTTTAAACACTGCTATATAGTCTGCTGCACATTTGCTTTAGAAGTCTAAATGGTCAATTTCACTGTCAAATTTCAATTTTAAATTAAGCATTAAGATGTGCCATTTACAGTAGATACTTTGAAAAAAAATGTTTAAATAACGGCCACAGTGTGGTTTTATTAAGTCTTGACAAGAGAAATCTATTTATAAAACAATACTGAAAATGCAGATTCACAGACCAGCTCATGGAGCAGCAGAGTGGCAACTTTTATAGCTTTTCTTGCTCTTTGTTAGACCACCTGCAAAGTGTCAGAAAACACTAAGATTACTTAAATTATAGGTGTCCATTATATTTACACTTGGTGTGTAATTGAGACTGCTCTAACAGAACAGGATAAAATGTAATTACTAAATGAAACTATTGCATGTAACACATATATACCCTGACCCTGAAAAAGCATTTTGCCCCATTTGATTTTAAAGACTGGCTATTTTTCACTGTGAATGTTATTAGATCAACTCATAATGGAACAAATATGATAAAAGTCAATACTCATTTACAGTCATCAATAAATAACATTATTAAACAAAAATAAATGCCTTGAGAAATAGCCATCTCTGATGCAGACATCTTGCTAGGGCCCAATGCAGTTTTTAAAATCCATATGCAACTCGCACCAGCAAAAATGCACTACACCCAAAAAGAGACCCTGCAAATAAATGCGGACTCATTTTTCAGCCCAAATGATCCGTTGATATAAGAACTAAATTAGGATGAAACTGGAAGCAGTTTATCAATTTCAATTAATCCAATATACTGCATCGACACGCAAACAAAATAGACTTGGTTGCTAGAATTAAACACCACATTGTAAAAAAACAATACGATTGTAAAACAATTTTAAACATGTAGGGTGGGTGTAGATAAAAATGACAGCCAAATTTGTAACCCACAAAAATAAGCCCTAAATTTGCTTAATGAAAGCATTTTTTTTTGTAACTGATAGGTGCTTAATCGGATGCAGGAAAATGTCTCACTCAGCATTAAAGCTTTATGATCTCAACAAAAGAATTCATGGTTCCTTCAGGCATTACAAGTAGACCCACACCTGATGCAGCAAGGCATTCCTAAAACATGACACTATCATCATGTTCATTTATAGAATAAGGATTTTACTATAATGTTAGCTTTCTCTCCAGATAACAGTCATGCAAGATGAGCCATGCTGTCTAAACAGAATATTGTGTTTTCCAGGAATACATAAATTAACTTGTTTGCACACACTGCCCAAGGAAATACAGTATATCCTAACTTCTCCTTGCTAAAACTTTAATTTCTCCTTTTACTAACTTACTGTCAGTTGAATTTAACCGTATCAGTGGATTACATATGCCAAATATGTCAGAAAGACCAACAATCAGAAGCTTCAGTGTATGAATCTGGAGATAAGCAAATTAGAGGACATTTACACATCCTCCTATACCAGCTGCAACTGAGGGAATAGCAAGCACATTCAGGTCATGCTAAACACTTCACATGCCATTAACTTGGTACCCATCTCCAGATCTAAGCTGGCAACGTTCACCCTACGGAGGGCAAAATGCTTAATGCCGTGTTGGATCTTCACAACATCCCCCACCCCCCCAAATTGGCAATATTAGTACCACAAATAGAGGCCCAAGCCCACACCAACTTTCCCCTCCCTAGTCCGACCCAATGACCAGTAATGGATATGAAGCAGCGTAGGTTTAACAGAAGAGATGCACGATATTAAGCCCTAAATAACCAATTACAGGTTTGCTAAAATAAGCATCAGTCTGTTATAAATTTAAACTACTTAATTGATATCTCTAGCTATTAATATACATACTAAGAGAAGCACTGTCATTCTTAGACACTTAAATGGCTTTAGTTCATATTAACAAGATGAACTAGTTATTTTTTCTGTAAATAATCTTGTTACTGATAAGATTGTTTTTTTTTTTCTTAATGAAATTAAACTGGGCACTGATGAAGTTGCTGTTCAATAGAAGTAGAAACTCTGAATTAAGATTTTCTTTGCTCTGTTAACCAAGGAAAGAAAGGACATGGCTTGGCAAATATCTCACGCTGGTTGAGCTGTAAAGACATCATTCATGGTAGGTTGGTGCCTTTCGACTATCTTAAATAATTACTTACCCATATATTAGCCATTATTTGTCCGCGAAAAATACATTCTTTAGTAAATTTGACAATTCATTGATTACCATAATGATCAGTTACACACACGACAGGCAATTTTAGTTGTAATTGAATTTTAGTTGCAATTGGAAATTGCAAAACAACATTTGAAGACTTAGTAAAAGATGTCAAGTATTGAAAATAATCTTCAAAGAATGTGATCAGATTAAACTGATAAATAAGCATTCACAGTTAAGAGGGTTAGTTAGATCTGGCTCTTAAGTCTTATTTGCATTATTTTGTTCACTGTTCCAAAATTAAATTGCAGCATTTTTATTTTTAGAGAAATTTGTTAGAACAGAAAGGCTCTACTCTACCTAGAATGTGTAGTAGGTAGTGAAATAATCTGTTGGTCAACAGACGTACTGTAAATGTATGCTACATGGCAAATTAAAGCAAGGTCTTCTTAAAATTACTACTTTTTTGGTGCTCATTCTACAGTCTGTATTTAACATTCCCTTCCAATGACATGCGATTTTTGTAAAATATGTTGACTTTTCAATAAGAGCAACAGCGTTAGCAACTTACCATTTCAAACAAGAGTCTGACTAACTTTTCAGATTCTCCTCTGTATTTTGAGGTAAGTGTTGATGATGAGACATTAAAAAATGTAGTTTTGCATTCAGTAGCTACAGCTTTGGCTAGCAAGGTCTTTCCTGTTCCAGGTGGCCCCACCATTAATACGCCCTAGAAAAAAATGCCTTGATTAAATGTTACAAGATTGCATAATGGGCAATTTTTTTTTTTTATTAAAATAGAATATTTTCAGTAACAGTATTAAGGTTACAAAAAACACTCACTGAATATATGGTATTTACCTATATTGCGATAAATATAAATATATACAGTTGTTTGTAGCATACTATTAATATCTATACCTTACTTCTGCTGCTATGTCACTTACAAATAATAAATTACATTTACTGTATATAGCACTTTTGTAACTTCTCAAAGTGCTTTACATAGATAATGGAGAGCCATTTCAACCACCACCAGCATGCATCATTCACTTGGATAATGTGAATACTGCCATTTTTGTGCCAGTACCATGTATTAGTTATTAGGTGATGAAGGGGTGAGAGAGAGATAGTCAATTACAGACGATATGATTATTGGGCCAGAATGGAGAAGGCCATGATGAGTAATTTAACTAGGATATTGGGGTTCAGCCTCCTCTTTCTTTGAAAGATGCCCAGGGATCTTTTGTGTCCACACAGAGTCAGGACCTAAGTTTTAGGTCTCATCCGAAGGACAGCACCAAGTTGTACAGCCCAGTGTCCTTGTCATTGCACTCAGTTATTGGGATCTATGCACAAACCACAGGGTAAGTACCCCCTGCTGACCTTACCAACACCTCTTTAAAGTGGCTATGCAAGTACTGGCTGGGCACAAACATGCTTAGTAGATTTTTTGTTCAGAAGTGCAGGTAGCATGGCTGCTGGTGAAAGTCTAAGTAAGTAAATGTAAATCACCCAGCTATTAATACATCCATCAATCTTTGTAACCCACATTTCTAGTAAAGGGTCACAGGGAGCCTAAATCAGCTCCAGTAAAATTGGATACAAGCCAGGAATAAATTGGGTGGTGCCAGTTCACTTCAGTAGACACTTGTATCTCTATCCTTTTTCTTTTTTTGGCAGAATGAAAATAATCTATTGTTTCCTTTTGTAATACGTATGGCGAATTAACTTTACATTAACTCCAAATCAAACTCAATGACCCAAATTATGAGTACCTAATTGATACAGAATGCCCATCTTTGAGACTTAAAAGGAAACCAGAGGCCCCAGGTAAAAACCACACAAACTCTACAGAGAAAACAATACTGAGGAAATTCCTTCAACATGACATACTTTCTTCTAATGCAGCTAAACAAAGAATAATAAGATAATTCCTACTTACTTTCCATGGTCTCCTAATTCCTTTAAAGAATTCTGGCATCCACATTGGTAAAACTACTGCTTCCTTAAGTAGTTTTTTGGCCTCTTCCAAATCTGCTATGTCATCCCTATGAAAATGAAAAAAGGATTCAGAAATTTGGCCACCATCTTAGATTTTATATGACACTAGGTTTAAAGTGGCAGCAGTTCTTCATTACCGAGGCTCTTCCTTAGCATTCCATTGCATTACTTTAGTTACAACAGTTTATCCTGCAGTGGATCATTTATTCACCCTTTTCTAGAGTAAAATATTCACAAGTTGACCAGCGGCCTTCTAGGCAAACATTCATCTATCTTCACATCCTAATTATTTAAGATCACACAGAATCTATTACGACAGCATCACACACGAGTAGAGAACCAATCCAGTATGGTTCGCATCAGTTGGTGCATGCAAACACATATTCACACTCACTTGTACTGAATCAATTTACAGTTGCTAATTTACCTAATACACACCTTTGGGATATATAAGGAACACAATTTTAAATACAATGTAATGTTTACAGTGTACAATAAGCAGTGGTGAAGTTAACATTACACAATCACAATGGAACTGTGGTTGTTACTAATGAAAGTCAGTTTATGAGTGGCTTCTTCCCCAAAACAAGATGGGTTTAAAAGGTGGAGGCCACTGACATTTTTCCCCCTTCATCTTTTGACTTTTTTCACTAGTTTTGCATTTGGCTACAGTCAGTGTCACTACTGGTAGCATGAGGCGATACCTGGACCCTACAGAGGTTGCACAGGTAGTCCAACTTCTCCAGGATGGCACATCAATACATGCCATTGCCAGAAGGTTTTCTGTGTCTCCCAGCACAGTCTCCAGGGCATGTAGGAGATTCCAGGAGACTGGCAGTTACTCTAGGTGGGCTGGACAGGGCCATAGAAGGGGCTCAATTGGCATTTGCCATAGGATACCAGAATTGGCAGGTCCACCACTGGCACCCTGTGCTTTTCACAGATGAGAGCAGGTTCACCCTGAGCACATGGGACAAACGTGAAAGGGTCTGGAGAATCCGTGAAGAATGTTATGCTGCCTGTTAACATCATTCAGCATGACCAGTTTGGTGGTAAATCAATGATAGTCTGGGAAGGCATATCCATGGAGGGATGCACAGACCTCTACAGGCTAGACAATGGCACCTTGACTGCCATTAGGTATTGGAATGAAATTGTTGGACCCATTGTCAGACCCTATGCTGGTGCAGTGGTTCCTGGGTTCCTCTTGGTGCACGACAATGCCCGGCCTCATGTGGCGAGAGTATGCAGGCAGTTCCTGGAGGATGAAGGAATTGATACCATTGACTGGCCCCCACGCTCGGCTGCCCTAAATCCAATAGTACAGGCATGTCAAACACAGAAATCTGTGCGGCCCGCGTGACAGATCCTAGTTAGCACTGAACTTGTACAAAATGATTACTGTCGTTTGTGATTGAATCATTCTGCATCTTCGGTGTTACTTATTGATTTTTCTTACTTCTGTCTTCTGCCAGTATAGCCATGAGCCTTGACCAAAGTTAATGAGCTGTGATGTCGCGACTGAAGTGCTAGGCTGCAGCAGCGGGCAGCAGGGGCGGCCTTAGGCACGTGCAAACTGTGCACCTGCACAGGGCCGCCACGCAAATATATACTGAATACAAAACAGAAAGAGAAAATAACGACATAGCTGACGGCAATGTGGCCAAAAAACATTGTGTTGTTAATTAGGACGCTGTATTTACTAATGTCGCTAGAGTCGGAGCATTAAGCTATATGTAGTATTATAACGTTCAGCCGTAATGAGAATGTCATGGGCCGCCACTTGGTTTTCAAGTTACGGACACGCGCATATAGAAGCGTGTCATGAGCACGAGGCGGCTATGCAGTGTCCGCAACGGGCGTGGCCATCCGCCGTGCATAAGATACTAAATTGACATTGGCGGGTGAAGGGGCCACCGCCTCTCTCTGTCCAGGGCCGCCACGAGCCTAGAGCCACCCCTGCAGGCTACACTACTGGCTGGGCTGCTGAGACTGGCCACTGGACAGAACTGACCATCACGAGTAGTAATATTTTCATGTTTTTCTGCTCTAGTTTTATGTAATTTTGTGCTAGTATTGTAACGAACTGTTAGTGCAGACTACAGCTGAAGATATGAAGTGGTGAGTTGTTTAACAAATTTTTGTGATTTTGAGTTTGTAAAATTAGTGTAGGTCAGGGGGCTTTTTGCATATCGGCTTATTTTACAATATAAACTTTGAAGTAAACTTAGTAAAGTAAAATTTGATTTTTGGAGGATTTGTTTTCCAATTTGAATTACTGAGCAGTGAATTCAGTGAGCGTTTTCATGATTTCAGTTCACACGAACAGGACTTTGCGCTGTTCTCTTACAACGTTGAGAATGCGCCCGAGAATATCCAAATGGAATTGATTGAACTGCAGTCAGATTCTGAAGGCAAAATACAACAAAGTTGGTGTGCCAGGCTTGTATGCTTACCTGCCACCCTCGTATGTGCAGATCCGTAAGTTGGCATCGAGAGTACTGTCTATGTTCGGAAGCACTTACCTTTATGAGAAATTGTTTTCGTTAATGAAAGCTACCAAAACCCCACATCACTCAAGACTTACTGTCGAGCACCTTTCATCCCTCATAAAAGTTGCAGCTGCACAAGATTTCAAGCCTGATATTGACGAACTGGTCACTAACAAGTGATGCCAAGTGTCGGGACAAAAGAAATAAATCTCACACTGTAAGACTCCTATATAAGCAATGAGTATAATATAAAGAATATAATATAATAATATAAGGACCTAGCTAAGAGGCTAAGACTCTAATTGTATGCTGTTGTGCGGAGAATGTATGGAAATAAATTGCTTTTCTTTAAACTTTAAGTGTTACTGAAAACTTAAAAAAAAAAAAAAATGTATTGGAAAGAAAGCTACAGTAACATTTGTATAATAGCATTTCCATCAAATGTAACATCCTTTCATTCCTAACACATTACCCAATCCATATCAGTATAGATATCCAGCATGATTTTTTCCCCCATTGAGATCTGATGTGTTTTTAAAATGTTCCTTTAATTTTTATGAGCATTTTATTTGAGAGAGAAGAAAATGAACACAAACATGGTTTCAGTATGAAAATGTTTGGCTACTAACCATTTCACATTGGGGTTTTGTGATACAATATCTCTTTCCAGTGCTTCCACTAAATATTTATCATAACCTGTTCCATCAAATTTTTTAACTTCAGTCTCTGAAACATCAGCAGAGGGTTTGATCTGCAAAAAACAAGTTTGATTAGTTGAAAACTAATAAGCATAACCCGAGAGATAGAGAGAGATACTGGTTTGTATAGGTCTATTCTAATTATATATATATATATATATATATATATATATATATATACACACACACACACACACATATACACTTTGAATGAATGTATTCAAACCACTGTATCTCAACCAGATATATACATTGGCTCAGATACATCCATACCCATATGCCTATCGGGCACCTCTTATTTCACAATTTTTTTTTTTTTTTTTTTTTTTAAGGGGTCCTCGATTCCAAAACACTTCTCTTTACTTTTGTTATTTAAAACACTCAATGATACCCGCTGTCTCACTTGCTCAGGCTTGTTGCGCCCACCTCACTCGCTCCCAATTGACCCTCCTACTACAGATTCTGCTCAAAACCCAAGTTATCAGAAAGCCGTGATTGCAGCTACAGTACATCCCATTTTTTTTTTTCACCTCATGAAACGTTTATCATGAACAATTTGTAAGTTTGAATGTGTGTGTCTGGTTTTGTCAGTTTATTATAAAGTGAGTTTAAACATCAGTTATTTGTGAAGCAGGAATATTCTGATCATTTTGACCCCAGATCACCATTCAGAAGAAACAGCGCAACTCCAGTGTTTTTCTACTTAAACAGGACTGCCCTTTCAGCAAACAAGACTCTTATCCTTCCTGATGTAGATCGCCCTTCATTGAAATGCTGCCAATAGAGAATACCAGAAATCACCTTGCAGGTTTCGGTTAATGTTAAACTAACGTTTCAAGGGGTGAAAAAAAAGGGACATACAGCAGCTACGATCAATGCGTTCTAATAACTCGGCTTTTGAGAAGAATCTATAGTAGGGAGAAAATGAGCAAGAGAGGCGGGTGGCAAGAGTCTGGGAGAGGGGGCAAGAAAATGGGATACAGTGCTTTGGAATCAAGGAAGCCTACCAAAATGGCTTGCACAATAAAAAGTGCCCGATAGGTGTATGCTTCTTATACAAAGTATGTACAATAATGACAACAATGCTGAAGCAAAACAGAGATGCTAAACTTAGGTGGCCATGCTGGGCATGCCCATAAATCCCAACCTTTCTATTCAAACCGATACATTCATCTGAAATGACCTATATATCCAAATTAATGTATTTAAATCGACCTATTAAATCAATGTATACATCTAAACCAACGTATATATCTAAACAGATGTATTCTAATGAATGTATATATTCAAACCAATGTATCTGAACTGATAGACCATATACTGTATATCTGAACCAATCTTTTTTCTTGAATGCCCACCCCATAATAAATTTATATATAATAAACACTAGTAATAATACCTTATCTTTAGCCTTCTCTCTTCTAACAGGCCTTCCTTTATCACTATTGCCACCTCGTGGAGAGGGTCGATGTTGATTTTTTGGTGCTGCACTTAATCGATTATTATGATGAGGTTTACCTTCATTATAAGGGAGAGGCTGTCTTCTAACAGGACAGGGAGAGTGCCTTGAATTAAAATGAAGAAAAAAAAAATTAATACTGTTCATTCAGCATTTGTTTAGTAGTATAGCTCTTGTATTTTAACTCTTTATATTACCCACTTAAGACATGGGTTTTAAGGAAATTTAAAAATTCTCTAAAACAAAATTGAACAAACATTTTTCAAAAATTAGACTTTAAATGCTGACTAATTAAAACATACAGTACTAATCAAAAGTATTAGTTAACTAAAAAAAATCAATTCACAGATTAGTAATTTATTAATTAGTTTAGAACTCAGAGGTTATTTCACATGAATGAATACATATGAAACTAATAACTAAATTCCTACATGGCAAATAATGAAAGTATTTAGATTAAAACCACAATATTTTAGATGTCATAAAATTAATAACAGTCATACAGATCCAGAAAGCTAATGTATGGTTTTAAACCTATCTGGAACATATTCCTAAAATGCAACTTTATAATCATTTTCTTGCCTCTTTGTACAACTGTAAATTGTGTATCTCAGTCATTTAAAGAGTTTATAATAGCTTGGGTGTATTTGAGAAAATGGTCCAACAATACCACAAAAACACACCACTAGTATAATGAAATCTCCATAAGACTACTACAAAGAAAAAAAAAAAAAAAAAAGTCATTACATAACCACAACAGAATAATATGTTTAAAATGAAATTACTGCCACTATGTCTCTTTAGTAAGGGATGATTCAAACTTCTGGCCATGATTTTGAACAGAATTTTTTTTTTTTTTTTTTTTTTTTTTTAAGCAGACACATTGTAAGTTACATTAGACAACACTTTTCACACTATAGAAATTCCCAAAGTTTATAAAGCTTTTATAGATTTGTACAACACGAACATGGATTGCAGTAATAATTAGGACATTTATCACATAGCACAACTGAATGTAAGGTCAGTCCCTAATTTTGCATTTTTAGATTTATACTAATGGGAAAAAAAAAAAATCAATCTTAAAACCCCATTACTTCACCCCAAATATGTTTAATACATTGCTTCAAGGACCATCTTGTAAGAGGTTAAGCAACACTGACATTTAACTGTTCCAGCATGAACAAAACACTTTATATTAATATAGTCAGTAGACTCCTTTCACTGTGCTGTTAAGCTCATCAAACTCAAATTAATATTTACATAATAAACTAATAAAACAAACTTCAATAATAAGGCACAAAATACTAAAAACTCAGTCTTTTAAAAAAAAAAAAAAAAATTAAAAAAAAAAACACACAAAAAGAGGTAGAAGTGGTACACTGTATCAAACCTGTAGCTGAAGATACCCAGATTTGGACAAAATTATTAAATACAACTTGCATATTCACTTAGTGTTTGGAAAAACTCATTTTCCTTTCAATTCCCCAAAAAAATTCTGATTTGATGTGACTTAATACTCTACAGGATCGTTTCTGAACTTTTGGGTCACCAGCTCAAGTAACGAGAAAAAAAAACACGTTTCCACAGCTAAGTAGCTCATGAATCTCACCCAGGTGTGCCCTGCATATACTAAAATGTATGTGTAGTGTTGCACTAGTTATGCCAAGGTGGAAAACTCCCTGTGCTCGTCAATATTAAAATTCCATTTGTTGCTACACCAAGGAAAACCAATCCTTACCACACTCACCCTTTTTCAGTTGCACAGTGCATTTCTGTATTTTATTTATTTATTTTTTTAAATAACCCAGTCAAATTTTTCAAAACAGACCTATAAAGAAATTCAGGTTTGTCTTTGCTGAACTTCTTGCTCTACACCTACCCTTTCCATCATTTACCACCAAGAGCAGTTTAAAATAACACTCAAAGTTTTCACTGTACAAATATGTGCATTGCCAAATTCAAAAAAGACTGACGTATTAGTAATGACATAAGGAATAAGAGGATGTGATGGAGAAAGACATTTTATCAGACATGTCAGAAAAAGAATAATTAATGATCTGACAAAATGGACTTCAGACTATTAACAGTCTTTCACCAAATCCATGGCTACAAAATGAGTACAAACATATAGCCTGTCTGAGCTTCAATTTCATTTGTGACTGAAGAAAAGTTTGCTGCAACTTAACAAATGGGTTGGTGGAGGGGTGCTGTTTGCTGGGGTACAAACAATAGTCAAGACCAGTAAGAGACTGGTATGACCAAGTCACTGAGGATATCAAACTACACAACTGATATCATGGGAGCTGAAAGGATAAAGCTGAAGGAAATATCAGAAAGCCTAAACAAACTCAAAATCAATTCAGTTACTTAACTAAATTGGATAGCTAAAGTATATAGTTAATTTCACTTCAATGAAAATAGTATTGTGTCTGAATGATATGTACCTGCGTTCAACCTGAACTGGCCAAATATCTTCATCTTTGCTTGCAGGTTTAGATGGAGCGCCCTCTAAATTAAAACTTTCAAGAGTTGCCATAATTTCTTTAACATGCTTGTTTTCTTCACCAATCTCTTGCCAAACCTGTCAAAATATTAACTTGCTGTTAATTTATATAGAACATAATTAATGCATACAGTACCAAAGATGCAGATTTGATCATTTATGTATACCATTTGTGCATATATTTCTGTTTGTAAATAAACATTTGCTCATATCTATTACAAACACAAGCTGAAGAAGCTATACAACACAGAATCTCTTACAAAGAGGACACCAGTTGCTTGAACACCATTTTAAGTTTCCAATCACATAAGACAGTTTAAACCTTTACATTAAAGAATAAGTCAGTTTTTAAATCACTTCAGTCAGAAGGAATTTTGAGATTATAAATTGTGAAGTTGGGTAGTTCTCCACTAGGAAGGGTGAATCCAGACCTCACAGACTCAACATATGAGCTACATCCCACAGGATCAATTCAAGTCTGATTTATGCTTAATTTACAATATTTCACATGCACAAAATCCAATGTAATCAAAACAAAAGTGAAGAGGAATGAAACCTCAATTGCAATGGATCATCTCACACAGCTGTAGTGCCTGCAACTACAGTAGAAACCCTATTTACAATTTTTCAAAAAAGTGTTCAAGGAAGTTAAAATTTTAAATGCAGGAAACCTGACAACTATTTGTTTGAAAAGTTTATTTATTTTATATATTTTTTTTTTCTTTTCACTACAGAAATGATTGTGGCACTGATGATATATTTTGAATGTGTCCCGAATTTTTTCATCTTCATTTGCAAAATTTTATTCTCATTGTTTCAGCCTGCTATTCCTTTTAATGAACGCTAGCAGGTCTGAACTGATGGTACACACACACACACACATTACTGTATGCATTTTGCAACCCAGCCAAAGGGGATGAACAAACCAGTGTGTTTCTTTGTGCCGGTCCCAAGCCCAGATAAATGGCAAGGGTTACGTCAGGAAGAGCATCCGGTGTAAAATTTTGCCAAATCAAATATGTGGACAACAATACAATATTTCCATACTGGATCAGTTGAGCCCCGGGTTAACGACCAACACCAGTACTGTTAGTCAACAAGGTACTGGCAGAAATTGGACTACTGTTCGCCGAAGGAGAAGGAGGGGGGAGACGTGTCCGGAGGCAGGAGGAGGAGGAAGGTAAATCGAGTGGAACTGAGTGGGAAAGAGTTAGCCGATATGATGGAGAGAAGGAAGGTTGATATATTGTGTGTGCAAGAGACTAAATGGAAGGGGAGTAAGGCCAGGTGGACTGGAGGTGGATTCAAATTGTTCTATCATGGTGTGGATAGGAGGGTATATCGAGAAGGGGTTATTCTGAAGGAACAGTATGTCAAGAGTGTTTTGGAGGAGAAAAGAGTGTCAGACAGAGTAATGATTATGAAGCTGGAAATTGGAGGTGTGATGATGAATGCTGTTCGTGCATATGCCTTGAAAGTTGGGTGTGCAATGGATGAGAAAGAAGATTTTTGGAGAAAGTTGGATGAAGTGATGAACAGTGTACCCGAGGGACAGAAAGTGGTGATTGGAGCGGATTTTAATGGACATGTTGGTGAAGTGAACAGAGGAGACGAGGAGGTGATGGGTAGGTATGGTGTCAAGAAGAGGAATGAAGGTGGTCAGGGAATAATGGATTTTGCCAAAAGGATGGACATGGCTGTGGTGAATATGTATTTTAAGAAGAGGGAGGAACATAGGGTGACGTTTAAGAGTGGAGGAAGATGCACACAGGTAGATTGCATCCTATGCAGAAGAGTCAATCTGAAGGAGATTGAAGTCTGCAAAGTGGTGGCAGGGGAAAAGTGTAGTTAAGCAGCATAGGATGGTGGTTTGTAGGATGACGGAGATCAAGAAGAGGAAGAGAGTGAGGGCAATGCCAAGGATCAAATGGTGGAAGTTTAAAAAGGAAGACTGCAAGGTTGAGTTTAGGGAGAAGGTGAGACAGGCACTGGGTGGTAGTGAAGAATTACCAGACAGTTGGGAAACTACAGCAGATGTAGTAAGGGTAACAGCAAGAAGGGTGCTTGGCGTGACATCTGGGCAGAGGAAAGAGAAAAAGGAAATCTGGTGGTGGAATTGGGAAGTACAGGAGAGCATACAGGGGAAGAGGATGGCAAAGAAGAAGTGGAATAGTCAGAGATGCAGAAACTAGACAAGAGTACAAGGAGATAAGGTGCAAGGTGAAGAGAGAGGTGGCGAAGGCTAAAGAAAAGGTGTATGATGAGTTGTATGAGAGGTTGGACACTAAGGAGGGAGAAAAAGGACCTGTACCAATTTGCTAGGCAGAGGGACTGAGCTGGGAAAGATGTGTAGCAGGTTAGGGTAATAAAGGATAAAGATGGAAACGTACTCACAAGCGAGAAGAGTATGTTAAACAGATGGAAAGAGTAATTTGAGAGGCTTATGAATGAAGAGAACGAGAGAGAGAGAGAGGTTGGATGACATGGAGATAATGAATCAGGATGTGCAACGGATTACCAAGGAGGACGTAAGGACAACAATGGACAGGATGAAGAATGGAAAAAGCTGTTGGTCCAGATGACATACCTGTGGAAGCATGGAGGTGTTTGGGAGAGATGGCAGTGGAGTTTTTAACCAAATTGTTTAATGGAATCTTGGAAAGTAAGAGGATGCCTGAGGAGTGGAAAAGAAGTATACTGGTGCCGATATTTAAGAATAAGGGGGATGTGCAGGACTGTAGTAACTACAGGGGGACAAAATTGATGAGCCACAGCATGCAGTTATGGGAAAGAGTAGTGGAACCTAGTTTAAGAAGTGAGGTGATGATTAGTGAGCAGTAGTATGGTTTCATGCCAAGAAAGAGCACCACAGATGCGATGTTTGCTCTGAGGGTGTTGATGGAGAAGTATAGAGAAGGCCAGAAGGAGTTGCATTGCGTCTTTGTGGACCTGGAGAAAGCATATGACAGGGTGCCTCAAGGGGAGTTGTGGTATTGTATGAGGAAGTCGGGAGTGGCAGAGAAGTATGGAAGAGTTGTACAGGATATGTATGAGGGAAGTGCGACTTTGGTGAGGTCTGCGGCAGGAGCGACGGATGCATTCAAGGTGGAGGTGGGATTACATCAGGGATCGGCTCAGAGCCCTTATTTGCAATGGTGATGGACAGGTTGACAGAAGAGATTAGACAGGAGTCCCCGTGGACTATGATGTTTGCTGATGACATTGTGATCTGTAGCGATAGTAGGAAGCAGGTTGAGGAGACCCTGAAGAGGTGGAGATATGCTCTAGAGAGGAGAGGAATGAAGGTCAGTAGGAACAAGACAGAATACATGTGTGTAAATGAGAGGGAGGTCTGTGGAATGGTGAGGATGCAAGGAGTAGAGTTAGTGAAGGAGGAGGAGTTTAAATACTTGGGGATCAACAGTACAGAGTAATGGGGATTGTGGAAGAGAGGAGAAAAAGAGTGCAGGCAGGGTGGAATGGGTGGAGAAGATTGTCAGGAGTGATTTGTGACAGATGGATATCAACAAGAGTGAAAGGGAAGGTCTACAGGATGGTAGTGAGACCAGCTATGTTATATGGGTTGGAGACGGTGGCACTGACCAGAATGCAGGAGACAGAGCTGGAGGTAGCAGAGTTAAAGATGCTAAGATTTGCACTGGGTGTGACGAGGATGGATAGGATTAGAAACAAGTACATTAGAGGGTCGGCTCAAGTTGGACGGTTGGGAGACAAAGTCAGAGAGGCAAGATTGCGTTGGTTTGGACATGTGCAGAGGAGAGATGCTGGGTATATTGGGAGAAGGATGCCAAGGATAGAACTGCCAGGGAAGACAAAAAGAGGAAGGTCGAAGAGAAAGTTTATGGATGTGGTGAGAGAGGACATGCAGGTGATGGGTGTAACAGAACAAGATGCAGAGGACACAAAGATATGTAAGATGATGATCCGCTGTGGCAACACTTAACAGGAGGGAGAAGGAGAAGAAGAAGATGTATGCATTATGCAAAGATTTCACTTTGTTGTACATTTGCACAAAAGAGCACACAATTTGCATACAGTACAGTCTGACAGATCTGAGGCAAGTCTGGCCATTTATTTTTTTTCAATGTTGGTTATGTTATTACTTAAATGAAAGAGTAGTGATGGTGCATTTTTATAGTATCAAATAGGGAGCACTTTTGAAGTGCATTAGTGTTTTAGGTTGCCACTACAAGAAACACTAAGTTCTACTTGAATGCTTTTTCACACTATATACCCGAGCACAATTCTGGTTTCTTTCACAGTCCTAACCATTTTTTTAGTTAAATAAGCAATACAAACCTTGTATTTGATATTGACATATGTGTACTTGTATCATCATCATCATCATCTGGGAGTAGACTCTTATCTAGCACTTTAGAGGGTACATAGATACATACATACAATTTACTGGTTTTGCCAACTATGTAATTACTACAACACTGGAAAAAAGAATCAAAAACTGAGTATCATGATTTAGATTCAAATGTAATTACAAGATATATATTGTCCCACTCCTAATATTATTTAGCAAAATAATGTATTTTTTATCAACACGATATTGTACAATTCATTACCTGTTGCCATTTTTGCTGTAATGTGGTATCTCTCACAGATAAAAAGTACTTCTTCATTTGATCCAGGACACCTTGATAATAAACTAGGGCAGAACTATAATTTCCAAGTAAAGCATATTCTCTGGCCAGTTTCACATTTTCATTGATTTCCAGGAGACTCATCTTGTGGTTCTATGGAGAAAATGAGCATCTTTAGTGTTCTAGTACTTTAACATTTTAAAAATACAACACATTTAAAAGTCTAATATTACCTTTTTAATAAGGCACCGAAAGCACAAAATAAAAAGAATGAACAAGACTTTATAGAAGTAAGAACTCAAATGTTTCAGAATTTCAGCATAATTAAATATGAGCAATGACTCAAGAATTTAACAATTGCTTGGTATATATAAGAACTGCACCATAAAATATGTATTTGCTTTTCTCTGCACAAAGAGAACAAATAATGAAATACTGAATTTTTTTGCAACATTCATCACATAGCTAACAGGTATAATTATAAAACATATGCAAAATTATAATGTAAAAGAAGAGATCTTAGCATTACTATAGTCATTAGGCCTTTTGTAAAACCAATGAGTATGAGTGCTGAGCATGACATGGAGGGATTCAGTTCCAGCAGAAATTTGCCATCCATTCAGAATACATCACTCCATCTTCACTTTTGCTTATCTGAGGTCAGGAACATTCAAGATGAAAAAATAAATCTTGGAGAGAGCATTTGTCTTTCACAAATGTTATCTTTGTACTAGTGTAACAGTGTCCATATGTGCAGAAGGAACTGTGACAGGGCCAGCCTGAAGTCACATACACAGAAGAATGGTACTGGAGTTTAGAAGTGATCTCCTCTTGTAAACAAACCTTCTCTGTAACCAAGGGGCTCAAATGTACAGCCAGCAGGTCATGTTAAACACTGCAATGGAACTGAACAAAATCCTGAGCTTTAGAGAAAGTACTTATTCGGTAGAAAATTAAAAAAGGGTACCAAGTGTCATTTTTTGTTTATTGGGGGTTGTAAAACAGAGCCACATTGAAAAAATATGCATAGCAACATTTCAACTTATCAGAATACCAGTAACGGCATACTGCACGATAACGTGCAGTGAATACACTTGACTTGAATACCTAATTTCCATCCACTTTCTCCGTTTAGCATTCATCTGCTCAGAGGTTGATGCGCTTGCTGCTTCCTGAGCAGCTCTTCTTTTCTCCACCCTAGCGGCCCACTGTTTCTCTTCTTTCGTCGGCATCTTTTCGTTAAAACCGATTAAGTTATTGTGTTGCAATTACTTAGTACGTTTTGTTTAATTTTTTTCACTTAAGTCTTCAAGCTGCCTCAAGAATGATTAGCGAAGGTGGTAGGGAATGAGAACAGTGTCCATACGCATGCTGCCCTGCTGCGCGCTGCCGAGAGTTGATTCTAAAATAAAAAGAGTAATAAAAATCTTCATCCCGAAAGCGGATAGTAGACATCACGTAGTATATGTGTACCAAATTTCAAGTCAATAGATGAAACGGTTTGAGAGCTACAGGTGATTTAAAATACAGAACAGACAAACGAACAGCCACGGTAGCGTATTATATAAGAAGATTTAAAGCAACTTTAGACTCCCCAACAGCAGGAGGAAAAAAAAAAACAAAACACATAGACACATTAAAAAGTGTATAGGCTTAGTTTCCTTTGTTTTTATAAAAAAAAAAAAGTAATGATTTCATCAAAATAAAATGTTTCATATACAGTAAGTTAGTTGTACCTAATGGACCAATTTCCTAAAGTCAAAGATACATTAGACCTCTTACAGTGAACAATCACTTGTCACTGAAACTTGTGTTAAAAAACATTTTGCTAAAATGTATAATTAAAAAAAAAAAAAATTACTAAAATTCGAATCCAATGTTACTAGATTTGGATTTAATTCAGACATTTATAATAACCCTTCAGCAACAAAGACAGTGAAAACAGAAAATGGCCTGACAGCAGTGATGCAGGAGAAGTGGCACACATCACTGGACGCATGGAGCTAAAGTATTACAATGGCCACATATGGGCTCTCCATGTTAATGTGAAGGTAAACTTAACAGTCCAGTCTAATGATCAAGAAAAGGTGGAACTACTGTAAACAGGAACCTAGTCTGAAGAAGTGTCAAGTTAGAGAAAAAGAGAGGTAGTAACAAGTGAAGAGGAGCCAAACAGGAACAACTCTGAAGTAAATGTCATTTTAGTACAGGGGTATCCAAAAAGATCTTGGTGGGCTGAAAGTTTTCATTTAAGCAACTTTAAATCAGTAACCAATTACTGCTGCTAATCAAATGTAAATCTTTTGCTGATGTACTTTTTTTTTTTTTTTTTTTTTTTTTAAAGATTCAGAATGCTTTCTTTTATCTTTAACCAACTACAAAACAATGTAAATGTAAACCAAGCCAAAACATAAGCCAACTCGATTTCTTTTGCATTTGTGTGTTCATAATATCAATTTCAATCAAATATTTGCAAAGAACAAACCAAAGATGTGAGAAATACCGATCTGTTCTTATCCAGCACACATTTGGAAGATGCTCATGGAAAAAAAACAAAAGCAACAATTGTAGAAATGCATTTTGTGCGTACAAACAACCCACAGAGTTAATGTTTCATTATCAGGAAGAATTGGATTGTATTTACCGTAAATACTCACATACAAGTCGGGTCTTGAAATCCCAATAAATCGATCATAAAATCAGACCCCGACTTACACACCCGTTCAAAAATGCGACATTTAATATTTTTTTTTTTTTTTTTTTTTTTAATATCTTCATGCCTCCGATCTCGTATCAGTTTCTCAGAAGCATCAAATTTTGTTGTAGCAGCGCAGTTACCAATTTCTTTCGCTATTTCAACAACGTTTCATTTAAAACCAACTTTATATTTTCTTCTCATCAAACGCTCCATCATAAATAAGGGATGCTCTTATGATAAAGATGTAGGAGGGTGGGAGATACAAAAAACACAAATCGGTGCAAATGTTGCTTCGGAATAGTTATAGAGAGAGAGAGAGAGAGAGAGAGAGAGAGAGAGAGAGAGAGAGAGA